>JASDAP010000106.1:433014-438014 GCA_031216635.1 Dissostichus eleginoides | reverse complement strand
CCTGTCCTGAGCCCTGGTCCTGGTCCCTGGTTCTGATCCCTGGTCCTGGTTCTGAGCCTGGTCCTGGTTCTGATCCCTGGTCCTGGTCCCTGGTTCTGGGCCCTGGATCCTGGTCCTGTCCCTGGTCCCTGGATCCTGGTCCTGAGCCCTGGTCCTGGTACTGGATGGTTTCAGAGGATATCTTAATGAAACTCATCAGCTGTCCTTGAGGTGTTGGAGAAGAGCTCAGACCCTTCAGAACAAACCTAGAACCGGACCTGTAGTGGGGTTCCTCTCTTCTGTCCTCTTTATATTCTTTAATGAGTAGCGTCTGAAGTGATGCATTCACTGACACTGGGAAACACAGGTTAGCACAGAACAGTATTTTGTATTACATGTAAAAATGAACAACAGCTTGGTATTAAACAGGGAACTGAGAGGTGGGTTCAAAGACCGGAGCGCTGTCGGGGTTTTCCAGCTTCAGGTTCACGAGTCTTTCTAGTATTGCCTTTATGTGTTTTACGGATAGAACAAGTTATGGATTCAACTGAGAGGGGGGTTTAATACACGGTCTGCATTCAGGGGGTCTTTATGGGAATATATTAATAAAGAGTTTAATACATGTCTTCCTGATGATGATGATGATGATGATGACGATGACCAAAACATTTATAAAGATTTAACCTCATGAAATGTTAATAAAGTAAAAACGTGTTTTATATTTCCTTAAATCTTCAGGAATAAACAGTTACTAAAACAAAAGCAGTGTATTTAATAATTCCTTATATTTATTAAAGCGCTTTACAAATACACATTACACACATGTCACGGGGACAATACCCACAGGAGCAAATTCAGGTGAAGTGTCTCGCCCAAGCACACAACGGCTTTACAGATGCAGCGGCGGCGGGTTTCGAACTGGTGTTCCCCAACGCCCCCTTGGTCTGATGATCAACGCACAGCCCACTGCGCCACGCCGCCCCTATGGAGCATATTTACAGTGTACAGTATATTTACAGTATATTTAAATACAGTGTATTTAAATACAGTATATTTACAGTGTATTTAAATACAGTGTATTACAGTATATTTACATACAGTGTATTTACAGTGTATTTAAATACAGTGTATTTAAATACAGTATATTTACAGTGTATTTAAATACAGTGTATTACAGTATATTTACATACAGTGTATTTACAGTGTATTTAAATACAGTGTATTTACAGCATGTAAAACTAAAGTCTTTATTTAATCATTCATAAAAGCCTGAATATCAGAGATATGAACAAGAAACCGCTGTTGTATTCTCCCCACCCCCCCCGGTATTTCCTTTGGTTCGTCCGCTGTTGTATTTACCCTCCCCCCCCCACCCCCCCGGTATTTCCCCCCCCCCCCCCCCCCCCCCCCCCCCCCCCCCCCCCCCCCCCCCCCCCCCCCCCCCCCCCCCCCCCCCCCCCCCCCCCCCCCCCCCCCCCCCCCCTCCCGGGCTGTTTAACCGGAAACGCTCTGACTGCTTCCATCAAACGGTTTCCCCCGCGGTCACTGCAGTGCGCACGCACGGCAGCACGTCGTCATGGAGACGGTTTGTTGTTGTTTCTGAAAACCTCGGAGGAGAAAAGAGCTGCTTCCGGTAAGACTTTAAAATACAACACATATAACTTAAAATACATCTAAATATATAAATCTATGATAAATATACATATATAATAAATATAGTTATATCAAGTTTAACCCTCTCACTGCTGAATTAGTTATTAATATGTTTATTAAAGGATTCAGGTCCATGTTATGAAAGCTGTTCCGATAGGTGTTAAAGGGTTACAGCTAGTTAGTGTGGCAGTGGGTTAGGGTTAGTGTTGTTTATTGTTAGTGTTGTTTATTGTTGTTTAGTGATACATGCTTGTTGTTTACTGTTGTTTTAGTGTAAATGTTGTTTATTGTTGTTTAGTGATACGTGCTTGTTAGGGCCCGAGCACGGAGCGCTAGGACCCAACGGCGTCCTAGCACGAAGTGCGAGGAAACCTATTGTTCTTGGTGGAATTCTTCTTCTTCTTCTTATTATTATAGTGCTGGCGTTTCCTGTTTTTGAGGGCTTTAGGACGCTTTAGGACGCTTTAGGACGCTTTAGGACGCTTTAGGACGCTTTAGGACGCTCACAAAGTTGTATAATTTTGCACGGACACCAGGACCGGTGAAAAATTCAACATTCTGGAGTCAATGGGTTCAAATTGTCCAAGGTGCTCGCTAGCGCCACCTATGAAAAACCCATTTCGGAATAAATTTACAAAGTCGCACCGTAACTCCGAATGACCTGAAATTTTGCACACATATCCGGGTGGACCTGTTCTACAAATAATCCTCTTGGACCCCTAAGCTCCGCCTACTTTTATTTTTTTCTAATTAGCATAATGTTCAAAACAGTGAAATATTCACTTAAATTTCAATTTTCAGTTTTTGAACACCAAACTTCGTATACAGCATCGGCGGAGGGTCAGACACATTACCGTAGAAAATGAGCATGTTAACACGATAAATATTGCCGCCATGAATCAAAACGTACTAGCAAAAATGCGGGGCTTAGAAATAAATGCTCATAACTCATCGACAATGTATCCATATATCACAGATTTTGGTGGATAGGTTCAGTCCGTCTTGGAGAATAGGCACACTAAAGCATTTTCATTTTGGACTATAGGGGGCGCCAAAAACACACCAATTTATAACTCAAGAACGGATGGACGAATTTCTTTTTTTTTCTTTACACATACTCTCGGGGTGACTACGAACTGAGATTTAAAGTGTCGCAACAAATGCAGAATGTGGGCGTGGCCTATACATTTTTTTTAAATCGCGATAGCATAAAATCAGCTTCGGACGCAAAACTTGGTACACACGTCACAGCCCACGACTTTTTCGAGAATGTAAAAAAAAAACGTAATTTTTCAAAAAAACTGCTCACTAGCGCCCCCTATTGTGTGGTAGTCACATATAGTTTCTCAGAACTTCACGAATTTTGGCAAAGATTCCTCATGGAATTACGGACATATTTCTAATTAGCTTCCATAAGCCCCGCCCCCGAGAAAGTCGGCCATTTTGAAAAATGTGCGTTTTTCATGCATTTTAAGCACATTCTTGCGAACTCCTCCTAGGGAAATGATCGGAAAAATTCCAGTCCAGGACAAGTTCAGCCCATATCCAATGTGATGCTAAATTGCGAAGGAATAGTCGATCGCTCAAACGAGGAGCTCGTAAGCCAACGGAGAATTTTCCATTTTTGACCATTTACATGTCACAAATGACTCCAAACTACTCCAAACTACTCGCATACAGTTATTCGAATATTCACGAAACGCTGTAGACACTTTGCTCTTATGATTGCGGACATATTTCAAATTGGCTTTCATTAGCCCCGCCCCCCAGAAGTGGCATTTGAAAATGTGCGTTTTTCATGCATTTTAAGCACATTCTTGCGAACTCCTCCTAGGGAAATGATCGGAAAAATTCCAATCCAGGACAAGTTAAGCGCATATCCAATGTGATGCTAAATTGCGAAGGAATAGTCGATCGCTCAAACGAGGAGCTCGTAAGCGAACGGACAATTTCCCATTTTTGACATTTACATGTCACAAATTACTCCAAACTACTCGCATATCGTTTTTCCGATATTCACGAAACGCTGTATACACATTGCTATTATGATTGCACACATTTTCAAATTACTTTTCATTAGCCCCCCCCCAGAAAGTCGGCCATTTTGAAAAATGTGCGTTTTTCATGCATTTTAAGCACATTTTTCTAATTCCTCATAGGGAAATGATCGGAAAAATTCCAATCTAGGACAACTTAAGCGCATATCCAATGTGATGCTACATTGCAAAGGAATAGTCATTGCTCGAACGGGGAGCTCGTAAGCTAACGGAGAATGTACATTTTTGACAAATACATTAATCCAAACTACTACATTTCCATTATGGAAACATTTACAAAGTCGCACCGTTAACTCCGAATGACCTGAAATTTTGCACACTTATTCGGGTGTACCTACTCTACATATTATCTCCATGAACCCCTAAGCTCCGCCTACTTCATTTTTTTTAATTAGCATAATGTTAAAAACAGTAAAATATTACCTTAAATTTCATTTTTGTTTTTCAACGCCACACTTAGTATACAGCATCGGTGGAGGGTCAGACACATTACCGTAGAAAATGAGCATGTTCAGTCGATAAATATGGCCATCATTAATCTAAACCTGTTTGCAAAAAGTCGGGGCTTACAAAGAAATGCTCATAACTGGTTAGGGTTAGGGTTAGGTTTAGGGTTAGGGTTAGCCCTAACCCCTAACCCACACACACCGCCTCTGCTGGCGGCAAATTAAATTACAACAGACACCTACTCACTGTACAACACACACATACAGCTCCTAAAGCATATCATGTATATCAGGCTACAGCCCTTGTATATTTTATTATGTGAACACTATATGGTTTCATGAATAATATCTACTCTTTACTTGTAGATATCTACTAAAGCATACAAATAAAGTGTGCAATGTAGGCCTGTTACATATGTTATTGCTGTTCTCACTGTAAACATCGCGTCTGAATGAAAGCAGTTGGATTAAAAAAAATAGCCTAACATCCAGGCGAGATGTGATTAGTGAGTAAACAAACGGTAAAGGGCAGAAAGTCTGATGCACATTTGATCCTCTTAAATAACTTATAATCACAACGGGAACAGTTTGCAGAGCTTTGCTTCTTGACATAAGTCCAGCCATGCGTCACGCCTCTTTTAAACATCACTGTTGGCTGAAATCGACTCCGGAGGATACATCAGTGTACCCTCGGTATAGCCCTCCAGAGTCCTCATCAGCTCCTCCAGAGACTCTCTCCTCTCTCCTCTCCTCTCTCCTCTCTCCTAAATCAGTGTATCCTCGGTTACGGCTCTCCAGAGACTCTCCTCTCTCTCTCCTCTCCTCTCTCCTCTAAATCAGTGTATCCTCGGTTACGGCTCCTCCA
>JASDAP010000106.1:413592-417014 GCA_031216635.1 Dissostichus eleginoides | reverse complement strand
TGACTGACAGACAGACTGACTGACTGACTGACAGACTGACTGACTGACTGACAGACAGACTGACTGACTGACTGACTGACAGACAGACAGACTGACTGACTGACTGACAGACAGACTGACTGACTGACTGACTGACGGACTGACTGACTGACTGACTGACAGACTGACAGACAGACTGACTGACTGACTGACAGACTGACTGACTGACTGACAGACAGACTGACTGACTGACTGACTGACAGACAGACAGACTGACTGACTGACTGACTGACTGACTGACTGACTGACTGACTGACTGACTGACTGACTGACTGACTGACTGACTGATTGATATTTTCTTGTCATCTTATGAATTAAATATTGATGCAGTTCTGCTGGAGACTTGTTGAATTGTGTGATGTGGGTTTCCTGCTGGAGTAACGGTCTGATTGTGCTCCATCAGATCCCTGTCTGTTACTCTGCGTCTCTGCACCATGTGAATGCTCTCTAGAGCCGGGACGTCATCATGATCAACAGGTGGGAAACTACTGTTATTACTATTGTTATTATTCTCATTGTTATAGTTGTTGTTTTTAACATTGTTGTTGTTATTATTATTTTCTCATCAGAGGAAACTGTTCTCCCTTAAAACTCTAAAGATATAGTTACCCGCTGACAGGGGGCGCCACAGGGCACTGCACCGGGGCTTTGCTGGACCTGAAACACACACACACACACACGCACGAACGCACACACACACGCACGAACGCACACACCACATGCACGCACGCACACACACACACACACGCACGCACACACACACACACACACGCACGCACCACATGCCCGCACGCACACACACACACACCACATGCACGCACGCACACACACATGCACGCACGCACACACACACACACACGCACGCACACACACACACACACACACGCACGCACACACATGCCCGCACGCACACACACACACACACACACGCACGCACGTACACACGACACACACACACACCCATACACGCACACACCCACTACCGCACACACACACACACACACACAGTGAGGATGTGCAGTGAAACAGGAAGTGGTCATGAATAGAATCCGACCGACCTGCTGGAGGACCGCTCAGCGCTGCTCGCTCCGCCTGTTTCCCAGAGACCTGTGGGGGGGGGGGTTAACGTGTGTTTGTTACTGTGTGTGGTGTGTGTGTGTGAGCATCAATAGAGCCTCTCAGGCCTCTGCAGCTCTAATGAGTCTCTAAACATGTTCCCACGCTCAACAAAGGCTGTGTGTGAGTGTATATGTGTGTGTGTGTGTGTGTGTGTGTGTGTGTGTGTGTGTGTGTGTGTGTGTGTGTGTGTGGTGTGTGTGTGTGTGTGTGTGTGTGTGTGTGTGTGTGTGTGAGTGAGACCTATCTCTTCTAAAAGTGTGAACAAAGCTCAGGGTTTTTAATGTCTCTTCAGTGAGAGAGGCTGTTTCCTCCAGTTAAAACCCATGTATATATATATATATATATAATATACATATTATATAGATTATATTATACATATATATATATATATATATATATATACATATATATATTACATATATATATATATAATATATATATACATATTATATATATATATATATACATATATATATATATATATATATATATACATATATATATACATATATATATATATATATATATATATACATATATATATATAGGTATATATATATATATATATAACGATGATGATGATGTGTGTTTGACATCCACACACACACCTTTCCTGATGCTACATGTGAACAACCGGTGTTAAAACCTGCAGGAGAGATAGCTAACGCTGGATGCTAGCTGTTAGCTTGGTGTTCACTGTTTACAGATCCTGTCCTGAGGAGGATGAAGAAGATGAAGAAGATGAAGGGGAGGAAGGAGGAACTGTTACTGCAGAGTCACTTCCTGTGGCTCTGCAGTAACAGTTCCTGTTAGCATCAAACTTCTGCTTCTGTTTCTTTGACTTCTTCTTTAGTCTTCAGATGACTGCTGACTCATCACACCTTTATTAACTTAGCTGACAATGTTCTAAACAACTGTGTGTGTGTGTGTGTGTGTGTGTGTGTGTGTGTGTGTGTGTGTGTGTGTGTGTGTGTGTGTGTGTGTGTGAGACCTTAATGCCGTGGCCGATCCCGTCCAGCTGCTGGTAGCTGATGGGCCGGCGGCTGTAGGGGGGGCGGGGCTTTGATCCAGCAGCCAGTAGCGGCGGCAGGATCTTGTGACAGCGCGGGACTCGCCTCGCCGCCGTGAAGACGCCGATCTCTCTGCGGGAAACTTTCTCTTTGTGCATCTCCACCGTCTGACAGGAGGGAGACACTCTGATCACCCTCTGTCTGAAACCACAGCACTCATACTGCTTCGGTTCACCCTCTGTCTGAAACCACAGCACTCATACTGCTTCTGTTCACCCTCTGTCTGAAACCACAGCACTCATACTGCTTCTTTTCACCCTCTGTCTGAAACCACAGCACTCATACTGCTTCTGTTCAACCTCTGTCTGAAACCACAGCACTCATACTGCTTCTGTTCACCCTCTCTCTGAAACCACAGCACTCATACTGGTTCTGTTCACCCTCTGTCTGAAACCACAGCACTCATACTGCCTCTGTTCACCCTCTCTCTGAAACCACAGCACTCATACTGTTCTGTTCACCCTCTGTCTGAAACCACAGCACTCATACTGCCTCTGTTCACCCTCTCTCTGAGTATTCTCATCAAGAATATAACGAGTACTGACAACAGATATTAACGGAGACGAAACCGATTTAGACCGAAGTCGATTTCAAAGACGTCTTCCGTCCACACGAAAAACGCTCGAAAATGTTGGAGACGCTGTAGTACATATGCCGGGCCTGTAAGTGGCGCTGTACTTCCACCACAAAATACACCAAAAGCGATGACGATTATTATTATTATTATTATTATTATTATATTATTATTATTATTATTGTTGCTGATGGTTGTGGTCGAGGAGCTGTAGATGTCGCACTAACATCTGTATCAAGGTCAGTAGCGTCTGGAGCATGAACTCAACCCTGTGATCCGCCTCTGTTGTTGTTGTTGGCGAAACGCATCAGCAATGACGCGGGGGTGAGCAGGAGAGGTGGGGAGAGGCGGGGCTATGATCGTATAGGGCGTACACACGGAGCCGCAAGCGTTTCGTCTCCAGACCTACCCACTTTGGGAGCCGTTATCAAAGTGTATCAGATTCGGGCTCCGAAGCCGCGGCTCCGTATCGGCCTCGTGTGGACAAACCGTCTATACCAGCGGCTTTCAAAGTGTGAGATGCGCCTCCCCGGGGGGGCGCCAGAGAGCTTCAGGGGAGGCGCAGCGTGAGAAAAAAATAACGAGGAACAGTGAAATCTAGCTAGTTAACTTCAGCTAAC
>JASDAP010000106.1:398592-403592 GCA_031216635.1 Dissostichus eleginoides | reverse complement strand
CACGGGTACACAGTGATGTCACACGGGTACACAGTGATGTCACACGGGTACACAGTGATGTCACACGGGTACACAGTGATGTCACTCGGGTACACAGTGATGTCACATGGGTACACAGTGATGTCACACGGGTACACAGTGATGTCACAGAGGTACACAGTGATGTCACTCGGGTACACAGTGATGTCACTCGGGTACACAGTGATGTCACACGGGTACACAGTGATGTCACACGGGTACACAGTGATGTCACAGAGGTACACAGTGATGTCACAGAGGTACACAGTGATGTCACACGGGTACACAGTGATGTCACACGGGTACACAGTGATGTCACAGAGGTACACAGTGATGTCACACAGGTACACAGTGAGGAACAAATATGAATAATTAAGATGAATTCAGAAATAGCAGACATCTCTTTAACAAACATTAAACAACAAGCATGTATAACTAAACAACACTAAACAACATTTACACTAAAACAACAGTAAAAAACAATTAAAACTGCGGTCACAGATGTGCGCAGTGATGAGCGGGCCCTCGCGTCCGTGTGCCTGTCGGGGAGGGTCGCCGGTCGTCCCCGCCAGTCCTCCGAAATGAGCCGTTTGTCATCCCTCTAAATTGTTTACCTGACTTTGCGTTCCTTCGTTTCGCCGTCTCGAAGGAAAACAAATTTCTCTAAAGGCTCGTCGAGGATCGATTATTGAGGAGGCTGTCTGGAGGAGCCGTAACCGAGGATACACTGATTTAGAGGAGAGAGGAGAGAGGAGAGAGGAGAGAGGAGAGAGGAGAGTCTCTGGAGGAGCTATAACCGAGGATACACTGATTTAGAGGAGAGAGGAGAGAGGAGAGAGGAGAGTCTCTGGAGGAGCTATAACCGAGGATACACTGATTTAGAGGAGAGAGGAGAGAGGAGAGAGGAGAGAGGAGAGAGGAGAGTCTCTGGAGGAGCTATAACCGAGGGTACACTGATGTATCCTCCGGAGTCGATTTCAGGCAACAGTGATGTTTAAAAGAGGCGTGACGCATGGCTGGACTTATGTCAACGAAGCAAAGCTCTGCAAACTGTTCCCGTTGTGATTATAAGTTATTTAAGAGGATCAAATGTGCATCAGACTTTCTGCCCTTTACCGTTTGTTTACTCACTAATCACATCTCGCCTGGATGTTAGGCTATTTTTTTTAATCCAACTGCTTTCATTCAGACGCGATGTTTACAGTGAGAACAGCAATAACATATGTAACAGGCCTACATTGCACACTTTATTTGTATGCTTTAGTAGATATCTACAAGTAAAGAGTAGATATTATTCATGAAACCATATAGTGTTCACATAATAAAATATACAAGGGCTGTAGCCTGATATACATGATATGCTTTAGGAGCTGTATGTGTGTGTTGTACAGTGAGTAGGTGTCTGTTGTAATTTAATTTGCCGCCAGCAGAGGCGGTGTGTGTGGGTTAGGGGTTAGGGCTAACCCTAACCCTAAACCCTAACCCTAACCAGTTATGAGCATTTCTTTGTAAGCCCCGACTTTTTGCAAACAGGTTTAGATTAATGATGGCCATATTTATCGACTGAACATGCTCATTTTCTACGGTAATGTGTCTGACCCTCCACCGATGCTGTATACTAAGTGTGGCGTTGAAAAACAAAAAATTGAAATTTAAGGTAATATTTTACTGTTTTTAACATTATGCTAATTAAGAAAAATGAAGTAGGCAGAGCGTAGGGGTTCATGGAGATAATATGTAGAGTAGGCACCGAATAAGTGTGCAAAATTTCAGGTCATTCGGAGTTAACGGTGCGACTTTGTAAATGTTTCCATAATGGAAATGTAGTAGTTTGGATTAATGTATTTGTCAAAAATGGTACATTCTCCGTTAGCTTACGAGCTCCCCGTTCGAGCGAATGACTATTCCTTTGCAATGTAGCATCACATTGGATATGCGCTTAAGTTGTCCTAGATTGGAATTTTTCCGATCATTTCCCTATGAGGATTGAAAAATGTGCTTAAAATGCATGAAAAACGCACATTTTTCAAAATGGCCGACTTTCTGGGGGGCGGGGCTAATGAAAAGTAATTCGAAAATGTGTGCAATCATAATAGCAATGTGTATACAGCGTTTCGTGAATATCGGAAAAACGATATGCGAGTAGTTTGGAGTAATTTGTGACATGTAAATGGTCAAAAATGGGAAATTGTCCGTTCGCTTACGAGCTCCTCGTTTGAGCGATCGACTATTCCTTCGCAATTTAGCATCACATTGGATATGCGCTTAACTTGTCCTGGATTGGAATTTTTCCGATCATTTCCCTAGGAGGAGTTCGCAAGAATGTGCTTAAAATGCATGAAAAACGCACATTTTCAAATGGCCGACTTTCTGGGGGGCGGGGCTAATGAAAGCCAATTTGAAATATGTCCGCAATCATAAGAGCAAAGTGTCTACAGCGTTTCGTGAATATTCGAATAACTGTATGCGAGTAGTTTGGAGTAGTTTGGAGTCATTTGTGACATGTAAATGGTCAAAAATGGAAAATTCTCCGTTGGCTTACGAGCTCCTCGTTTGAGCGATCGACTATTCCTTCGCAATTTAGCATCACATTGGATATGGGCTGAACTTGTCCTGGACTGGAATTTTTCCGATCATTTCCCTAGGAGGAGTTCGCAAGAATGTGCTTAAAATGCATGAAAAACGCACATTTTTCAAAATGGCCGACTTTCTCGGGGGCGGGGCTTATGGAAGCTAATTAGAAATATGTCCGTAATTCCATGAGGAATCTTTGTGCCAAAATTCGTGAAGTTCTGAGAAACTATATGTGACTACCACACAATAGGGGGCGCTAGTGAGCAGTTTTTTTGAAAAATTACGTTTTTTTTTTACATTCTCGAAAAAGTCGTGGGCTGTGACGTGTGTACCAAGTTTTGCGTCCGAAGCTGATTTTATGCTATCGCGATTTAAAAGAAAATGTATAGGCCACGCCCACATTCTGCATTTGTTGCGACACTTTAAATCTCAGTTCGTAGTCACCCCGAGAGTATGTGTAAAGAAAAAAAAAAGAAATTCGTCCATCCGTTCTTGAGTTATAAATTGGTGGTGTTTTTGGCGCCCCCTATAGTCCAAAATGAAAATGCTTTAGTGTGCCTATTCTCCAAGACGGACTGAACCTATCCACCAAAATCTGTGATATATGGATACATTGTTGATGAGTTATGAGCATTTATTTCTAAGCCCCGCATTTTTGCTAGTACGTTTTGATTCATGGCGGCAATATTTATCGTGTTAACATGCTCATTTTCTACGGTAATGTGTCTGACCCTCCGCCGATGCTGTATACGAAGTTTGGTGTTCAAAAACTGAAAATTGAAATTTAAGTGAATATTTCACTGTTTTGAACATTATGCTAATTAGAAAAAAATAAAAGTAGGCGGAGCTTAGGGGTCCAAGAGGATTATTTGTAGAACAGGTCCACCCGGATATGTGTGCAAAATTTCAGGTCATTCGGAGTTACGGTGCGACTTTGTAAATTTATTCCGAAATGGGTTTTTCATAGGTGGCGCTAGCGAGCACCTTGGACAATTTGAACCCATTGACTCCAGAATGTTGAATTTTTCACCGGTCCTGGTGTCCGTGCAAAATTATACAACTTTGTGAGCGTCCTAAAGCGTCCTAAAGCGTCCTGAAGCGTCCTAAAGCGTCCTGAAGCGTCCTAAAGCGTCCTAAAGCGTCCTAAAGCGTCCTAAAGCCCTCAAAAACAGGAAACGCCAGCACTATAATAATAAGAAGAAGAAGAAGAATTCCACCAAGAACAATAGGTTTCCTCGCACTTCGTGCTAGGACGCCGTTGGGTCCTAGCGCTCCGTGCTCGGGCCCTAACAAGCACGTATCACTAAACAACAATAAACAACATTTACACTAAAACAACAGTAAACAACAAGCATGTATCACTAAACAACAATAAACAACACTAACAATAAACAACACTAACCCTAACCCACTGCCACACTAACTAGGTGTAACCCTTTAACACCTATCGGAACAGCTTTCATAACATGGACCTGAATCCTTTAATAAACATATTAATAACTAATTCAGCAGTGAGAGGGTTAAACTTGATATAACTATATTTATTATATATGTATATTTATCATAGATTTATATATTTAGATGTATTTTAAGTTATATGTGTTGTATTTTAAAGTCTTACCGGAAGCAGCTCTTTCTCCTCCGAGGTTTTCAGAAACAACAACAAACCGTCTCCATGACGACGTGCTGCCGTGCGTGCGCACTGCAGTGACCGCGGGGGAAACCGTTTGATGGAAGCAGTCAGAGCGTTTCCGGTTAAACACCGGAGGGGGGGGGGGGGGGGGGGGGGGGGGGAGGGTAAATACAACAGCGGGACGAACCAAAGGAAAATACCGGGGGGTGGGGAGGGGGGGAGGAGGGTAAATACAACAGCGGGACGAACCAAAGGAAAATACCGGGGGGGGGGGGAGAATACAACAGCGGTTTCTTGTTCATATCTCTGATATTCAGGCTTTTATGAATGATTAAATAAAGACTTTAGTTTTACATGCTGTAAATACACTGTATTTAAATACAGTATATTTAAATACAGTGTATTTAAATATACTGTAAATATACTGTACACTGTAAATATGCTCCATAGGGGCGGCGTGGCGCAGTGGGCTGTGCGTTGATCATCAGACCAAGGGGGCGTTGGGGAACACCAGTTCGAAACCCGCCGCCGCTGCATCTGTAAAGCCGTTGTGTGCTTGGGCGAGACACTTCACCTGAATTTGCTCCTGTGGGTATTGTCCCCGTGACATGTGTGTAATGTGTATTTGTAAAGCGCTTTAATAAATATAAGGAATTATTAAATACACTGCTTTTGTTTTAGTAACTGTTTATTCCTGAAGATTTAAGGAAATATAAAACACGTTTTTACTTTATTAACATTTCATGAGGTTAAATCTTTATAAATGTTTTGGTCA
>JASDAP010000106.1:386092-391092 GCA_031216635.1 Dissostichus eleginoides | reverse complement strand
AATAACATCAGGAATAACATCTGTATAACATCATTAATAAGATCGGTAATAACATCTGTAATAACATCAGTAATAACATCTGGAATAACATCAGGAATAACATCAGTAATAACATCTGGAATAACATCTGGAATAACATCTGGAATAACATCAGGAATAACATCAGTAATAACATCTGGAATAACATCAGTAATAACATCTGGAATAACATCAGTATAACATCTGGAATAACATCAGTAATAACATCCGGAATAACATTTGGAATAACATCAGTAATAACATCTGGAATAACATCAGTAATAACATCAGTAATAACATCAGTCATAACATCAGTAATAACATCATTAATAACATCAGGAATAACATCAGTAATAACATCAGTAATAACATCTGGAATAACATCTGGAATAACATCAGTAATAACATCTGGAATAACATCAGGAAAAATCAGTCATAAACATCTGGAATAACATCGGAATAACATCAGTAATAAACATCTGGATATAACAGGAATAACATCAGTAATAACATCTGGAATAACATCAGTAATAACATCAGGAATAACATCAGGAATAACATCAGTAATAACATCTGGAATAACATCAGGAATAACATGAGGAATAACATCAGTAATAACATCAGGAATAACATCAGTAATAACATCTGGAATAACATCAGTAATAACATCAGGACTAACATCAGGAATAACATCAATAATAACATCTGGAATAACATCTGGAATAACATCTGGAATAACATCAGTAATAACATCTGGAATAACATCAGGAATAACATGAGGAATAACATCAGTAATAACATCAGGAATAACATCAGGAATAACATGAGGAATAACATCAGTAATAACATCAGGAATAACATCAGTAATAACATCTGGAATAACATCAGTAATAACATCAGGAATAACATGAGGAATAACATGAGGAATAACATCAGGAATAACATCAGTAATAACATCTGGAATAACATCAGGAATAACATCAGGAATAACATCTGGAATAACATCAGGAATAACATCAGGAATAACATCTGTAATAACATCATTAATAAAATCAGTAATAACATCTGTAATAACATCAGGAATAACATCTGGAATAACATCAGTAATAACATCTGGAATAACATCTGGAATAACATCAGTAATAACATCTGGAATAACATCTGGAATAACATCGGTAATAACATCTGGAATAACATCAGGAATAACATCAGTAATAACATGAGGAATAACATCTGTAATAACATCAGTAATAACATCTGGAATAACATCAGGAATAACATCAGGAATAACATCAGTAATAACATCAGGAATAACATCAGTAATAACATCTGTAATAACATCTGGAATAACATCAGGAATAACATCAGTAATAACATGAGGAATAACATCTGTAATAACATCAGTAATAACATCTGGAATAACATCAGTAATAACATCAGGAATAACATCAGTAATAACAACAGGAATAACATCTGGAATAACATCTGGAATAACATCAGGAATAACATCAGTAATAACATCAGTAATAACATCTGGAATAACATCAGTAATAACATCTGGAATAACATCAGTAATAACATCAGTAATAACATCTGGAATAACATCAGTAATAACATCAGGAATAACATCAGTAATAACAACAGGAATAACATCAGTAATAACATCAGTAATAACATCTGGAATAACATCAGTATAACATCAGTAATAACATCAGGAATAACATCTGGAATAACATCAGTAATAACATCTGGAATAACATCAGTAATAACATCTGGAATAACATCAGTCATAACATCATTAATAACATCTGGAATAACATCAGGAATAACATCTGGAATAACATCAGTAATAACATCTGGAATAACATCAGTAATAACATCAGTAATAACATCTGGAATAACATCAGTCATAACATCATTAATAACATCTGGAATAACATCAGGAATAACATCTGGAATAACATCTGGAATAACATCAGTAATAACATCAGGAATAACATCAGTAATAACATCTGGAATAACATCAGTAATAACATCAGGAATAACATCTGGAATAACATCAGGATAACATCAGTAATAACATCTGGAATAACATCAGGAATAACATCTGGAATAACATCTGGAATAACATCAGGATAACATCAGTAATAACATCAGGAATAACATCAGTAATAACATCTGGAATAACATCAGTAATAACATCAGGAATAACATCAGGATAACATCTGGAATAACATCAGGAATAACACCAGTAATAACATCTGGAATAACATCAGGATAACATCTGGAATAACATCAGTAATAACATCTGGAATAACATCTGGAATAACATCAGTAATAACATCTGGAATAACATCTGGAATAACATCAGTAATAACATCTGGAATAACATCAGTAATAACATCAGGAATAACATCTGGAATAACATCAGTAATAACATCAGGAATAACATCTGGAATAACATCTGGAATAACATCAGTAATAACATCTGGAATAACATCTGGAATAACATCAGGAATAACATCTGTAATAACATCAGGAATAACATCAGCCTCACCTGATCTTCTTGCCGTTATCGACTACTTTGGTCTTATTCATGATTCCTGCTTTCTCCAGCAGATGGCACTGTGGACACAAAGACAGGTGAGTGAAACCTGCAGGTCCACTTCGTAACACGACTCCAGTGTAAACATGGGAGTGGTGTGTGTGTGTGTTTGTGTGTGTGTGTGCACATGTGTGTGTGTGTAAACAGACACTTTTACTGAAGGAAACCATATCCTCCTCCCGACAGACAGGAAGACTTCCCCCAACATCTGAACATCAGTTTTTCTTGCGTACCTTTAACAGGAAACTGTTTCTCTCTCACGGCGAACAACGGCTCTATCAGACTATCTACACTTCCATTTTGTGCAGGATGTTTGAATAAATTCATCCATGAAGATGTTTATACTTGTATTCTTCGTTCTCTGTGCAGCCGTGAGAGATAAACAGATTATTAAGGTAACACAGTGCCTGATATACAGAGGGTCATGTTGGGTGCTGGTCCTTTCAGCCCCCACACTAGAACCTCAGACAGAACCTCCTACAGAACCTCCATCACCAGGTCTCTGCAGAACCTCCATCACCAGGTCTCTACAGAACCTCCATCACCAGGTCTCTGCAGAACCTCCATCACCAGGTCTCTGCAGAACCTCCATCACCAGGTCTCTACAGAACCTCGTACAGAACCTTGTACAGAACCTCGTACAGAACCTCCACCAGTGTGTTATAACAGAACCCATCCACCAGTCCTCCACCTGAAGCCTTCAGCCCAGAAACACCTCCAGAAACCCATTAGTGTTAAAAGTGTAATGAGAATAAAAGTTAGTCTGAGTCGTGACAGGCATCTACACTCGGGGGGGGGAGAGTTTTCTCCTCTCGAACGGATCATCATCCGGTGATCAGGTGTCACCTCTGAACTCTCTCTGTGTTCCTGTAGCTGGGGATATACGAGGTTTAAAAAACTACAACATCACTCTTCTGTACTTTCACAATAAAAGCTCTGCAGAGGTAACTCAAATTCACTTAATGTGTCCAGGTCAATATAAATGAATGTATCAGAGGGCACTATGAGCTGTTCTCCGTTCACCAGGAGAGTGTGCTGGAGCTCAGGGACTTACTGCTTTATTTTACTGCTGTTCAATGGGATCAGATGCTGTATTTCTGTTATTGGGACGTTCTCATTTTTGAGTTGTTTATTCGTTGCGCCCCCCGCTGTGTAAAGGCCTTAAGATGTTAGTAGAACACAGGTTTCCATGGTAACATCTCCATGGTAACAATATCCAACACAACCCAACAAACACCCGGTAGCCAATCAGAGGCTGAGGACCTACGTGGGGCCGGTGGGGGCCGGCGATCCGGTCGGACAGATTCCTCTTCAGATTCCTGTCAGAGGGCTTAACGAGGAAACAGAATGTGGACCAATCAGTGAGGGAGAGAGTGGGGGGGGGAGGGGGTAGACAGGTGAGAGGGTGAGACAGGTGAGAGGGTCTACCTGAGGACTGTCCGGGGAGTTTCTTCTGCTGGAAACCTCAGTGAAATCGGAGACGTTCCTCCTGTGGCTCGGAGCAAAGGTCTGAAACCGAAAACGTTTTAAATTATGCAAGGGCCAAAATCTGGTTCCCACAAGTTATTATCTAGTTCCCTCAAGTTATTATCTGGTTCCCACAAGTTATTATCTGGTTCCCACAAGTTATTATCTGGTTCCCACAAGTTATTATCTAGTTCCCAAAAGTTATTATCTAGTTCCCACAAGTTATTATCTAGTTCCCACAAGTTATTATCTGGTTCCCTCAAGTTATTATCTGGTTCCCCAAGTTAATCTGGTTCCCACAAGTTATTATCTGGTTCCCACAAGTTATTATCTAGTTCCCAAAAGTTATTATCTAGTTCCCACAAGTTATTATCTAGTTCCCACAAGTTATTATCTAGTTCCCAAAAGTTATTGTCTAGTTCCCTCAAGTTATTATCTGGTTCCCACAAGTTATTATCTAGTTCCCTCAAGTTATTATCTGGTTCCCACAAGTTATTATCTGGTTCCCACAAGTTATTATCTAGTTCCCTCAAGTTATTATCTGGTTCCCTCAAGTTATTATCTGGTTCCCACAAGTTATTATCTGGTTCCCACAAGTTATTATCTAGTTCCCTCAAGTTATTATCTGGTTCCCTTCAAGTTATTATGTAGTTCCCACAAGTTATTATCTAGTTGCCTCAAGTTATTATCTGGTTCCCACAAGTTATTATCTGGTTCCCTCAAGTTATTATCTGGTTCCCTCAAGTTATTATCTAGTTCCCACAAGTTATTATCTAGTTCCCACAAGTTATTATCTGGTTCCCTCAAGTTATTATCTGGTTCCCACAAGTTATTATCTGGTTCCCACAAGTTATTATCTAGTTCCCTCAAGTTATTATCTGGTTCCCTCAAGTTATTATCTGGTTCCCTC
>JASDAP010000106.1:353592-383592 GCA_031216635.1 Dissostichus eleginoides | reverse complement strand
GAGGCTGGGTTGGGTAGTAGAATCTGCCCGAGGCTTCGTCCAGCAGCTGGTCCCAGGAGCCTGACAGGAAGTGATTCTGACGTTAAAGACTCTTTACGTCACCTGCAGCTACAGCTATCTAGTTCCACAAGTTAGCTCAAAGCTCAAATCCCGCATATTTACACTTGAAGCATTCTTTGTCTTAAGTATTCATTAATGTGCATGGTCCCTATTCAATAAACGATGAAATGAAATGAAATAAAGTTATTAAATAGTTCCAACAAGTTGTTGATCAGAAACACTTAAAGATAGTGACTCACCTGAGGGGAGGCGGGGGAGAGGGGGGAAAGGGGGGGGGCAACGGACCAGTCCATGTCTCTGGCCTGTGGGGGGGGCGGGGGTCCGTGGGGGGAGGACCAGGTGGTGCGTCTGGTGGGGGGGTGGAAGTAAAACTGCTTCCCGCTGTCGGAGTCCGTGTGCACCTGAGGACAGGTGATCAGGTTTACACTGACTTCCTGTTTATGTTCTACACTTCCTGCTTCTGTAACCATAACAAGGCTCATTAGGGTGTTTATGGGGCTTCCAGGACCTTCACTAACCATGAAAACAACGCTTTAATAATGTCGTCTGATTATTAATAACCAGGTGAGTAAAAGAGACTTTGAGGAATTATATATTTCATCATAAATGATGAAGTTTTCAGAGCAGGTGAAGGGGCTCAGGTGGAGCAGGTGAAGGGGCTCAGGTGGAGCAGGTGAAGGGGCTCAGGTGGAGCAGGTGAAGGGGCTCAGGTGATCCAGGTGTCTCTGGTTTCTAATGACCTGAGGATTCACTGAACATACATTATTAATAAAGCTTTATTATTATTAAACCCTGTGTTTAGTAAAGTAGTATTTTATGTTTTATTGTATGTTGCTGGTATGTTTGGTTATGCTTCTTAATAATAAAAGATTAGTATCTAGAAGCAATATTTATATGTAAAACAATATAAAAGTAATACTACATGTTATATTTAAATATAAGTTGAGTGACGTCCTGTGTAGATCAGGTGAAAGATTACGGGATGATGTGAAGCTGAGAGAGGTCAGAGGTTAGAGGTCGCTCACCTGCCAGTCGTCCTGTGGGCTGATGGGGGAGGCGGGGCTTAAAGGGGAGGAGCCTGTTGATAAGGGGGTGTGGTCTGGAGGAATGGCGGGGCCAGAAACTTCTTCAGCGCAGAGAGTTAGCATAGACCGGAGGGGGTCCTAGATGGGGGGAAGCAAAAATACTGTATTTATGATGAAAAAATGTCCACGCCTCGTCACCATGGGGCTTTGAGCTGCTCCAAGACTCTGGAACTCTCCTTCACCTCCACAGTCTGACACTGTCTGACACAGTCTGACCCTATCCTTCACCTTACACAGTCTGACACAGTCTGACACAGTCTGACACAGTCTGACCCTATCTCCTTCACCTTCCACAGTCTGACACAGTCTGACACAGTCTGACACAGTCTGACACAATCTGACACAGTCTCCCAAAGTCTGACACAATCTGACAGTCTGACACTATCTCCCACAGTATGACACAATCTGACACAGTCTGACACTATCTCCCACAGTCTGACACAGTCTGACACAATCTGACACAGTCTCCCAAAGTCTGACACAATCTGACAGTCTGACACTATCTCCCACAGTCTGACACAATCTGACACAGTCTGACACAGTCTGACACAGTCTGACACAGTCTGACACAGTCTGACACAATCTCCACTAGTCTGAGACAGTCTGACACAGTCTGACACTATCTCCATAGTCTGAGACAGTCTGAACAATCTGACACTATCTCCCCAGTCTGACACAGTCTGACACTATCTCCACAGTCTGACAATCTGACACAGTCTGACACAATCTCCACAGTCTGACACAGTCTCCTACAGTCTGACACGTCTGACATAGTCTGACAAAGTCTGAACAGTCTGACACAATCTGACACAGTCTGCCACAGTCTGACACAGTGACCAGTCTGACACAATCTGACACAGTCCTCCCACAGTGACACAGTCTGACACTATCTCCCACAGTCTGACACAGTCTCCCACAGTCTGACACAGTCTGACACAGTCTGACACAACCTGACACAGTCTGACACAATCTGACACAGTCTGACACAGTCTGACACAGTCTGACACAGTCTGACACTATCTCCCACAGTCTGAGACAGTCTGACACAATCTGACAATATCTCCAACATCTGACACAGTCTGTCACAGTCCTGACACAGCCACAGTCTGACACTATCTCCACAGTCTGACACAGTACTGACACAGCTGACAATCTCCACGTCTGACAATCTGACAGTCTGACACAATCTGACACAATCTGACACAGTCTGACACAGTCTGACACAGTCTGACAGTCTGACACAATCTCCCACAGTCTGACACAGTCTGACACAGTCTGACACTATCTCCCACAGTCTGACACTATCTCCCACAGTCTGACACTATCTCCCACAGTCTGACACTACCTCCCACAGTCTGACACTATCTCCCACAGTCTGACACTATCTCCCACAGTCTGACACTATCTCCCACAGTCTGACACTACCTCCCACAGTCTGACATAATCTGACACAGTCTGACACAATCTGACACAGTCTAACACAATCTCCTACAGTCTGACACAGTCTGACACAGTCCAGTGTTTCCCCTATATACAAATAGCCGTGGCGCAGCGCCGCTGCTGAAATATGCGTGCCGCTGCTAGGGGGCGCCAGCCAGGTACCCAAAAGAAATAAAATATATATATATTTTTTTTTTTACATTTTTCTTTTTTATTAAAATAATAATAAGTGGCGACCCTTTTTCATTTTTGATAGTTTGTTATATGGATTTGTAGTATTTGTGTTACTATATGTTCAATAAAGGTGTATTTTTGCTAAATCTTGAGACATTGCCACTGTATGTACTGGCAGGGCCGATTTTTGGCATAGGCTGCGCTGGTAGCTCTGTGAGGGGAAAAAACATTTGACCGTTGGCGCTCATCCTAATTTTCGGTCTTGATGTAACAACATTCATAATTAAGTAAACTTAACACCCTTTTCACCCCGGTTACACTTTTCATTTGCCCTGTATGATGGGCGCTGTAAGTGATGAAAGTGGGGGATGTTGGCTTATCAGGCGCCCGCAGCTCACAGCCAAAGTGCGAGCATGGGAGCGAGAGAGCGAGCGAGGGAGAGAGAGAGAGGGCGCACCGGTACCGGCGCTGTTGTAATTAGAATCTGGTGCTAGCTGCGCTAACGGATATAAGAAGTAGATGTTTCTACAACCAGGGAGGAGGAGAGCTCTCCTGTCGGACTGAGAGGCTCAGTGAGGAAAAGGACTCTCTGAGTGTTTAGATAGTTAATTTTAGTCTAAGTTATCTCAGTGGGTCTCAAACAAATATGTGTTTACAAATTATGTAAACACATATTTCCAAGGCACTCCTTTATAATTATTAGGATAAATAAAAACAGGTTTGAAATCATTCCAATGTATACTATAGGACAGTAAACCAAAAATATCGTTTAAAGTTGGAGAGATACAAAAATATGCATGAATAAATAAATGTTAAGGTAAAATAAGATATGAATGAACAACAAAAATAAAATAAGTTACCTTTATTTGTTATTGGCTGTGGGTTATTGGTTATGTTCACATACTTATTTGATTATTAAAATGCAAACCGATCTTTTTCATATGGGTGTTTAGAGTTGTACCCCCTAGATCAGGTCTCTAGTAATGTGTGCTCAAACTGCACCAGATTGAAGCATTTTACTTTAAAATGTTCAAAAAAATCTTCCTACACTATCTCCCATAGTCTGACACAGTCTGACACAATCTGACACAGTCTGACACAGTCTGACACTATCTCCCACAGTCTGACACAATCTCCCACAGTCTGACACAGTCTGACACAATCTCCCACAGTCTGACACAGTCTGACACTATCTCCCACAGTCTGACACAGTCTGAAACAGCCTGACACAATCTGACACAGTCTGACACAATCTGAAACAGCCTGACACAATCTGACACAATCTCCCACAGTCTGATACAGTCTGAAACAGTCTGACACAATCTGACACAATCTCCCAAAGTCTGACACAGTCTGACACAGTCTGACACAGTCTCACATAATCTGACACAACCTGAAACAGTCTGACACAGTCTGACAAAATCTCCCACAGTCTGACACAGTCTCCTACAGTCTGACACAGTCTGACACAGTCTGACACAGTCTGACACAATCTGACACAGTCTGACACAATGTCCCACAATCTGACACAGTCTGACACAATCTGACACAGTCTGACACAATCTCCCACAATCTGACACAGTCTGACACAATCTGACACAGTCTGACACAATCTGACACAGTCTGACAAAATCTGACACAATCTGACACTATCTCCCACAGTCTGAAACTATCTCCCACAGTCTGAAACTATCTCCCACAGTCTGACACAGTCTGAAACAGTCTGACACAATCTGACACAGTCTGACACAATCTCCCAAAGTCTGACACAGTCTGACACAGTCTGACACAATCTGACACAATCTGACACATCCTGAAACAGTCTGACACAATCTCCCACAGTCTGACACAATCTCCCACAGTCTGACACAGTCTGACACAATCTCCTACAGTCTGACACAGTCTGACACAATCTGACACAATCTGACACAACCTGAAACAGTCTGACACAATCTGACACTATCTCCCCAGTCTGACACAATCTCCCACAGTCTGACACAATCTCCCACAGTCTGACACAGTCTGACACAATCTCCTACAGTCTGACACAGTCTGACACAATCTGACACAATCTGACACAGTCTGACACAGTCTGACACAATCTGACACAGTCTGACACAGTCTGACACAATCTGACACAATCTGACACAACCTGAAACAGTCTGACACAATCTGACACTATCTCCCACAGTCTGACACAATCTCCCACAGTCTGACACAATCTCCCACAGTCTGACACAGTCTGACACAATCTCCCACAATCTGACACAATGTCCCACAATCTGACACAGTCTGACACAATCTGACACAGTCTGACACAGTCTGACACAATCTGACACAGTCTGACACAGTCTGACACAATCTCCCACAATCTGACAGTCTGACACAATCTCCCACAATCTGACACAATGTCCCACAATCTGACACAGTCTGACACAATCTGACACAGTCTGACACAGTCTCCCACAGTCTGACACAATCTCCCACAGTCTGACACAGTCTGACACAATCTCCCACAATCTGACACAATGTCCCACAATCTGACACAGTCTGACACAATCTGACACAGTCTGACACAATCTCCCACAATCTGACACAGTCTGACACAATCTGACACAGTCTGACACAATCTGACACAGTCTGACACAATCTCCCACAATCTGACACAGTCTGACACAATCTGACACAGTCTGACACAATCTGACACAATCTGACACAGTCTGACACAATCTGACACAGTCTGACACAGTCTGACACAATCTGACACAGTCTGACACAATCTGACACAGCCTGACACAATCTCCCACAGTCTGACACAATCTGACACAATCTGACACAGTCTGACACAATCTCCCACAATCTCCCACAGTCTGACACTTTCTCCCACAGTCTGACACAATCTGACACAGTCTGACACAATCTGACACAATCTGACACAGTCTGACACAATCTGACACAGTCTGACACAGTCTGACAGTCTGACACAATCTGACACAGTCTGACACAGTCTGACACAGTCTGACACAATCTGACACAGTCTGACACAGTCTGACACAATCTGACACAGTCTGACACAATCTGACACAATCTGACACAATCTGACACAGTCTGACACAATCTGACACAGTCTGACACAGTCTGACACAGTCTGACACAGTCTGACACAATCTGACACAGTCTGACACAGTCTGACACAGTCTGACACAATCTGACACAGTCTGACACAGTCTGACACAGTCTCCCACAGTCTGACACAGTCTGACACAGTCTGACACTATCTCCCACAGTCTGACACAATCTGACACAGTCTGACACAATCTGACACAATCTGACACAGTCTGACACAGTCTGACACAGTCTCCCACAGTCTGACACAGTCTGACACAGTCTCCCACAGTCTGACACAGTCTGACACCATCTCCACGTTCAAGTCTTCACACCCTCCTGTTCAGATCAGCCTGCTCACTGTAGAGCTCCATGTTCCCTGCTACGGTCCTTTTGTATTGTTTCCTTAGAATATTTTATCAATTGTAAGGTGTCCTTCGGTGCTTTGAAAGGCACCTCTAAATAGAATGAATTACTATTATTAATATTATTATTATTTTCTGATTAGGGAAGTTCATACAAAGAAGTAATTTCGTTTTTATATTTTTATTTTCTGTATTCAGAGGTGCTATTTCTGTGCACATTAGCTCTAATAAAGTGTGTGTGTTAGACTCAGGTGTGTTACCTGTGTGGAGGGGGGGCTCAGGTGTTTACCTGTGTGAGGGGGGGCTCAGGTGTGTTACCAGTGTGGAGGGGGGGACTCAGGTGTGTTACCTGTGTGGAGGGGGCTCAGGTGTGTTACCTGTTTGGAGGGGGATTCAGGTGTGTTACCTGTGTGGAGGGGGGGCTCAGGTGTGTTACCAGTGTGGAGGGGGGGGACTCAGTGTGTTACCGTGTGGAGGGGGGGGCTCAGGTGTGTTACCTGTGTGGAGGGGGGCTCAGGTGTGTTACCTGTTTGGAGGGGGATTCAGGTGGTTACCTGTGTGGAGGGGGGGCTCAGGTGTGTTACCAGTGTGGAGGGGGGGACTCAGTGTGTTACCTGTGTGGAGGGGGGATTCAGGTGTGTTACCTGTGTGGAGGGGGGGCTCAGGTGTGTTACCTGTGTGGAGGGGGGGGCTCAGGTGTGTTACCAGTGTGGAGGGGGGGGACTCAGGTGTGTTACCTGTGTGGAGGGGGGGGCTCAGGTGTTTACCTGTGTGGAGGGGGGGCTCAGGTGTGTTACCTGTGTGGAGGGGGGGGCTCAGGTGTGTTACCTGTGTGGAGGGGGGGCTCAGGTGTGTTACCTGTGTGGAGGGGGGGGCTCAGGTGTGTTACCAGTGTGGAGGGGGGGACTCAGGTGTGTTACCTGTGTGGAGGGGATTCAGGTGGTTACCTGTGTGGAGGGGGGGCTCAGGTGTGTTACCAGTGTGGAGGGGGGACTCAGGTGTGTTTACCTTGTGTGGAGGGGGGGCTCAGGTGTGTTACCTGTGTGGAGGGGGGCTCAGGTGTGTTACCTGTGTGGAGGGGGGGCTCAGGTGTTTACCTGTGTGGAGGGGGGGGACTCAGGTGTGTTTACCTGTGTGGAGGGGGGATTCAGGTGTGTTACCTGTGTGGAGGGGGGGGCTCAGGTGTGTTACCTGTGTGGAGGGGGGGGACTCAGGTGTTGTTACCTGTGTGGAGGGGGGCTCAGGTGTGTTACCTGTTTGGGAGGGGGACTCAGGTGTGTTACCTGTGTGGAGGGGGGGCTCAGGTGTGTTACCAGTGTGGAGGGGGGGACTCAGGTGTGTTACCTGTGTGGAGGGGGGATTCAGGTGTGTTACCTGTGTGGAGGGGGGGCTCAGGTGTGTTACCTGTGTGGAGGGGGGGCTCAGGTGTGTTACCTGTGTGGAGGGGGGATTCAGGTGTGTTACTTGTGTGGAGGGGGGGGCTCAGGTGTGTTACCTGTGTGGAGGGGGGGGCTCAGGTGTGTTACCTGTGTGGAGGGGGGGGCCGGGTCAGGACTCGCTCGCCCCCCAATCAGAGCCTCCAAGTCCAGGTTCAGGTCCTGGATCGACTCGTAGATGTGGTGCGAGTCTTCCTCCTTCACTTCCTTCTTTTCTTCCTCCTTTATTTCCTCCTTCACTTCCTCCTTTACTTCCTCTTCCTCTACCTCTTCTTCCTCTTCCTCCTCCGCCTCTTCCTCCTCCTCCTCCTCCTCCACTTGGTGCACCTGGTGTTTGGGGGGACGGTGGGTGTGTCCACAGGTATCGGCAGGTTCTGGTTCCTCTGCGCTGCCAGTGGGTCGGCCGGGCTGAAGCTGGGGACCCGGGTTTTGTCCCTGCTCTCGTCCAGGAAGTGCTTTTTGCTCACCGCCTCGTCAGCCATGTTTGTAGTCCCGGTGTCTACGGGGGCCGGGGGGGTCTCTGAGCCGGGGGGGTCTCTGAGCCGGGGTCGGGTCCACGAAGTCCAATGGGACGCCGCCAAACGTGGACATGCGGTTCTCCGTCTTACGGGACGAAGCATCTGGACGGAGACGGATCGTCACCTCGTCCCCCGGCTGGTTCCTGGGGTCCTCCAGAGGCTTCAGGACAGGAACAGGAACAGGAAGAGGAGCAGGAAGAGGAACAGGAACAGGAAGAGGAACAGGAACAGCCACAGGGACAGGGACAGGAAGAAGAACAGGGACTGGCTGTGGTTCTAGTTCTGGTCCTGCGGGGGGGAAGCTCAGCGGCAGGTCCAGCGGCAGGTCCAGCGGCAGCTCCTTCACGTACTTGGCCGGGATGTAGAAGGGTTTCGAGCTGCGGTCGCGGCGCACCTGCCACCAGTGATCGTTGGTCTTTGCGCAGGACGTAGCGCTCGTTGGGTTTGATGGAGACCGTGGAGCCGTCTCGACCCGGGTACTCATACTGAAACTCCACCAGGACCAGACCCAGACCTGCAGGACAAGAACAGAACCAGCAGTCCGTTAGTGGAGCAGCTTTTATACACTGGGTTCAGGCTGAAACATCCATTCATTAAGCACTTTCTACAGAAACACCATCCAGTGTCCCAGATGATGTCGAAAAGTCCTGGGGCCTCATTTATAAAGCCTTGCGTAGGGTTCACGTGGGAAGGTTGCTTACGTAGGCCAAAGCAAATAAATACGCACAGACATTTTACGATTTATAAAACATTGCGTATCGGCGTAGGACTTGCATGCGGCACGTCCTACGCCGGTTTCCCTTTATAAATCACAATCAACTCGAAATGCAGCGCAGCTTTTGCGGCTTCACGTGACGCCGATGATACACGAGAGTAACATTCTATTCATGGTGTTATTTCCACATATTTCTCTCTATTCTTCCTTCTGCCAACGGTGTCGCAGCTTCTCGTCTCTCCCGTTGTTGTGCGTGCCGCGTACGCAGGGTCAGAGTTATAAAACACGTCCATCTGGCAGATCTGTTTCAAAGGGACTTCAGAGTCTCAAACAAAACAAGCAAACAAACAAACAAACAAATAATCGTTGGTCTCACCTCTGCCGAGCAGCGAGGAGGTGTTTTCCATGGTGAGGCTCCTCAGGCCCCGCCCCCCTCAGGTGGACGGGCAGGTGAGTCTGAAGGTGAGGTCAGAGGTCAGAGGTCACATGGGGTCATCAGAATCCCCCTGAAAAACAGCAGGTCAATATTTAGATATTTTTATAACAAAATACTTTCTGAGCTTTTGTCTTTACATTAAACCTACGGTGCCGACACAAGGGTTCTCTAACGCGGTTCTGTTGGTGAGGGTTCTCTAACGCGGTTCTGTTGGTGAGGGTTCTCTAACGCGGTTCTGTTGGTGAGGGTTCTCTAACGCTGTTCTGTTGGTGAGGGTTCTCTAACGCTGTTCTGTTGTGAGGGTTCTCTAACGCGGTTCTGTTGGTGAGGGTTCTCTAACGCTGTTCTGTTGGTGAGGGTTCTCTAACGCTGTTCTGTTGGTGAGGGTTCTCTAACGCGGTTCTGTTGGTGAGGGTTCTCTAACGCTGTTCTGTTGGTGAGGGTTCTCTAACGCTGTTCTGTTGGTGAGGGTTCTCTAACGCGGTTCTGTTGGTGAGGGTTCTCTAACGCGGTTCTGTTGGTGAGGGTTCTCTAACGCTGTTCTGTTGGTGAGGGTTCTCTAACGCTGTTCTGTTGGTGAGGGTTCTCTAACGCTGTTCTGTTGGTGAGGGTTCTCTAACGCTGTTCTGTTGGTGGGGGTTCTCTAACGCTGTTCTGTTGGTGAGGGTTCTCTAACGCTGTTCTGTTGGTGAGGGTTCTCTAACGCTGTTCTGTTGGTGAGGGTTCTCTAACGCTGTTCTGTTGGTGAGGGTTCTCTAACGCTGTTCTGTTGGTGAGGGTTCTCTAACGCTGTTCTGTTGGTGAGGGTTCTCTAACGCTGTTCTGTTGGTGAGGGTTCTCTAACGCTGTTCTGTTGGTGAGGGTTCTCTAACGCTGTTCTGTTGGTGAGGGTTCTCTAACGCTGTTCTGTTTGTGAGGGTTCTCTAATGCTGTTCTGTTGGTGAGGGTTCTCTCATGCTGTTCTGTTGGTGAGGGTTCTCTCATGCTGTTCTGTTGGTGAGGGTTCTCTAATGCTGCCACAGTAGAACGTCCCCACTGAGAATGGAACCCACTCTAATGTTCCCATGTCTCATATCCGGCCACAGAGCAACGTTTTGTTCCTCAGTTCTGATCTGAGTCTCAGAAACACATCAGTGACCGAGTACAATTTTGAGGTACTTGTACTTTCCTTGAGTGTTTCCATGTTTTGCTACTGTGTACTTCTACTACAGTTCAGAGGTACTATGTGTACTTCTACTACAGTTCAGAGGTACATGTGTACTTCTACTACAGTTCAGAGGTACATGGTGTACTTCTACTACAGTTCAGAGGTACATGGTGTACTTCTACTACAGTTCAGAGGTACATGGTGTACTTCTACTACAGTTCAGAGGTACATGGTGTACTTCCACTACAGTTCAGAGGTACAGGGTGTACTTCTACTACAGTTCAGAGGTACATGGTGTACTTCTACTACAGTTCAGAGGTACATGGTGTACTTCCACTACAGTTCAGAGGTACATGGTGTACTTCTACTACAGTTCAGAGGTACATGGTGTACTTCTACTCCACTACAGTTCAGAGGTACATGGTGTACTTCTACTACAGTTCAGAGGTACATGGTGTACTTCTACTACAGTTCAGAGGTACATGGTGTACTTCTACTACAGTTCAGAGGTACATGGTGTACTTCTACTACAGTTCAGAGGTACATGGAGTACTTCTACTCCACTACATGTATTTAATCCCTTTAGTTACTTCACAGATCTGGATGAATGATGTGAAATATAACCAAGTGTTAAATCAGACTTTAGTTCCACCTGGAGTAAATCCTCAAGCTACCCTGCAGTATACAAAGCCATTCAAACTAGCTGCACCTTTACCAGCTTTGAGAACACTTTAATGATCAATCATTATAAAACATATCATATATATTATTCTGAAATGGACCAATCAAACAATGACTACTTTCACTGTACTTTAACTATATTTTACTCCAGAAGCAGATCTCCTCCCTCTGAAGACTCTCCAGGAGGATCAGAGGAATGTGACTTCCTGTCAGAACAGGCCCTCCTGCAGCTAACATGCTAATCAGCCCTCACTCACCTGTCCTCGTCTTCACCTCTGCATCACCCTTTCACAGTAAAAGCCTCACTCTTTCACAGTAAAAGCATCACCCTTTCACAGTAAAAGCCTCACTTTTTCACAGTAAAAGCCTAAAAGCCTCACTCTTTCACAGTAAAAGCCAAAAAGCCTCACTCTTTCACAGTAAAAGCCTCACTCTTTCAAAGTAAAAGCTTCACTCTTTCAAAGTAAAAGCCTCACTCTTTCACAGTAAAAGCCTCACCTTTTCACAGTAAAAGCTTCACTCTTTCACAGTAAAAGCCTGACTCTTTCAAAGTAAAAGCTTCACTCTTTCACAGTAAAAGCCTGACTCTTTCAAAGTAAAAGCTTCACTCTTTCAAAGTAAAAGCATAAAAAGCCTCACTCTTTCAGTGAAAGCATAAAGTCTCACTCTTTCACAGTAAAAGCCTGACTCTTTCAAAGTAAAAGCTTCACTCTTTCACAGTAAAAGCCTCACTCTTTCACAGTAAAAGCCAAAAAGCCTCACTCTTTCACAGTAAAGCTTCACCCTTTCACAGTAAAAGCTTCACTCTTTCAAAGTAAAAGCCTCACCCTTTCACAGTAAAAGACTAAAAGCCTCACTCTTTCACAGTAAAAGCCTGAAAGTCTCACTCTTTCAAAGTAAAAGCCTCACTCTTTCAAAGTAAAAGTCTCACTCTTTCAAAGTAAAAGCTTCACTCTTTCACAGTAAAAGCCTAAAAGCCTCACCCTTTCACCGTAAACGCCTCACTCTTTCACAGTAAAAGCCTCACTCTTTCAAAGTAAAAGCTTCACTCTTTCACAGTAAAAGCCTCACTCTTTCACAGTAAAAGCCAAAAAGCCTCACTCTTTCACAGTAAAAGCCTCACTCTTTCAAAGTAAAAGCCTCACCTTTTCACAGTAAAAGCCTAAAAGCCTCACTCTTTCACAGTAAAAGCCTCACTCTTTCACAGTAAAAGCCTCACCCTTTCACAGTAAAAGCTTCACTCTTTCAAAGTAAAAGCCTCACCCTTTCACAGTAAAAGCTTCACTCTTTCAAAGTAAAAGCCTCACTCTTTCACAGTAAAAGCCTGAAAGTCTCACTCTTTCAAAGTAAAAGCCTCACTCTTTCAAAGTAAAAGCCTCACTCTTTCAAAGTAAAAGTCTCACTCTTTCAAAGTAAAAGTCTCACTCTTTCAAAGTAAAAGCTTCACTCTTTCACAGTAAAAGCCTGACTCTTTCAAAGTAAAAGCCTCACTCTTTCAAAGTAAAAGCCTCACTCTTTCAAAGTAAAAGTCTCACTCTTTCAAAGTAAAAGTCTCACTCTTTCAAAGTAAAAGCCTCACTCTTTCACAGTAAAAGACTAAAAGCCTCACCCTTTCACATTAAAAGCTTCACTCTTTCAGTGAAAGCATAAAGTCTCACCCTTTCACATTAAAAGCTTCACTCTTTCACATAAAAAGCCTCACTCTTTCAGTGAAAGCATAAAGCCTCACTCTTTCACAGTGAAAGCATAAAGTCTCACTCTTTCACAGTAAAAGCCTGACTCTTTCAAAGTAAAAGCTTCACTCTTTCACAGTAAAAGCCTGACTCTTTCAAAGTAAAAGCTTCACTCTTTCAAAGTAAAAGCATAAAAAGCCTCACTCTTTCAGTGAAAGCATAAAGTCTCACTCTTTCACAGTAAAAGCCTCACTCTTTCACAGTAAAAGCCTGACTCTTTCACAGTAAAAGCCTCACTCTTTCAAAGTAAAAGCCTCACTCTTTCACAGTAAAAGCCAAAAAGCCTCACTCTTTCACAGTAAAAGCCTCACTCTTTCACAGTAAAAGCCTCACCTTTTCACAGTAAAAGCCTAAAAGCCTCACTCTTTCACAGTAAAAGCCTCACTCTTTCACAGTAAAAGCCTCACTCTTTCACAGTAAAAGCCTCACCTTTTCACAGTAAAAGCCAAAAAGCCTCACTCTTTCACAGTAAAAGTCTCACTTTTTCACAGTAAAAGCCTAAAAGCCTCACTCTTTCACAGTAAAAGCCTCACTCTTTCAAAGTAAAAGCCTCACTCTTTCAAAGTAAAAGTCTCACTCTTTCAAAGTAAAAGTCTCACTCTTTCAAAGTAAAAGCTTCACTCTTTCACAGTAAAAGCCTAAAAGCCTCACTCTTTCACAGTAAAAGACTAAAAGCCTCACCCTTTCACAGTAAAAGCCTCACTCTTTCACAGTAAAAGTCTCACTCTTTCAAAGTAAAAGCTTCACTCTTTCACAGTAAAAGCCTAAAAGCCTCACTCTTTCACATAAAAAGCCTGACTCTTTCAAAGTAAAAGCTTCACTCTTTCACAGTAAAAGCCTGACTCTTTCAAAGTAAAAGCTTCACTCTTTCAAAGTAAAAGCATAAAAAGCCTCACTCTTTCAGTGAAAGCATAAAGTCTCACTCTTTCACAGTAAAGCCTAAAAGCCTCACTCTTTCACAGTAAAAGCTTCACTCTTTCACAGTAAAAGCCTCACTCTTTCACAGTAAAAGCCTAAAAGCCTCACTCTTTCAAAGTAAAAGCCTCACTCTTTCACAGTAAAAGCTTCACTCTTTCACAGTAAAAGCCTCACTCTTTCACAGTAAAAGCCTAAAAGCCTCACTCTTTCACAGTAAAAGCCTCACTCTTTCACAGTAAAAGCCTCACCCTTTCACAGTAAAAGCCTCACTCTTTCACAGTAAAAGCCTCACTCTTTCACAGTAAAAGCCTAAAAGCCTCACTCTTTCAAAGTAAAAGCCTCACTCTTTCACAGTAAAAGCCTCACCCTTTCACAGTAAAAGCCTCACCCTTTCACAGTAAAAGCCTCACCCTTTCACAGTAAAAGCCTCACCCTTTCACAGTAAAAGCCTCACCCTTTCAGTGAAAGCATAAAGTCTCACTCTTTCACAGTAAAGCCTAAAAGCCTCACTCTTTCACAGTAAAAGCCTAAAAGCCTCACTCTTTCACAGTAAAAGCCTCACTCTTTCACAGTAAAAGCCTAAAAGCCTCACTCTTTCAAAGTAAAAGCCTCACTCTTTCACAGTAAAAGCCTCACCCTTTCACAGTAAAAGCCTCACCCTTTCACAGTAAAAGCCTCACTCTTTCACCGTAAATGCCTCACTCTTTCACAGTAAAAGCCTAAAAGCCTCACTCTTTCACCGTAAATGCCTAAAAGCCTCACTCTTTCACCGTAAATGCCTCACTCTTTCACAGTAAAAGCCTCACTCTTTCACAGTAAAAGCCTCACTCTTTCACAGTAAAAGCCTCACCCTTTCACAGTAAAAGCCTAAAAGCCTCACTCTTTCACCGTAAATGCCTCACTCTTTCACAGTAAAAGCCTCACTCTTTCACAGTAAAAGCCTCACTCTTTCACAGTAAAAGCCTAAAAGCCTCACTCTTTCACCGTAAATGCCTCACTCTTTCACAGTAAAAGCCTCACTCTTTCACAGTAAAAGCCTCACTCTTTCACAGTAAAAGCCTCACTCTTTCAACGTAAAAGCTTCACTCTTTCAAAGTAAAAGCCTCACTCTTTCACAGTAAAAGACTAAAAGCCTCACTCTTTCACAGTAAAAGCCTCACTCTTTCAACGTAAAAGCCTCACTCTTTCACAGTAAAAGACTAAAAGCCTCACTCTTTCAAAGTAAAAGTCTCACTCTTTCACAGTAAAAGCCTCACTCTTTCAAAGTAAAAGCCTCACTCTTTCACAGTAAAAGCCTCACTCTTTCACAGTAAAAGACTAAAAGCCTCACTCTTTCAAAGTAAAAGTCTCACTCTTTCACAGTAAAAGCTTCACTCTCAAAGTAAAAGCCTCACTCTTTCACAGTAAAAGCCTCACTCTTTCACAGTAAAAGACTAAAAGCCTCACTCTTTCAAAGTAAAAGTCTCACTCTTTCACAGTAAAAGACTAAAAGCCTCACTCTTTCACAGTAAAAGCCTCACTCTTTCACAGTAAAAGACTAAAAGCCTCACTCTTTCACAGTAAAAGCCTCACTCTTTCAACGTAAAAGCTTCACTCTTTCAAAGTAAAAGCCTCACTCTTTCACAGTAAAAGCCTCACTCTTTCACAGTAAAAGACTAAAAGCCTCACTCTTTCAAAGTAAAAGTCTCACTCTTTCACAGTAAAAGACTAAAAGCCTCACTCTTTCACAGTAAAAGTCTCACTCTTTCACAGTAAAAGCCTCACTCTTTCACAGTAAAAGCCTCACTCTTTCAACGTAAAAGCTTCACTCTTTCACAGTAAAAGCCTCACTCTTTCACAGTAAAAGCCTCACTCTTTCAACGTAAAAGCTTCACTCTTTCAAAGTAAAAGCCTCACTCTTTCACAGTAAAAGCCTCACTCTTTCAAAGTAAAAGTCTCACTCTTTCACAGTAAAAGCCTCACTCTTTCACAGTAAAAGCCTCACTCTTTCAACGTAAAAGCTTCACTCTTTCAAAGTAAAAGCCTCACTCTTTCACAGTAAAAGCCTCACTCTTTCAAAGTAAAAGTCTCACTCTTTCACAGTAAAAGACTAAAAGCCTCACTCTTTCACAGTAAAAGCCTCACTCTTTCACAGTAAAAGACTAAAAGCTTCACTCTTTCAAAGTAAAAGCCTGAAAGGCTCACTCTTTCAAAGTAAAAGCTTCACTCTTTCACAGTAAAAGCCTGAAAGTCTCACTCTTTCAAAGTAAAAGCCTCACTCTTTCAAAGTAAAAGTCTCACTCTTTCAAAGTAAAAGCCTCACTCTTTCACAGTAAAAGCCTCACTCTTTCAAAGTAAAAGTCTCACTCTTTCACAGTAAAAGACTAAAAGCCTCACTCTTTCACAGTAAAAGCCTCACTCTTTCACAGTAAAAGACTAAAAGCTTCACTCTTTCAAAGTAAAAGCCTGAAAGGCTCACTCTTTCAAAGTAAAAGCTTCACTCTTTCACAGTAAAAGCCTGAAAGTCTCACTCTTTCAAAGTAAAAGCCTCACTCTTTCAAAGTAAAAGTCTCACTCTTTCAAAGTAAAAGCCTCACTCTTTCACAGTAAAAGCCTCACTCTTTCAAAGTAAAAGTCTCACTCTTTCAAAGTAAAAGCCTCACTCTTTCACAGTAAAAGTCTCACTCTTTCAAAGTAAAAGCCTCACTCTTTCACAGTAAAAGCCTCACTCTTTCAAAGTAAAAGCTTCACTCTTTCACAGTAAAAGCCTGAAAGTCTCACTCTTTCAAAGTAAAAGCCTCACTCTTTCAAAGTAAAAGTCTCACTCTTTCAAAGTAAAAGTCTCACTCTTTCAAAGTAAAAGCTTCACTCTTTCACAGTAAAAGACTAAAAGCCTCACTCTTTCAAAGTAAAAGCCTCACTCTTTCACAGTAAATTCCTCACTCTTTCACAGTAAAAGCCTAAAAGCCTCACTCTTTCAAAGTAAAAGCCTCACTCTTTCACAGTAAAAGCCTAAAAGCTTCACTCTTTCACAGTAAAAGCCTGAAAGCCTCAGTCTTTCAAAGTAAAAGCTTCACTCTTTCACAGTAAAAGCCTAAAAGCCTCACTCTTTCAAAGTAAAAGCCTCACTCTTTCACAGTAAATTCCTCACTCTTTCACAGTAAAAGCCTAAAAGCCTCACTCTTTCAAAGTAAAAGCCTCACTCTTTCAAAGTAAAAGCCTCACTCTTTCACAGTAAAAGCCTCACTCTTTCACAGTAAAAGCCTCACTCTTTCACAGTAAAAGCCTCACTCTTTCAAAGTAAAAGCCTCACTCTTTCACAGTAAAAGCCTCACTCTTTCACAGTAAAAGCCTCACTCTTTCACAGTAAAAGCCTCACTCTTTCACAGTAAAAGCCTCACTCTTTCACAGTAAAAGCCTCACTCTTTCACAGTAAAAGCCTCACTCTTTCAAAGTAAAAGCCTCACTCTTTCACAGTAAAAGCCTCACTCTTTCACAGTAAAAGCCTAAAAGCCTCACCCTTTCAAAGTAAAAGCCTAAAAGCCTCACCCTTTCAAAGTAAAAGCTTCACTCTTTCACAGTAAAAGCCTCACTCTTTCACAGTAAAAGCCTCACTCTTTCAAAGTAAAAGCCTCACTCTTTCACAGTAAAAGCCTCACTCTTTCACAGTAAAAGCCTAAAAGCCTCACCCTTTCAAAGTAAAAGCCTAAAAGCCTCACCCTTTCAAAGTAAAAGCTTCACTCTTTCACAGTAAATGCCTCACTCTTTCACAGTAAATGCCTCACTCTTTCACAGTAAATGCCTCACTCTTTCACAGTAAAAGCCTCACCCTTTCAAAGTAAAAGCCTCACTCTTTCACAGTAAAAGCCTCTGATGTTTTGCAGAGGTTCGGAGTCTTTTTATACGAAACAATTCAAAGCAGTTTTGCTGGAAACACACACACACACGCACACGCATACACACACACACACACACACGCACACGCATACACACACACACACACACAATAGTGTCAGTAGTGTTTATAAAGGGAAGTCTCTGCTCTTCCTGCTTTAAGCCCCTCCCCCGCTGACATCACACCCTGTGTTTGTGTGTGTGTGTGTGTGTGTGTGTGTTTTGTATGCATGTGTGTGTGTGTGTATGTGTGTGTGTGTGTGTGTGTATGCGTGTGTGTATGCGTGTGTGTGTGCGTGTGTGTGTGTGTCTGTGTATGTGTGTGTGTGTGCGTGTGTGTGTGTGTGTGTGTGTATGCGTGTGTGTGTATGCGTGTGTGTGTGTGTCTGTGTGTGTGTGTCTGTGTGTGTGTGTGTATGCGTGTGTGTGTGTGTGTGTGTGTGTGTGTGTCTGTGTGTGTGTGTATGCGTGTGTGGTGTGTGTGTGTGTGTCTGTGTGTGTGTGTGTGTGTGTGTGTGTGTGTGTATGCGTGTGTCTGTGTGTATGCGTGTGTGTGTGTCTGTGTGTGTGTGTGTGTGTGTGTGTGTGTGTGTGTTTCCTGTCTTTAGAACAATAGGGTTCTGCAGCAGAGTTCTCTACTTCATCTGAACGCTGCTCGCTATGAATCACTTAAAGATACTTCATCAATTAATAAATATAAATAAAGTTTTTTTAATATTTGTTTTTATTGATCAGGTTTAGTTTAGTGAAATGCGTTGTATCCTCGTAAGTATTGATTATGTGATATTAATGGTGATTATTATGGGATGGTTTTAAATGTTCACGAGCGCTCGTATATATATTGTAAATAGCAAATCATACAAATATATTTAATGTTTAGTCGTCGTCTCGTCGAGGAACAAATATAATGTTAAATATAATACAATATATTAAAAACTTAAGTTAACTTTCAGTAATTTAACACAATTAGCTTCTTACTTTTAATGAATTGAATGTATTTGTAACCATTTTTTGTATTCATTAAAAACAGAATGAGGAACTCTGCAATAAGAAATTAAATATAGCAAAATAATGATTATGCTTTTCATAAGAACGTCTCGTCAAAAAAGAAACAGGATGAAGTTTCACTGAAGACAGAAAAAACGCTGCTGGCCCTTTAAGAGCAAACACCTGAGCCGCAGGTGTGTGTGTGTGTGTGTGTGTGTGTGTGTGTGTGTGTGTGTGTGTGTGTGTGTGTGTGTGTGTGTGTGTGTGTGTGTGTGTGTGCAGGTAAGGTTACACTGGAATGCAGCCAACCCCCCCGTTTGTCTCTTACACACCCATCCCGCCTGGAATGTAAGACACACACACACACACATACACATACATACACATACATACACACACACACATACACATACATACACACACACACATACACATACATACACACACCCTGCTCTGTGAGAAACAAAAAATCCTCAATCATTAAACCCGCCGGCCAATCAGAGGGCAGGAGGGATTTAAAGGTGCAGTCCGGTCATGTGACAGATCAGTCATAATAAAAAAGAGGCTGATGACGTCAGTGACAACATGTTTAAAACTTTTCAAAGATTAAAAGATACTGGATTCTCTTTTTGATTTTTGTGACTTTTTCAGATATTTTTCAAAAGATCTTTTTAAAAGATAAACGTTTTTTTCAGAAAATATTTTTGGCATTTTTCAATTTCGTAAAGACATTCAGATATTTTTGTGATGCTTTGTTGTTAATTATAATAATTTGTTTGTCTGTTTGTGAGTCTCTCTCTGTGTGTGTGTGTGTGTGTGTGTGTGTGTGTGTGTGTGTGTGTGTGTGTGTGTGTGTGTGTGTATAAAGAGTGTGACATTTTCTGAAGTAAACAAGCGTCTGCAGAACGATGAAGAACTGTTTAATAACATACGAGACACCCAGCAGCCAATCAGGGCGTGGAGATGTGGACTCAACCTTTACCCTCAGTGTGAGTGGGGTGTGGTCACACACACACACACACACACACACACAGAAACAGAAAAACATTTTAGTTTAAATCATGAAGCCGTCCACTGACAGGAAGCTGAACAGGAATGTGTTTCTGACCACAGAAAGCTTATTCTGAACAACACACACACACATACACACACACACAACACACACACACACACTAACAACAACATATAGCTACATACACAGAAATGCTGCTCTCTGATTGTCCGTCAGTTATCAGGTGACACAGTTCAGGTTTATCTATTCACGGTGACTGCATATAACCCCCCAGGAGGTTCTCCCCCTGAAACAGGTTTCTGAATGACCTGGTGGCCAAACGGGGGAACTACAGCTTCCTTGACGTCATTTCGGCCCTAGACGTTTCCCATTGGCTGACATTGGGAGCGACGGCCCAGACCCGGTTCTCTCTGAATCTGCAGGCTCTGCCTTTGGGCTTCATTCTGCTCCAGCGCCGGATTCTATTCTCTTTTTACGAACAACCAGGAACTGATTTTACCTCCAGAAGCGGTTCATATTTTCCTTCAGGTATCTTCAAGTACACAGTTCCACCTCGTCTAAAACAGTGAACTCCAGCTCTGATCCGCGTTCCTGAGCGTCCAAATACCTTTAATGAAGACCATGAAGTCACGGGTAAATCCTGAGGTTTAGTCATGTTTATATTCCAAATCCACACGTCTCTTAGTGGTCCACTAACGACTTTAGGACTTCAGACCATAGTACTGTTCACTATCAGACCATAGTACTGTTCACTATCAGACCATAGTACTGTTCACTATCAGACCATAGTACTGTTACACTATCAGACCATAGTACTGTTCACTATCAGACCATAGTACTGTTCACTAACAGACCATAGTACTGTTCACTATCAGACCATAGTACTGTTCACTAACAGACCATAGTACTGTTCACTATCAGACCATAGTACTGTTACACTATCAGACCATAGTACTGTTCACTATCAGACCATAATACTGTTCACTATCAGACCATAGTACTGTTCACTATCAGACCATAGTACTGTTCACTATCAGACCATAGTACTGTTCACTATCAGACCATAGTACTGTTCACTATCAGACCATAGTACTGTTACACTATCAGACCATAGTACTGTTCACTATCAGACCATAGTACTGTTCGCTATCAGACCATAGTGCTGTTACACTATCAGACCATAGTACTGTTCACTATCAGACAATAGTACTGTTCACTATCAGACCATAATAAACTGGGATGAGGAAGAACAAACTACATTTTGGAGAAGTCTGAATCCCCGGGGGGGAAACAGATTGTTTGCCTCATGAAGATCGATATGTACAGCAGAGGATGTTCTTCCTGAGGCAGCTGAAGAAATTCAACCTGCCAAAGACGATGATGGTGAACTTCTACACCGCCATCATGGAGTCCATCCTCACCTCCTCCATCATGGAGTCCATCCTCACCTCCTCCATCACCATCTGGTATGCCGCAGCCACAGCCAAGGATAATGACCTGCATGCCTCCAGGACCCTGAGGCGGGCAGGGAAGATAGTGGCCGACCCCTCCCACCCTGGACACAAACTGTTCACCCCCTCCCCTCTGGCAGGAGGCTGCGCTCCATCGGGACCAGAACCTCTCGCCACCTGAACAGTTTCTTCCCCTCCGCTACCGGCCTCTTAAACAAGGCCCGGCCCCCCCGCTGACACTTTACCTCTGCCACATCATAGACTATATGCATTACATTAATGCACACAATGTTCATAATCCTTTCTGCACATATTCTGATTTCACATTTCATAGTTTATATGCAAAAATTCATTCATAGCATTCTATTTCCATGTGAATTACTGCTTTATTTAATTTGTACTGCTATTTAACTGTATTTTATTACGGTGTAAAAGATTTTGTGTTTTTATATATTGGATTTCTTGTTTTTTATATTTTATGTCTGCACCATGACATCAAGTAGAATTCCTAGTATGTGCGAACCTACCTGGCAATAAACCTGATTCTGATTCTGATAGTAATGTTCACTATCAGACCATAGAGTTCACTATCAGACCATAGTGTTCACTATCAGACCATAGTACTGTTCACTATCAGACCATAGTACTGTTCACTATCAGACCATAGTACTGTTCACTATCAGACCATAGTACTGTTCACTATCAGACCATAGTACTGTTCACTATCAGACCATAGTACTGTTTACTATCAGACCATAGTACTGTTCACTATCAGACCATAGTACTGTTCACTATCAGACCATAGTACTGTTTACTATCAGACCATAGTACTGTTCACTATCAGACCATAGTACTGTTTACTATCAGACCATAGTACTGTTTACTATCAGACCATAGTACTGTTCACTATCAGACCATAGTACTGTTCACTATCAGACCATAGTACTGTTTACTATCAGACCATAGTACTGTTCACTATCAGACCATAGTACTGTTCACTATCAGACCATAGTACTGTTCACTATCAGACCATAGTACTGTTCACTATCAGACCATAGTACTGTTCACTATCAGACCATAGTACTGTTCACTATCAGACCATAGTGTTCACTATCAGACCATAGTGTTCACTATCAGACCATAGTACTGTTCACTATCAGACCATAGTACTGTTACACTATCAGACCATAGTACTGTTCACTATCAGACCATAATACTCTTACACTATCAGACCGTAGTACTGTTCACTATCAGACCATAGTACTGTTCACTATCAGACCATAGTACTGTTCACTATCAGACCATAATACTGTTACACTATCAGACCATAGTACTGTTCAATATCAGACCATAGTACTGTTCAATATCAGACCATAGTACTGTTACACTATCAGACCATAGTACTGTTCACTATCAGACCATAATACTGTTACACTATCAGACCATAGTACTGTTCACTATCAGACCATAGTACTGTTCACTATCAGACCATAGTGTTCACTATCAGGCCATAGTGTTCACTATCAGACCATAGTACTGTTCACTATCAGACCATAATACTGTTCACTATCAGACCATAGTACTGTTCACTATCAGACCATAGTACTGTTCACTATCAGACCATAGTACTGTTCACTATCAGACCATAGTTCTGTTCACTATCAGACCATAGTACTGTTCTCTATCAGACCATAGTACTGTTCAGTGTTCACTATCAGACCATAGTGTTCACTATCAGACCATAGTACTGTTCACTATCAGACCATAGTACTGTTTACTATCAGACCATAGTTCTGTTCACTATCAGACCATAGTACTGTTCACTATCAGACCATAGTACTGTTCTCTATCAGACCATAGTGTTCACTATCAGACCATAGTACTGTTTACTATCAGACCATAGTTCTGTTCACTATCAGACCATAGTACTGTTCTCTATCAGACCATAGTACTGTTCACTATCAGACCATAGTACTGTTCACTATCAGACCATAGTACTGTTCACTATCAGACCATAGTACTGTTCTCTATCAGACCATAGTACTGTTCACTATCAGACCATAGTACTGTTTACTATCAGACCATAGTTCTGTTCACTATCAGACCATAGTACTGTTCTCTATCAGACCATAGTACTGTTCACTATCAGACCATAGTACTGTTCACTATCAGACCATAGTACTGTTCACTATCAGACCATAGTACTGTTTACTATCAGACCATAGTTCTGTTCACTATCAGACCATAGTACTGTTCTCTATCAGACCATAGTGTTCACTATCAGACCATAATACTGTTCACTATCAGACCATAGTCCCCTCATCGGACTCATCTCTGGTGGGGACGAGTCTGCCTACAGTTGGGAGATGGACCATCCAGTGACCTGGTGTGGAGAAAACCACCCTGAGCTCAACGCCCTAAAAACAGTGTAGATGGACTCGGACTTCAGGAAGAACGCAGCCCCACCCACCCCCATCAATCTGTTGACTCCCCGGTAACTGCAGTGAAGTCTTTCCTCTTCCTGGGCACCATCATCGCACAGGACCTCAAATGGGAGCAGAACATCTGCTCCCTCACCAAAAAAGCACAGCAGAGGATGTTCTTCCTGAGGCAGCTGAAGAAATTCAACCTGCCAAAGACGATGATGGTGAACTTCTACACCGCCATCATGGAGTCCATCCTCACCTCCTCCATCACCATCTGGTATGCCGCAGCCACAGCCAAGGATAATGACCTGCATGCCTCCAGGACCCTGAGGCGGGCAGGGAAGATAGTGGCCGACCCCTCCCACCCTGGACACAAACTGTTCACCCCCCTCCCCTCTGGCAGGAGGCTGCGCTCCATCGGGACCAGAACCTCTCGCCACCTGAACAGTTTCTTCCCCTCCGCTACCGGCCTCTTAAACAAGGCCCGGCCCCCCCGCTGACACTTTACCTCTGCCACATCATAGACTATATGCATTACATTAATGCACACAATGTTCATAATCCTTTCTGCACATATTCTGATTTCACATTTCATAGTTTATATGCAAAAATTCATTCATAGCATTCTATTTCCATGTGAATTACTGCTTTATTTAATTTGTACTGCTATTTAACTGTATTTTATTACGGTGTAAAAGATTTTGTGTTTTTATATATTGGATTTCTTGTTTTTTATATTTTATGTCTGCACCATGACATCAAGTAGAATTCCTAGTATGTGCGAACCTACCTGGCAATAAACCTGATTCTGATTCTGATAGTAATGTTCACTATCAGACCATAGTGTTCACTATCAGACCATAGTTTTCACTATCAGACCATAGTACTGTTCACTATCAGACCATAGTACTGTTCACTATCAGACCATAGTACTGTTCACTATCAGACCATAGTACTGTTCACTATCACCATAGTACTGTTCACTATCAGACCATAATACTGTTCACTATCAGACCATAGTACTGTTCAATATAAGACCATAGTGTTCACTATCAGACCATAGTACAGTTCACTATCAGACCATAGTGTTCACTATCAGACCATAGTACTGTTCACTATCAGACCATAGTGTTCACTATCAGACCATAGTACTGTTCACTATCAGACCATAGTACTGTTCACTATCAGACCATAGTACAGTTCACTATCAGACCATAGTACTGTTCACTATCAGACCATAGTACTGTTCACTATCAGACCATAGTACTGTTCACTATCAGACCATAGTACAGTTCACTATCAGACCATAGTACTGTTCACTATCAGACCATAGTACTGTTCACAATCAGACCATAATACTGTTCACTATCAGACCATAGTACTGTTCACTATCAGACCATAGTACTGTTCACTATCAGACCATAATACTGTTCACTATCAGACCATAGTGTTCACTATCAGACCATAGTGTTCACTATCAGACCATAATACTGTTCACTATCAGACCATAGTACTGTTCACTATCAGACCATAGTACTGTTCACTATCAGACCATAGTACTGTTCACTATCAGACCATAGTACTGTTCACAATCAGACCATAATACTGTTCACTATCAGACCATAGTACAGTTCACTATCAGACCATAGTACTGTTTACTATCAGACCATAGTACTGTTCACTATCAGACCATAGTACTGTTTACTATCAGACCATAGTACTGTTCACTATCAGACCATAGTGTTCACTATCAGACCATAGTGTTCACTATCAGACCATAGTACTGTTCACTATCAGACCATAATACTGTTCACTATCAGACCATAGTACTGTTCAATATAAGACCATAGTGTTCACTATCAGACCATAGTTTTCACTATCAGACCATAGTACTGTTCACTATCAGACCATAGTGTTCACTATCAGACCATAGTACTGTTCACTATCAGACCATAGTACTGTTCACTATCAGACCATAGTACAGTTCACTATCAGACCATAGTACTGTTCACTATCAGACCATAGTACTGTTCACTATCAGACCATAGTACTGTTTACTATCAGACCATAGTACTGTTCACTATCAGACCATAGTACTGTTTACTATCAGACCATAGTACTGTTCACTATCAGACCATAGTGTTCACTATCAGACCATAGTGTTCACTATCAGACCATAGTACTGTTCACTATCAGACCATAGTACTGTTCACTATCAGACCATAGTACTGTTCACTATCAGACCATAGTACTGTTCACTATCAGACCATAGTACTGTTCACTATCAGACCATAATACTGTTCAATATAAGACCATAGTACTGTTCACTATCAGACCTTAGTGTTCACTATCAGACCATAGTACTGTTCACTATCAGACCATAGTACTGTTCACTATCAGACCATAGTACTGTTCACTATCAGACCATAGTACTGTTCACTATCAGACAATAGTACTGTTACACTATCAGACCATAGTACTGTTCACTATCAGACAATAGTACTGTTCACTATCAGACCATAGTACTGTTCACTATCAGACCATAGTACTGTTACACTATCAGACCATAGTACTGTTCACTATCAGACCATAATACTGTTCAATATAAGACCATAGTACTGTTCGCTATCAGACCATAGTACTGTTCACTATCAGACGATAGTACTGTTACACTATCAGACCATAGTACTGTTCACTATCAGACCATAGTACTGTTCACTATCAGACCATAATACTGTTCAATATAAGACCATAGTACTGTTCACTATCAGACCATAGTGTTCACTATCAGACCATAGTGTTCACTATCAGACCATAGTACTGTTCACTATCAGACCATAGTACTGTTCACTATCAGACCATAGTGTTCACTATCAGACCATAGTACTGTTCACTATCAGACCATAGTACTGTTCACTATCAGACCATACTGTTCACTATCAGACCATAGTGTTCACTATCAGACCATAGTGTTCACGATCAGACCATAGTACTCTTACACTATCAGACCATAGTACTGTTCATTATCAGACCATAGTGTTCACTATCAGACCATAATAGTGTTCACTATCAGACCATAATACTGCTCACTATCAGACCATAGTACTGTTCACTATCAGACCATAGTACTGTTCACTATCAGACCATACTGTTCACTATCAGACCATAGTAGTGTTCACTATCAGACCATAATACTGTTCACTATCAGACCATAGTACTGTTCACTATCAGACCATAGTACTGTTAACTATCAGACCACAATACTATTCACTATCAGACCATAGTACTGTTCACTATCAGACCATAATACTGTTCACTATCAGACCATAGTACTGTTCACTATCAGAACATAGTACTGTTCACTATCAGACCATACTGTTCACTATCAGACCATAATACTGTTCACTATCAGACCATAGTGTTCACTATCAGACCATAGTACTGTTCACAATCAGACCATAGTACTGTTCACTATCAGACCATAGTACTGTTCACTATCAACCATATACTGTTCTCTATCAGACCATAGTACTGTTCACTATCAGACCATAGTGTTTCACTATCAGACCATAGTACTGTTCACTATCAGACCATAGTACTGTTCACTATCAGCCCATAGTACTGTTCACTATCAGACCATAGTGTTCACTATCCGACCATAGTACTGTTCTCTATCAGACCATAGTACTGTTCACTATCAGACCATAATACTGTTCACTATCAGACCATAGTACTGTTCACTATCAGACCATAGTACTGTTCACTATCAGACCATAATACTGTTCACTATCAGACCATAGTACTGTTCACTATCAGACCATAGTACTGTTCACTATCAGACCATAGTGTTCACTATCAGACCATAGTACTGTTCACTATCAGACCATAGTACTGTTCACTATCAGACCATAGTACTGTTCACTATCAGACCATAATACTGTTCATTATCAGACCATAATACTGTTCACTATCAGACCATAGTACTGTTTACTATCAGACCATAGTGTTCACTATCAGACCATAGTACTGTTCACTATCAGACCATACTGTTCACTATCAGACCATAATACTGTTCACTATCAGACCATAGTACTGTTCACTATCAGACCATAGTGTTCACTATCAGACCATAGTACTGTTCACTATCAGACCATAGTACTGTTCACTATCAGACCATAGTGTTCACTATCAGACCATAGTACTGTTCACTATCAGACCATAGTACTGTTCAATATAAGACCATAGTGTTCACTATCAGACCATAGTTTTCACTATCAGACCATAGTACTGTTCACTATCAGACCATAATACTGTTCACTATCAGACCATAGTACTGTTTACTATCAGACCATAGTGTTCACTATCAGACCATAGTACTGTTCACTATCAGACCATACTGTTCACTATCAGACCATAATACTGTTCACTATCAGACCATAGTACTGTTCACTATCAGACCATAGTGTTCACTATCAGACCATAATACTGTTCACTATCAGACCATAGTACTGTTTACTATCAGACCATAGTGTTCACTATCAGACCATAGTACTGTTCACTATCAGACCATAGTGTTCACTATCAGACCATAGTACTGTTCACTATCAGACCATAGTACTGTTCACTATCAGACCATAGTACTGTTCACTATCAGACCATAGTACTGTTCACTATCAGACCATAGTACTGTTCACTATCAGACCATAGTACTGTTACACTATCAGACCATAGTACTGTTCACTATCAGACCATAGTACTGTTCACTATCAGACCATAGTACTGTTCACTATCGGACCATAGTACTGTTCACTATCAGACCATAGTACTGTTCACTATCAGACCATAGTACTGTTCACTATCAGACCATAGTACTGTTCACTATCAGACCATAATACTGTTCACTATCAGACCATAGTACTGTTCACTATCAGACCATAGTACTGTTCACTATCAGACCATAGTACTGTTCACTATCAGACCATAGTACTGTTCACTATCAGACCATAGTACTGTTCACTATCAGACCATAATACTGTTCACTATCAGACCATAGTACTGTTCTCTATCAGACCATAGTGCTGTTCACTATCAGACCATAATAAACTGGGATGAGGAAGAACAAACTACATTTTGGAGAAGTCTGAATCCCCGGGGGGGAAACAGATTGTTTGCCTCATGAAGATCGATATGTTTTCTGTTCAGCGTCCACGTTTCCACGCCTCATGAACACACCATGAAGTAAACCAGAGGAGCACCTGAACGCACCGTCGCTCTCAGAAAGATCTTCTAGAACACATTTTATTCATGCTTTTATTTCCCTATGTTGGTCTGTTTTTAAATACATAACAAATGGCCTCGTTGAAGGTGTGATTACTCGTGGAAACCCAAACAACAGATCAGATCATAAACTAAACCTCACGTTTAGAAAGAGTTTCCTGACAGAGGTGCACAGTCCATTTAGTGAAAAGTTATGAATGGGATGTATGATAATACATAATACTAATAGATATTTATAACCACACAACAACAAACACACAGTTTATAATCCTGATTCATGTAAAAAAACGCTGGAGAAACAGAAAGCAGGTTCTCTGCTAACGTCTGAAGGACTAATATCACTATCATCACCAGCGGGTTCTATAGGAGTTAGTGCATGTCAATGGTCTGCAGAGACTCAAATCCCAGTGTTCCTCCAGAGGGAGTTCCTCTCTCTTCCTGCCAGCGTTACCTGATACTCAGTTACTGATTCTTTATTGTTTTATACTTTAGGAAACCATCTGATCAAACTGCACCCAACTGTTAAAGTTCACAACGGGAACACGTCGTGTTTTTCCAAAGATTTATTACTTTACTTTTTGTATTTCCTGCAGCTGGTCCAACGCTTCTTAATTCATTTTTACAGATTCAGCCTCTTCACACAACGCTCTGAGCTAAACACACCCGGTGACACATTCCTGCCAACACACACACAGACACACAGACAGACACACACACACAGACACACGGACAGACAGACACACACACACCAACACACACACACACACACCCATAGGAAACCCCAGTCCTCACCAAAAGCCCAGTCTAAGCGTTGAAATCAAACGGCGTCCTGGTCCTGTAGGTGTGGCCCCAGACAGGGTCCCCGTCAGGTAGGTTTACCACCACAATACTAACCTTTCACTCCCGTCCAGAAAACAAGTTCCCAAAGATAAAGTCTAAACCAAGCAGGCAAACACACACAGGATACACACTGAAGACACACACACACACACACACACACACAGGATACACACTGAAGACACACACACACACACAGGATACACACTGAAGACACACACACACACACAGGATACACACTGAAGACACACACACAACACACACAGGATACACACTGAAGACACACACACACACACAGGATACACACTGAAGACACACACACAC
>JASDAP010000106.1:338257-352592 GCA_031216635.1 Dissostichus eleginoides | reverse complement strand
TTGAAAGAGTGAGCTTTTACTGTGAAAGAGTGAGGCTTTTACTTTGAAAGAGTGAAGCTTTTACTTTGAAAGAGTGAGGCTTTTACTGTGAAAGTGAGCTTTTACTGTGAAAGAGTGAGGCTTTTACTGTGAAAGAGTGAGCTTTTACTTTGAAAGAGTGAGGCTTTTACTGTGAAAGAGTGAGGCTTTTACTGTGAAAGAGTGTGCTTTTACTGTGAAAGAGTGAGCTTTTACTGTGAAAGAGTGATCTTTTAGGCTTTACTGTGAAAGAGTGAGGCTTTTAGGCTTTTACTGTGAAAGATCTTTTCTGTGAAAGAGTGAGGCTTTTACTGTGAAAGAGTGAGGCTTTTACTTTGAAAGAGTGAGGCTTTTACTTTGAAAGAGTGAGGCTTTTACTGTGAAAGAGTGAAGCTTTTAGGCTTTTACTGTGAAAGAGTGAGGCTTTTAGGCTTTTACTGTGAAAGATCTTTTACTGTGAAAGGGTGAGGCTTTTACTGTGAAAGAGTGAGGCTTTTACTTTGAAAGAGTGAGGCTTTTACTGTGAAAGAGTGAGGCTTTTACTGTGAAAGAGTGAGGCTTTTACTGTGAAAGAGTGAGGCTTTTACTGTGAAAGAGTGAGCTTTTAGGCTTTTACTGTGAAAGAGTGAGGCTTTTACTGTGAAAGAGTGAAGCTTTTAGGCTTTTACTGTGAAAGAGTGAGGCTTTTACTGTGAAAGAGTGAAGCTTTTAGGCTTTTACTGTGAAAGATCTTTTACTGTGAAAGAGTGAGGCGTTTACGGTGAAAGGGTGAGGCTTTTAGGCTTTTACTGTGAAAGATCTTTTACTGTGAAAGAGTGAGGCTTTTACTGTGAAAGGGTGAGGCTTTTACTGTGAAAGGGTGAGGCTTTTACTGTGAAAGAGTGAGGCTTTTAGGCTTTTACTGTGAAAGAGTGAGGCTTTTAGGCTTTTACTGTGAAAGGGTGATGCTTTTACTGTGAAAGAGTGAGGCTTTTACTGTGAAAGAGTGAGGCTTTTACTGTGAAAGAGTGAGGCTTTTACTGTGAAAGGGTGATGCTTTTACTGTGAAAGGGTGATGCAGAGGTGAAGACGAGGACAGGTGAGTGAGGGCTGATTAGCATGTTAGCTGCAGGAGGGCCTGTTCTGACAGGAAGTCACATTCCTCTGATCCTCCTGGAGAGTCTTCAGAGGGAGGAGATCTGCTTCTGGAGTAAAATATAGTGAAAGTAGTGACAGTAAAAGTAGTCATTGTTTGATTGGTCCATTTCAGAATAATATATATGATATGTTTTATAATGATTGATCATTAAAGTGTTCTCAAAGCTGGTAAAGGAGCAGCTAGTTTGAATGGCTTTGTATACTGCAGGGTAGCTTGAGGATTTACTCCAGTGGAACTAAAGTCTGATTTAACACTTGATTATATTTCACATCATTCATCACATCTGTGAAGTAACTAAAGGATTAAATACATGTAGTGAGGAGAAGTACACCATGTACCTCTGAACTGTTAGTAGAAGTACACCATGTACCTCTGAACTGTAGTAGAAGTACACCATGTACCTCTGAACTGTAGTAGAAGTACTCCATGTACCTCTGAACTGTAGTAGAAGTACACATAGTACCTCTGAACTGTAGTAGAAGTACTCCATGTACCTCTGAACTGTAGTGGAAGTACACCATGTACCTCTGAACTGTAGTAGAAGTACACCATGTACCTCTGAACTGTAGTAGAAGTACACCATGTACCTCTGAACTGTAGTGGAAGTACACCATGTACCTCTGAACTGTAGTGGAAGTACACCATGTACCTCTGAACTGTAGTGGAAGTACACCATGTACCTCTGAACTGTAGTAGAAGTACACCATGTACCTCTGAACTGTAGTGGAAGTACACCATGTACCTCTGAACTGTAGTAGAAGTACACCATGTACCTCTGAACTGTAGTAGAAGTACACCATGTAGCTCTGAACTGTAGTAGAAGTACACCATGTACCTCTGAACTGTAGTAGAAGTACACCATGTACCTCTGAACTGTAGTGGAAGTACAACATGTACCTCTGAACTGTAGTAGAAGTACACCATGTACCTCTGAACTGTAGTAGAAGTACACCATGTACCTCTGAACTGTAGTAGAAGTACACCATGTACCTCTGAACTGTAGTAGAAGTACACCCTGTACCTCTGAACTGTAGTAGAAGTACACCATGTACCTCTGAACTGTAGTAGAAGTACACCATGTACCTCTGAACTGTAGTAGAAGTACACCCTGTACCTCTGAACTGTAGTAGAAGTACACCCTGTACCTCTGAACTGTAGTAGAAGTACACCATGTACCTCTGAACTGTAGTAGAATTACACAGTAGCAAAACATGGAAACACTCAAGGAAAGTACAAGTACCTCAAATTGTACTCGGTCACTGATGTGTTTCTGAGACTCAGATCAGAACTGAGGAACAAAACGTTGCTCTGTGGCCGGATATGAGACATGGGAACATTAGAGTGGGTTCCATTCTCAGAGGGGACGTTCTACTGTGGCAGCATTAGAGAACCCTCACCAACAGAACAGCATGAGAGAACCCTCACCAACAGAACAGCATGAGAGAACCCTCACCAACAGAACAGCGTTAGAGAACCCTCACCAACAGAACAGCATGAGAGAACCCTCACCAACAGAACAGCATGAGAGAACCCTCACCAACAGAACAGCGTTAGAGAACCCTCACCAACAGAACAGCGTTAGAGAACCCTCACCAACAGAACAGCGTTAGAGAACCCTCACCAACAGAACAGCGTTAGAGAACCCTCACCAACAGAACAGCGTTAGAGAACCCTCACCAACAGACAGCGTTAGAGAACCCTCACCAACAGAACAGCGTTAGAGAACCCTCACCAACAGAACAGCGTTAGAGAACCCTCACCAACAGAACAGCGTTAGAGAACCCTCACCAACAGAACAGCGTTAGAGAACCCTCACCAACAGAACAGCGTTAGAGAACCCTCACCAACAGAACAGCGTTAGAGAACCCTCACCAACAGAACAGCGTTAGAGAACCCTCACCAACAGAACAGCGTTAGAGAACCCTCACCAACAGAACAGCGTTAGAGAACCCTCACCAACAGAACCGCGTTAGAGAACCCTTGTGTCTGCACCGTAGGTTTAATGTAAAGACAAAAGCTCAGAAAGTATTTTGTTATAAAAATATCTAAATATTGACCTGCTGTTTTTCAGGGGGATTCTGATGACCCCATGTGACCTCTGACCTCTGACCTCACCTTCAGACTCACCTGCCTGTCCACCTGAGGGGGGCGGGGCCTGAGGAGCCTCACCATGGAAAACACCTCCTCGCTGCTCGGCAGAGGTGAGACCAACGATTATTTGTTTGTTTGTTTGTTTGCTTGTTTTGTTTGAGACTCTGAAGTCCCTTTGAAACAGATCTGCCAGATGGACGTGTGTTATAACACTCTGACCCTGCGTACGCGGCACGCAGGGTCAGAGTGTTATAACACTCTGACCCTGCGTACGCGGCACGCACAGCAACGGGAGAGACGAGAAGCTGCGACACCGTTGGCAGAAGGAAGAATAGAGAGAAATATGTGGAAATAACACCATGAATAGAATGTTACTCTCGTGTATCATCAGCGTCACGTGAAGCCGCAAAAGCTGCGCTGCATTTCGAGTTGATTGTGATTTATAAAGGGCAACCGGCCTAGGACGTGCCGCATGCAAGTCCTACGCCGATACGCAATGTTTTATAAATCGTAAAATGTCTGTGCGTATTTATTTGCTTTGGCCTACGTAAGCAACCTTCCCACGTGAACCCTACGCAAGGCTTTATAAATGAGGCCCCAGGACTTTTCGACATCATCTGGGACACTGGATGGTGTTTCTGTAGAAAGTGCTTAATGAATGGATGTTTCAGCCTGAACCCAGTGTATAAAAGCTGCTCCACTAACGGACTGCTGGTTCTGTTCTTGTCCTGCAGGTCTGGGTCTGGTCCTGGTGGAGTTTCAGTATGAGTACCCGGGTCGAGACGGCTCCACGGTCTCCATCAAACCCAACGAGCGCTACGTCCTGCTGGCAAAGACCAACGATCACTGGTGGCAGGTGCGCCGCGACCGCAGCTCGAAACCCTTCTACATCCCGGCCAAGTACGTGAAGGAGCTGCCGCTGGACCTGCCGCTGGACCTGCCGCTGGACCTGCCGCTGAGCTTCCCCCCCGCAGGACCAGAACTAGAACCACAGCCAGTCCCTGTTCTTCTTCCTGTCCCTGTCCCTGTGGCTGTTCCTGTTCCTCTTCCTGTTCCTGTTCCTCTTCCTGCTCCTCTTCCTGTTCCTGTTCCTGTCCTGAAGCCTCTGGAGGACCCCAGGAACCAGCCGGGGGACGAGGTGACGATCCGTCTCCGTCCAGATGCTTCGTCCCGTAAGACGGAGAACCGCATGTCCACGTTTGGCGGCGTCCCATTGGACTTCGTGGACCCGACCCCGGCTCAGAGACCCCCCCCGGCTCAGAGACCCCCCCCGGCCCCCGTAGACACCGGGACTACAAACATGGCTGACGAGGCGGTGAGCAAAAAGCACTTCCTGGACGAGAGCAGGGACAAAACCCGGGTCCCCAGCTTCAGCCCGGCCGACCCACTGGCAGCGCAGAGGAACCAGAACCTGCCGATACCTGTGGACACACCCACCGTCCCCCCCAAACACCAGGTGCACCACCAAGTGGAGGAGGAGGAGGAGGAGGAAGAGGCGGAGGAGGAAGAGGAAGAAGAGGTAGAGGAAGAGGAAGTAAAGGAGGAAGTGAAGGAGGAAATAAAGGAGGAAGAAAAGAAGGAAGTGAAGGAGGAAGACTCGCACCACATCTACGAGTCGATCCAGGACCTGAACCTGGACTTGGAGGCTCTGATTGGGGGGCGAGCGAGTCCTGACCCGGCCCCCCCCTCCACACAGGTACACACCTGAGCCCCCCCTCCACACAGGTAACACACCTGAGCCCCCCCTCCACACAAGTAACACACCTGAATCCCCCCTCCACACAGGTAACACACCTGAGCCCCCCCCTCCACACAGGTAACACACCTGAGCCCCCCCCTCCACACAGGTAACACACCTGAATCCCCCCTCCACACAGGTAACACACCTGAGCCCCCCCCTCCACACAGGTAACACACCTGAGTCCCCCCTCCACACAGGTAACACACCTGAGCCCCCCCTCCACACAGGTAACACACCTGAGTCCCCCCCTCCACACTGGTAACACACCTGAGCCCCCCCTCCACACAGGTAACACACCTGAATCCCCCCTCCAAACAGGTAACACACCTGAGCCCCCCTCCACACAGGTAACACACCTGAGCCCCCCCTCCACACAGGTAACACACCTGAGTCCCCCCCCTCCACACTGGTAACACACCTGAGCCCCCCCTCCACACAGGTAACACACCTGAATCCCCCCTCCAAACAGGTAACACACCTGAGCCCCCCCTCCACACAGGTAACACACCTGAGCCCCCCCCCCACAGGTAACACACCTGAGCCCCCCCTCCACACTGGTAACACAACTGAGCCCCCCCTCCACACAGGTAACACACCTGAGTCTAACACACACACTTTATTAGAGCTAATGTGCACAGAAATAGCACCTCTGAATACAGAAAATAAAAATATAAAAACGAAATTACTTCTTTGTATGAACTTCCCTAATCAGAAAATAATAATATTAATAATAATAATTCATTCTATTTAGAGGTGCCTTTCAAAGCACCGAAGGACACCTTACAATTGATCAAATATTCTAAGGAAACAATACAAAAGGACCGTAGCAGGGAACATGGAGCTCTACAGTGAGCAGGCTGATCTGAACAGGAGGGTGTGAAGACTTGAACGTGGAGATGGTGTCAGACTGTGTCAGACTGTGGGAGACTGTGTCAGACTGTGTCAGACTGTCAGACTGTCAGACTGTCAGACTGTCAGACTGTGGGAGACTGTGTCAGACTGTGGGAGACTGTGTCAGACTGTGTCAGATTGTGTCAGACTGTGTCAGACTGTGTCAGACTGTGGGAGACTGTGTCAGACTGTGTCAGATTGTGTCAGACTGTGGGAGACTGTGTCAGACTGTGTCAGATTGTGTCAGACTGTGTCAGACTGTGTCAGATTGTGTCAGATTGTGTCAGACTGTGTCAGATTGTGTCAGACTGTGTCAGACTGTGTCAGACTGTGTCAGATTGTGTCAGACTGTGTCAGACTGTCAGACTGTGTCAGACTGTGTCAGATTGTGTCAGATTGTGTCAGACTGTGTCAGATTGTGTCAGACTGTGTCAGATTGTGTCAGACTGTGTCAGACTGTGTCAGATTGTGTCAGACTGTGTCAGACTGTGTCAGACTGTGTCAGATTGTGTCAGACTGTCAGACTGTGTCAGACTGTGTCAGATTGTGTCAGACTGTGTCAGATTGTGTCAGATTGTGTCAGACTGTGTCAGATTGTGTCAGACTGTGGGAGAAAGTGTCAGACTGTGGGAGATTGTGGGAGATTGTGTCAGACTGTGTCAGATTGTGTCAGACTGTGTCAGATTGTGTCAGACTGTGGGAGATTGTGTCAGGCTGTGTCAGATTGTGGGAGATTGTGTCAGATTGTGTCAGACTGTGGGAGAAAGTGTCAGACTGTGGGAGACTGTGGGAGAAAGTGTCAGACTGTGGGAGACTGTGTCGGACGGTGTCAGACTGTGTCAGATTGTGTCAGATTGTGGGAGATAGTGTCAGACTGTGTCAGACTGTGTCAGATTGTGTCAGACTGTGTCAGATTGTGTCAGACTGTGTCAGACTGTGTCAGACTGTGTCAGATTGTGTCAGACTGTGTCAGATTGTGTCAGGCTGTGTCAGATTGTGGGAGATTGTGTCAGGCTGTGTCAGATTGTGGGAGATTGTGTCAGACTGTCTCAGATTGTTTCAGACTGTGTCAGATTGTGGGAGATTGTGTCAGACTGTGTCAGATTGTGTCAGACTGTGTCAGATTGTGTCAGGCTGTTTCAGACTGTGTCAGACTTTGGGAAATTGTGTCAGACTGTCAGACTGTGTCAGACTGTAGGAGACTGTGTCAGACTGTGGGAGATAGTGTCAGACTGTAGGAGATAGTGTCAGACTGTGTCAGACTGTGTCAGACTGTTTCAGATTGTGTCAGACTGTGTCAGACTTTGGAAGATTGTGTCAGACTGTGTCAGACTTTGGGAGATTGTGTCAGACTGTTTCAGATTGTGTCAGACTGTGTCAGACTGTGTCAGACTGTGTCAGACTTTAGGCCTCTACACACCGGCCCGACTTTGGGAGTCAGAGGCCGTCCGAAGCCGTCAGAGGCAGTCGGGCATTCGCGTCGCACTACTCAGGTTGGTGTGTCGTCTCTTTACGGCACATTTTCAACCCTCCCGCCTCCTCCCGCCTCCTCCCGCCGCCGATTCAACATGTTGAATCGGCCGCAGGAGGCCAAAGAACGTCGGGACAAATCAATCACTCTGATTGGCTGTTCAGCTTAGCGAATCAGTGCATCAGAAGTGAAGCGGAAGTGAGGGACCAAAACAAACGATAAGAAGGCACACACAGACGGCTAATCTTCCTCATTTTCATCTCACCCGGACGCAAGAGTTTCTTTTTTATCATGACGGCATGGAATGAAGAAAGTGAAGACCAACTGATCAACTGTTTATATTACTAAGTCTGTTCTTCTTCTCTCAACGTATAAAACGCAGTCTGTCTTCCGGTTGTTGCCTCTTTTGAATGACGAATACACACTACCGCCGCCTGCTGGTAAGGAGAGTTATTGCCACTCGTCGGCTGAAGTATTTGCGGTGTGTTCGTAGGCGGGCGGCTTTATCCGACGAAGCCAACGAAGCCCGACGTAGCTGACGTAAAAGTCGGGACGCCTTCGGTACGCGTTCTTTGGTCTCAGGTTGGTGTGTAGAGACCTTTTGGGAGATTGTGTCAGACTGTGTCAGATTGTGTCAGACTGTTTCAGACTGTGTCAGACTGTGGGAGATAGTTTCAGACTGTGGGAGATAGTGTCAGACTGTGGGAGATTGTGTCAGACTGTGTCAGACTGTGTCAGATAGTGTCAGACTGTCAGATTATGTCAGACTGTGTCAGATTGTGTCAGACTGTGGGAGAAAGTGTCAGACTGTGGGAGACTGTGGGAGAAAGTGTCAGACTGTGGGAGACTGTGTCGGACGGTGTCAGATTGTGGGAGATAGTGTCAGACTGTGTCAGACTGCGTCAGACTGTTTCAGATTGTGTCAGATTGTGTCAGACTGTGGGAGATAGTGTCAGACTGTGTCAGATTGTGTCAGATTGTGTCAGATTGTGTCAGACTGTCAGATTGTGTCAGATTGTGTCAGACTGTGTCAGATTGTGTCAGACTGTGACAGATTGTGTCAGACTGTGTCAGATTGTGTCAGACTGTGACAGATTGTGGGAGATTGTGTCAGACTGTGTCAGACTGTGTCAGATTGTGTCAGATTGTGGGAGATTGTGTCAGACTGTGTCAGATTGTGTCAGACTGTGTCAGATTGTGGGAGATTGTGTCAGACTGTGTCAGATTGTGTCAGACTGTGTCAGATTGTGTCAGATTGTGTCAGACTGTGTCAGATTGTGTCAGACTGTGTCAGATTGTGGGAGATTGTGTCAGACTGTGTCAGATTGTGTCAGACTGTGTCAGATTGTGTCAGACTCTGTCAGACTGTGTCAGATTGTGTCAGACTGTGTCAGATTGTGTCAGATTGTGTCAGACTGTGTCAGATTGTGTCAGACTGTGTCAGATTGTGACAGATTGTGTCAGATTGTGTCAGACTGTGTCAGACTGTGTCAGATTGTGTCAGACTGTGTCAGATTGTGTCAGGCTGTGTCAGATTGTGGGAGATTGTGTCAGACTGTGTCAGACTGTGTCAGATTGTGTCAGACTGTGTCAGACTGTGTCAGATTGTGTCAGACTGTGTCAGATTGTGGGACATTGTGTCAGACTGTGGGAGATTGTGTCAGACTGTGGGAGACTGTGTCAGACTGTGTCAGATTGTGTCAGACTGTGTCAGATTGTGGGACATTGTGTCAGATTGTGGGAGATTGTGTCAGACTGTGTCAGATTGTGGGAGATTGTGTCAGACTGTGTCAGACTGTGTCAGATTGTGTCAGACTGTGTCAGACTGTGTCAGATTGTGTCAGACTGTGTCAGATTGTGGGACATTGTGTCAGATTGTGGGAGATTGTGTCAGACTGTGTCAGACTGTGGGAGATTGTGTCAGACTGTGGGAGATTGTGTCAGACTGTGGGAGATAGTGTCAGATTGTGTCAGACTGTTTCAGGTTGTGTCAGATTGTGTCAGATTGTGTCAGACTGTGTCAGACTGTGTCAGATTGTGTCAGACTGTGTCAGACTGTGTCAGACTGTGGGAGATTGTGTCAGACTGTGGGAGATAGTGTCAGATTGTGTCAGACTGTTTCAGGTTGTGTCAGATTGTGTCAGATTGTGTCAGACTGTGTCAGACTGTGTCAGACTTTGGGAGATTGTGTCAGACTGTGTCAGATTGTGTCAGACTGTTTCAGACTGTGTCAGACTGTGGGAGATAGTTTCAGACTGTGGGAGATAGTTTCAGACTGTGGGAGATAGTGTCAGATTGTGTCAGATTTTGTCAGACTGTGTCAGATTGTGTCAGACTGTGTCAGACTGTGTCAGACTGTGTCAGATTGTGTCAGACTGTGTCAGATTGTGGGAGATTGTGTCAGACTGTGTCAGATTGTGTCAGACTGTGTCAGATTGTGGGACATTGTGTCAGACTGTGTCAGATTGTGTCAGACTGTGTCAGACTGTGTCAGACTGTGTCAGACTGTAGGAGACTGTGTCAGACTGTGGGAGATTTTGTCAGACTGTGTCAGACTGTTTCAGGTTGTGTCAGATTATGTGAGACTGTGTCAGACTGTGTCAGACTGTGTCAGACTTTGGGAGATTGTGTCAGATTGTGTCAGACTGTTTCAGACTGTATCAGACTGTGGGAGATTGTGTCAGACTGTGTCAGATTGTGTCAGGCTGTTTCAGATTGTGTCAGACTGTGTCAGATTGTGTCAGGCTGTTTCAGACTGTGTCAGACTGTGGGAGATAGTGTCAGACTGTGTCAGACTGTGGGAGATTGTGTCAGACTGTGGGAGATAGTGTCAGACTGTGTCAGACTGTGTCAGATTGTGTCAGACTGTGGGAGATTGTGTCAGACTGTGTCAGATTGTGTCAGACTGTGTCAGATTGTGGGAGATTGTGTCAGACTGTGTCAGATTGTGTCAGACTGTGTCAGATTGTGTCAGATTGTGTCAGACTGTGTCAGATTGTGTCAGACTGTGTCAGATTGTGGGAGATTGTGTCAGACTGTGTCAGATTGTGTCAGACTGTGTCAGATTGTGTCAGACTGTGTCAGACTGTGTCAGATTGTGTCAGACTGTGTCAGATTGTGTCAGATTGTGTCAGACTGTGTCAGATTGTGTCAGACTGTGTCAGATTGTGGGAGATTGTGTCAGACTGTGTCAGATTGTGTCAGACTGTGTCAGATTGTGACAGATTGTGTCAGATTGTGTCAGACTGTGTCAGACTGTGTCAGATTGTGTCAGACTGTGTCAGATTGTGTCAGGCTGTGTCAGATTGTGGGAGATTGTGTCAGACTGTGTCAGACTGTGTCAGATTGTGTCAGACTGTGTCAGACTGTGGGAGATTGTGTCAGACTGTGGGAGACTGTGTCAGACTGTGTCAGATTGTGTCAGACTGTGTCAGATTGTGGGACATTGTGTCAGATTGTGGGAGATTGTGTCAGACTGTGTCAGACTGTGTCAGATTGTGTCAGACTGTGTCAGACTGTGTCAGATTGTGTCAGACTGTGTCAGATTGTGGGACATTGTGTCAGATTGTGGGAGATTGTGTCAGACTGTGTCAGACTGTGGGAGATTGTGTCAGACTGTGGGAGATTGTGTCAGACTGTGGGAGATAGTGTCAGATTGTGTCAGACTGTTTCAGGTTGTGTCAGATTGTGTCAGATTGTGTCAGACTGTGTCAGACTGTGTCAGATTGTGTCAGACTGTGTCAGACTGTGTCAGACTGTGGGAGATTGTGTCAGACTGTGGGAGATAGTGTCAGATTGTGTCAGACTGTTTCAGGTTGTGTCAGATTGTGTCAGATTGTGTCAGACTGTGTCAGACTGTGTCAGACTTTGGGAGATTGTGTCAGACTGTGTCAGATTGTGTCAGACTGTTTCAGACTGTGTCAGACTGTGGGAGATAGTTTCAGACTGTGGGAGATAGTGTCAGATTGTGTCAGATTTTGTCAGACTGTGTCAGATTGTGTCAGACTGTGTCAGACTGTGTCAGATTGTGTCAGACTGTGTCAGATTGTGGGAGATTGTGTCAGACTGTGTCAGATTGTGTCAGACTGTGTCAGATTGTGGGACATTGTGTCAGACTGTGTCAGATTGTGTCAGACTGTGTCAGACTGTGTCAGACTGTGTCAGACTGTAGGAGACTGTGTCAGACTGTGGGAGATTTTGTCAGACTGTGTCAGACTGTTTCAGGTTGTGTCAGATTATGTGAGACTGTGTCAGACTGTGTCAGACTGTGTCAGACTTTGGGAGATTGTGTCAGATTGTGTCAGACTGTTTCAGACTGTATCAGACTGTGGGAGATTGTGTCAGACTGTGTCAGATTGTGTCAGGCTGTTTCAGATTGTGTCAGACTGTGTCAGATTGTGTCAGGCTGTTTCAGACTGTGTCAGACTGTGGGAGATAGTGTCAGACTGTGTCAGACTGTGGGAGATTGTGTCAGACTGTGGGAGATAGTGTCAGACTGTGTCAGACTGTGTCAGATTGTGTCAGACTGTGTCAGACTATGGGAGATAGTGTAGGAAGATTTTTTTGAACATTTTAAAGTAAAATGCTTCAATCTGGTGCAGTTTGAGCACACATTACTAGAGACCTGATCTAGGGGGTACAACTCTAAACACCCATATGAAAAAGATCGGTTTGCATTTTAATAATCAAATAAGTATGTGAACATAACCAATAACCCACAGCCAATAACAAATAAAGGTAACTTATTTTATTTTTGTTGTTCATTCATATCTTATTTTACCTTAACATTTATTTATTCATGCATATTTTTGTATCTCTCCAACTTTAAACGATATTTTTGGTTTACTGTCCTATAGTATACATTGGAATGATTTCAAACCTGTTTTTATTTATCCTAATAATTATAAAGGAGTGCCTTGGAAATATGTGTTTACATAATTTGTAAACACATATTTGTTTGAGACCCACTGAGATAACTTAGACTAAAATTAACTATCTAAACACTCAGAGAGTCCTTTTCCTCACTGAACCTCTCAGTCCGACAGGAGAGCTCTCCTCCTCCCTGGTTGTAGAAACATCTACTTCTTATATCCGTTAGCGCAGCTAGCACCAGATTCTAATTACAACAGCGCCGGTACCGGTGCGCCCTCTCTCTCTCTCCCTTGCTCGCTCTCTCGCTCCCATGCTCGCACTTTGGCTGTGAGCTGCGGGCGCCTGATAAGCCAACATCCCCCACTTTCATCACTTACAGCGCCCATCATACAGGGCAAATGAAAAGTGTAACCGGGGTGAAAAGGGTGTTAAGTTTACTTAATTATGAATGTTGTTACGTCAAGACCGAAAATTAGGATGAGTGCCAACGGTCAAATGTTTTTTCCCCTCCCAGAGCTACCAGCGCAGCCTATGCCAAAAATCGGCCCTGCCAGTACATACAGTGGCAATGTCTCAAGATTTAGCAAAAATACACCTTTATTGAACATATAGTAACACAAATACTACAAATCCATATAACAAACTATCAAAAATGAAAAAGGGTCGCCACTTATTATTATTTTAATAAAAAAGAAAAATGTAAAAAAAAAAATATATATATATTTTATTTCTTTTGGGTACCTGGCTGGCGCCCCCTAGCAGCGGCACGCATATTTCAGCAGCGGCGCTGCGCCGCGGCTATTTGTATATAGGGGAAACACTGGACTGTGTCAGACTGTGTCAGACTGTAGGAGATTGTGTTAGACTGTGTCAGATTGTGTCAGACTGTGTCAGATTATGTCAGACTGTGGGAGATAGTGTCAGACTGTGTCAGATTATGTCAGACTGTGGGAGATAGTGTCAGACTGTGGGAGGTAGTGTCAGACTGTGGGAGGTAGTGTCAGACTGTGGGAGATAGTGTCAGACTGTGGGAGATAGTGTCAGACTGTGGGAGATAGTGTCAGACTGTGGGAGATTGTGTCAGACTGTCCGACTGTTTCAGATTGTGTCAGACTGTGTCAGACTGTGGGAGATTGTGTCAGACTGTCAGACTGTGTCAGACTGTCAGATTGTGTCAGACTGTGTCAGACTGTGTCAGATTGTGTCAGATTGTGTCAGACTGTCAGATTGTGTCAGACTGTGGGAGACTGTGGGAGATAGTGTCAGACTGTGGGAGACTGTGTCAGACTGTGACAGACTGTGTCAGATTGTTGGAGATATTGTCAGACTGTGTCAGACTGTGTCAGACTGTGTCAGATTGTGTCAGACTGTGTCAGGTTGTGTCAGACTGTGTCAGACTGTGTCAGACTGTGGGAGACTGTGTCAGACTGTGGGAGATAGTGTCAGACTGTGTCAGACTGTGGGAGACTGTGTCAGATTGTGTCAGACTGTGTCAGACTGTGGGAGACTGTGTCAGATTGTGTCAGACTGTGTCAGATTGTGTCAGACTGTGGCAGACTGTGTCAGACTGTGTCAGACTCTGTCAGACTGTGTCAGACTGTAGGAGACTGTGTCAGACTGTGGGAGATTGTGTCAGACTGTGTCAGATTGTGTCAGACTGTGGGAGATAGTGTCAGACTGTGTCAGACTGTGGGAGATAGTGTCAGATTGTGTCAGACTGTCTCAGACTATGGGAAATAGTGTCAGACTGTGTCAGACTGTTTCAGACTAGTGGAGATTGTGTCAGACTGTGTCAGACTGTGTCAGACTGTGTCAGATTGTGTCAGACTGTGTCAGATTGTGTCAGATAGTGTCAGACTGTGTCAGACTGTGTCAGATTGTGTCATACTGTGGGAGATAGTGTCAGACTGTCAGATTGTGTCAGACTTTGGGAGACTGTGTCAGATTGTGTCAGACAGTGTCAGACTGTGTCAGACTGTGTCAGACTGTGTCAGACTGTGTAAGGTGAAGGAGATAGGGTCAGACTGTGTCAGACAGTGTCAGACTGTGGGAGGTGAAGGGAGAGTTCCAGAGTCTTGGAGCAGCTCAAAGCCCCATGGTGACGAGGCGTGGA
>JASDAP010000106.1:328257-333257 GCA_031216635.1 Dissostichus eleginoides | reverse complement strand
CTGATCACCGGATGATGATCCGTTCGAGAGGAGAAAACTCATACGGGATATTTGCATAATGTGTACACCCCCCCCCCCCCCCCCCCCGAGTGTAGATGCCTGACACGACTCAGACTAACTTTTATTCTCATTACACTTTTAACACTAATGGGTTTCTGGAGGTGTTTCTGGGCTGAAGGCTTCAGGTGGAGGACTGGTGGATGGGTTCTGTTATAACACACTGGTGGAGGTTCTGTACGAGGTTCTGTACAAGGTTCTGTACGAGGTTCTGTAGAGACCTGGTGATGGAGGTTCTGCAGAGACCTGGTGATGGAGGTTCTGTAGAGACCTGGTGATGGAGGTTCTGCAGAGACCTGGTGATGGAGGTTCTGCAGAGACCTGGTGATGGAGGTTCTGTAGGAGGTTCTGTCTGAGGTTCTAGTGTGGGGGCTGAAAGGACCAGCACCCAACATGACCCTCTGTATATCAGGCACTGTGTTACCTTAATAATCTGTTTATCTCTCACGGCTGCACAGAGAACGAAGAATACAAGTATAAACATCTTCATGGATGAATTTATTCAAACATCCTGCACAAAATGGAAGTGTAGATAGTCTGATAGAGCCGTTGTTCGCCGTGAGAGAGAAACAGTTTCCTGTTAAAGGTACGCAAGAAAAACTGATGTTCAGATGTTGGGGGAAGTCTTCCTGTCTGTCGGGAGGAGGATATGGTTTCCTTCAGTAAAAGTGTCTGTTTACACACACACACATGTGCACACACACACACAAACACATACACACACCACTCCCATGTTTACACTGGAGTCGTGTTACGAAGTGGACCTGCAGGTTTCACTCACCTGTCTTTGTGTCCACAGTGCCATCTGCTGGAGAAAGCAGGAATCATGAATAAGACCAAAGTAGTCGATAACGGCAAGAAGATCAGGTGAGGCTGATGTTATTCCTGATGTTATTACAGATGTTATTCCTGATGTTATTCCAGATGTTATTCCAGATGTTATTCCTGATGTTATTACTGATGTTATTCCAGATGTTATTCCAGATGTTATTCCTGATGTTATTACTGATGTTATTCCAGATGTTATTCCTGATGTTATTCCTGATGTTATTCCAGATGTTATTCCTGATGTTATTACTGATGTTATTCCAGATGTTATTCCTGATGTTATTCCTGATGTTATTACTGATGTTATTCCAGATGTTATTCCTGATGTTATCCTGATGTTATTCCAGATGTTATTACTGGTGTTATTCCTGATGTTATTCCAGATGTTATTACTGATGTTATTACTGATGTTATTCCAGATGTTATTACTGATGTTATTCCTGATGTTATTACTGATGTTATCCTGATGTTATTCCAGATGTTATTCCAGATGTTATTACTGATGTTATTCCAGATGTTATTCCAGATGTTATTCCTGATGTTATTACTGATGTTATTCCTGATGTTATTCCAGATGTTATTCCTGATGTTATTCCTGATGTTATTCCAGATGTTATTCCAGATGTTATTACTGATGTTATTCCTGATGTTATTCCAGATGTTATTACTGATGTTATTCCTGATGTTATTACTGATGTTATCCTGATGTTATTCCAGATGTTATTCCAGATGTTATTCCAGATGTTATTCCTGATGTTATTCCAGATGTTATTACTGATGTTATTCCTGATGTTATTCCAGATGTTATTCCTGATGTTATTCCAGATGTTATTCCTGATGTTATTACAGATGTTATTCCAGATGTTATTACTGATGTTATTCCTGATGTTATTCCAGATGTTATTCCTGATGTTATTCCTGATGTTATTACAGATGTTATTCCTGATGTTATTCCTGATGTTATTCCTGATGTTATTACAGATGTTATTCCAAATGTTATTACTGATGTTATTCCTGATGTTATTCCAAATGTTATTACTGATGTTATTCCTGATGTTATTCCAGATGTTATTCCAGATGTTATTCCTGTTGTTATTCCAGATGTTATTCCTGATGTTATTCCAGATGTTATTCCTGATGTTATTCCAGATGTTATTCCTGTTGTTATTACTGATGTTATTACAGATGTTATTCCTCATGTTATTACTGATGTTATTCCTGATGTTATTCCAGATGTTATTCCAGATGTTATTACTGATGTTATTCCAGATGTTATTACAGATGTTATTACTGATGTTATTCCTGATGTTATTACTGATGTTATTCCTGATGTTATTCCAGATGTTATTCCTCATGTTATTACTGATGTTATTCCTGATGTTATTCCAGATGTTATTACAGATGTTATTACTGATGTTATTCCAGATGTTATTCCAGATGTTATTACTGATGTTATTCCAGATGTTATTACTGATGTTATTCCTGATGTTATTACTGATGTTATTCCAGATGTTATTACTGATGTTATTACTGATGTTATTCCAGATGTTATTACTGATGTTATTCCAGATGTTATTCCAGATGTTATTCCAGATGTTATTACTGATGTTATTACTGATGTTATTCCAGATGTTATTACTGATGTTATTACTGATGTTATTCCAGATGTTATTACTGATGTTATTCCAGTTGTTATTACTGATGTTATTCCAGATGTTATTACTGATGTTATTCCTGATGTTATTCCTGATGTTATTCCTGATGTTATTCCAGATGTTATTACTGATGTTATTACAGATGTTATTACTGATCTTATTAATGATGTTATTACAGATGTTATTCCTGATGTTATTCCTGATGTTATTACTGATGTTATTCCTGATGTTATTCCAGATGTTATTCCAGATGTTATTACTGATGTTATTACTGATGTTATTCCTCATGTTATTCCTGATGTTATTACTGATGTTAGTCCAGATGTTATTACTGATGTTATTCCTGATGTTATTACTGATGTTATTCCTCATGTTATTCCTGATGTTATTCCAGATGTTATTACTGATGTTATTCCTGATGCTATTACAGATGTTATTACTGATCTTATTAATGATGTTATTACAGATGTTATTCCTGATGTTATTCCAGATGTTATTCCTGATGTTATTCCAGATGTTATTCCAGATGTTATTCCAGATGTTATTACTGATGTTATTCCTCATGTTATTCCTCATGTTATTACTGATGTTATTCCAGATGTTATTCCTGATGTTATTCCTGATGTTATTCCTGATGTTATTCCAGATGTTATTACTGATGTTATTCCTGATGTTATTACTGATGTTATTCCTGATGTTATTCCAGATGTTATTACTGATGTTATTCCAGATGTTATTCCAGATGTTATTCCTGATGTTATTCCTGATTTTATTACTGATGTTATTACTGATGTTATTACTGATGTTATTCCAGATGTTATTCCTGATGTTATTCCAGATGTTATTACTGATGTTATTCCAGATGTTATTCCTGATGTTATTACTGATGTTATTACATATGTTATTACTGATGTTATTCCAGATGTTATTCCTGATGTTATTAATGATGTTATTACAGATGTTATTCCTGATGTTATTCCAGATGTTATTACTGATGTTATTCCAGATGTTATTACTGATGTTATTACTGATGTTATTCCAGATGTTATTACTGATGTTATTCCAGATGTTATTACTGATGTTATTACTGATGTTATTCCAGATGTTATTACTGATGTTATTCCAGATGTTATTACTGATGTTATTCCAGATGTTATTCCAGATGTTATTACTGATGTTATTCCTGATGTTATTCCTGATGTTATTACTGATGTTATTACTGATGTTATTCCAGATGTTATTCCTGATGTTATTCCAGATGTTATTACTGATGTTATTCCTCATGTTATTCCTGATGTTATTCCAGATGTTATTACTGATGTTATTCCTGATGTTATTACTGATGTTATTCCTGATGTTATTCCTGATGTTATTACTGATGTTATTCCTGATGTTATTCCAGATGTTATTACTGATGTTATTCCTGATGTTATTACTGATGTTATTCCTGATGTTATTCCAGATGTTATTACTGATGTTATTCCTGATGTTATTACTGATGTTATTCCAGATGTTATTCCTGATGTTATTACTGATGTTATTACTGATGTTATTCCAGATGTTATTACTGATGTTATTCCTGATGTTATTACTGATGTTATTCCAGATGTTATTCCTGATGTTATTACTGATGTTATTACTGATGTTATTCCAGATGTTATTACTGATGTTATTCCTGATGTTATTACTGATGTTATTACTGATGTTATTCCAGATGTTATTCCTGATGTTATTCCAGTTGTTATTACTGATGTTATTACTGATGTTATTCCAGATGTTATTCCTGATGTTATTACTGATGTTATTACATATGTTATTACTGATATTATTCCAGATGTTATTCCTGATGTTATTAATGATGTTATTACAGATGTTATTCCTGATGTTATTCCAGATGTTATTACTGATGTTATTCCAGATGTTATTACTGATGTTATTACTGATGTTATTCCAGATGTTATTACTGATGTTATTCCAGATGTTATTACTGATGTTATTACTGATGTTATTCCAGATGTTATTACTGATGTTATTACATATGTTATTACTGATGTTATTCCAGATGTTATTACATATGTTATTACTGATGTTATTCCAGATGTTATTACTGATGTTATTCCTGATGTTATTCCTGATGTTATTCCAGATGTTATTACAGATGTTATTCCAGATGTTATTCCTGATGTTATTCCAGATGTTATTACTGATGTTATTACAGATGTTATTACTGATGTTATTCCTGATGTTATTACTGATGTTATTCCAGATGTTATTACTGATGTTATTCCTGATGTTATTACTGATGTTATTCCAGATGTTATTCCTGATGTTATTCCTCATGTTATTCCTGATGTTATTCCAGATGTTATTACTGATGTTATTCCTGATGTTATTACTGATGTTATTCCAGATGTTATTACTGATGTTATTCCTGATGTTATTCCAGATGTTATTACTGAT
>JASDAP010000106.1:315757-323257 GCA_031216635.1 Dissostichus eleginoides | reverse complement strand
GCTCCATGCTCCATGCGCCATGCTCCATGCTCCATGCTAACCCCCCTCTGCCTGCAGGGTGGTGGACCATAAGGAGTCCAACAGGATGTCGGTGCAGAGCGTCTCCATTGTGTTCGGCCCCACGCTGCTGCGCCCCGCAGACCGAGTCCTCCAACATGACGGTGCACATGGTGTTCCAGAGCCAGATCGTGGAGCTCATGCTCAACGAGTTCCAGACCATCTTCTCCCAGAGCTAAGACCTGAGGGACATCCTGGACCTGAACCCAGAACCAGAACCAGGTCCGCTGTGCCTTAAACTACCGCAGGGAACCAGCTGGGACCAGTGTTTAAACCTTTCACAGAACAGAGTCCTCCTCCTTCTGGAACCATTTCACAACACTTTTATTACACACCTGAGTCAGAAGTTGGATTCAGATCCTCTACGTACCTCCTCAGGTTCCTTTAACCCCAGGTTCTCTTCACCAGCTTCAGAGGACCGTCACTGAGGGTCTGGACGGGTCTTACTGATGCAGCTCATTTTTAAACTCTTCTGCCCTTCAGGGTCCAGATTCTTCTAAAGCCTGTTTTTAATGATGTGCACATTGCCTGTGTGAGGTGTTGAGTCCATAAGGTTCTCATCACATCACATTACATTACATGTCATTTGTTAGACGCTTTTATCCAAAGCGACTTACATGCATTCAGTTGTGGGGCAATCCCACAGGAGCACTTTGGGGTGAAGTGTCTCAGGGACACAACGACATGCTGACTGCAGTGGGACTCGAACTTGCTATCCCCTGATTCGAAGTCCAGCACACTACTCACTGAGCACAGCCCCCCTCACCTGCCTTAAGTAACACTGTTCTGTCAGAGGAACCACGTAGAACCCTGGACCGGTTCTATAAAACCTTCAGGGACAGACCAAAACCCACAGTGCCGTCCACAGTAAAAACCACATATCACCTAGAGAAGGAGATCCTCCTCACAGGGGTGACCCACCCAGAACCGCAGACTGGAACAATAACATCAGGACCTCCAGGACCTTAAGGACCTCCAGGACCTCCAGGACCTTCAGGACCTTAAGGACCTCCAGGACATTCAGGACATCTTTACCAGAACTCATCCCCAAGGAAAAAGCTCTTCAGAGCCAAAGAAGATGGTTCTGATCCCTGGTCCTTGTCCCTGGTTCTGAGCCCTGGTTCTGATCCCTGGTCCTGGTCCCTGGCTCTGAGCCCTGGTCCTGAGCCCTGGTCCTGGTCCCTGGTTCTGATCCCTGGTCCCTGGTTCTGAGCCCTGGTCCCTGGTTCTGATCCCTGGTCCTGGTCCCTGGTTCTGGGCCCTGGATCCTGGTCCTGTGCCCTGGTCCCTGGATCCTGGTCCTGAGCCCTGGTCCTGGTACTGGATGGTTTCAGAGGATATCTTAATGAAACTCATCAGCTGTCCTTGAGGTGTTGGAGAAGAGCTCAGACCCTTCAGAACAAACCTAGAACCGGACCTGTAGTGGGGTTCCTCTCTTCTGTCCTCTTTATATTCTTTAATGAGTAGCGTCTGAAGTGATGCATTCACTGACACTGGGAAACACAGGTTAGCACAGAACAGTATTTTGTATTACATGTAAAAATGAACAACAGCTTGGTATTAAACAGGGAACTGAGAGGTGGGTTCAAAGACCGGAGCGCTGTCGGGGTTTTCCAGCTTCAGGTTCACGAGTCTTTCTAGTATTGCCTTTATGTGTTTTACGGATAGAACAAGTTATGGATTCAACTGAGAGGGGGGTTTAATACACGGTCTGCATTCAGGGGGTCTTTATGGGAATATATTAATAAAGAGTTTAATACATGTCTTCCTGATGATGATGATGATGATGATGACGATGACCAAAACATTTATAAAGATTTAACCTCATGAAATGTTAATAAAGTAAAAACGTGTTTTATATTTCCTTAAATCTTCAGGAATAAACAGTTACTAAAACAAAAGCAGTGTATTTAATAATTCCTTATATTTATTAAAGCGCTTTACAAATACACATTACACACATGTCACGGGGACAATACCCACAGGAGCAAATTCAGGTGAAGTGTCTCGCCCAAGCACACAACGGCTTTACAGATGCAGCGCGGCGGCGGTTTCGAACTGGTGTTCCCCAACGCCCCCTTGGTCTGATGATCAACGCACAGCCCACTGCGCCACGCCGCCCCTATGGAGCATATTTACAGTGTACAGTATATTTACAGTATATTTAAATACAGTGTATTTAAATACATATATTTACAGTGTATTTAAATACAGTGTATTACAGTATATTTACATACATGTATTTACAGTGTATTTAAATACAGTGTATTTAAATACAGTATATTTACAGTGTATTTAAATACAGTGTATTACAGTATATTTACATACAGTGTATTTACAGTGTATTTAAATACAGTGTATTTACAGCATGTAAAACTAAAGTCTTTATTTAATCATTCATAAAGCCTGAATATCAGAGATATGAACAAGAAACCGCTGTTGTATTCTCCCCACCCCCCCCCCTTTGGTTCGTCCCGCTGTTGTATTTACCCTCCTCCCCCACCCCCCCCGTCCCGTCCCGCTGTTGTTTTACCCTCCCCCCCCCCCCCCCCCCCCTCCCGGCTGTTTAACCGGAAACGCTCTGACTGCTTCCATCAAACGGTTTCCCCCGCGGTCACTGCAGTGCGCACGCACGGCAGCACGTCGTCATGGAGACGGTTTGTTGTTGTTTCTGAAAACCTCGGAGGAGAAAAGAGCTGCTTCCGGTAAGACTTTAAAATACAACACATATAACTTAAAATACATCTAAATATATAAATCTATGATAAATATACATATATAATAAATATAGTTATATCAAGTTTAACCCTCTCACTGCTGAATTAGTTATTAATATGTTTATTAAAGGATTCAGGTCCATGTTATGAAAGCTGTTCCGATAGGTGTTAAAGGGTTACAGCTAGTTAGTGTGGCAGTGGGTTAGGGTTAGTGTTGTTTATTGTTAGTGTTGTTTATTGTTGTTTAGTGATACATGCTTGTTGTTTACTGTTGTTTTAGTGTAAATGTTGTTTATTGTTGTTAGTGATACGTGCTTGTTAGGGCCCGAGCACGGAGCGCTAGGACCCAACGGCGTCCTAGCACGAAGTGCGAGGAAACCTATTGTTATTGGTGGAATTCTTCTTCTTCTTCTTATTATTATAGTGCTGGCGTTTCCTGTTTTTGAGGGCTTTAGGACGCTTTACAGGACAAGACGCTTTAGGACGCTCACAAAGTTGTATAATTTTGCACGGACGCCAGGACCGGTGAAAAATTCAACATTCTGGAGTCAATGGGTTCAAATTGTCCAAGGTGCTCGCTAGCGCCACCTATGAAAAACCCATTTCGGAATAAATTTACAAAGTCGCACCGTAACTCCGAATGACCTGAAATTTTGCACACATATCCGGGTGGACCTGTTCTACAAATAATCCTCTTGGACCCCTAAGCTCCGCCTACTTTTATTTTTTTCTAATTAGCATAATGTTCAAAACAGTGAAATATTCACTTAAATTTCAATTTTCAGTTTTTGAACACCAAACTTCGTATACAGCATCGGCGGAGGGTCATACACATTAACGTAGAAAATGAGCATGTTAACACGATAAATATTGCCGCCATGAATCAAAACGTACTAGCAAAAATGCGGGGCTTAGAAATAAATGCTCATAACTCATCAACAATGTATCCATATATCACAGATTTTGGTGGATAGGTTCAGTCCGTCTTGGAGAATAGGCACACTAAAGCATTTTCATTTTGGACTATAGGGGGCGCCAAAAACACCACCAATTTATAACTCAAGAACGGATGGACGAATTTCTTTTTTTTTTCTTTACACATACTCTCGGGGTGACTACGAACTGAGATTTAAAGTGTCGCAACAAATGCAGAATGTGGGCGTGGCCTATACATTTCTTTTAAATCGCGATAGCATAAAATCAGCTTCGGACGCAAAACTTGGTACACACGTCACAGCCCACGACTTTTTCGAGAATGTAAAAAAAAAACGTAATTTTTCAAAAAAACTGCTCACTAGCGCCCCCTATTGTGTGGTAGTCACATATAGTTTCTCAGAACTTCACGAATTTTGGCACAAAGATTCCTCATGGAATTACGGACATATTTCTAATTAGCTTCCATAAGCCCCGCCCCCGAGAAAGTCGGCCATTTTGAAAAATGTGCGTTTTTCATGCATTTTAAGCACATTCTTGCGAACTCCTCCTAGGGAAATGATCGGAAAAATTCCAGTCCAGGACAAGTTCAGCCCATATCCAATGTGATGCTAAATTGCGAAGGAATAGTCGATCGCTCAAACGAGGAGCTCGTAAGCCAACGGAGAATTTTCCATTTTTGACCATTTACATGTCACAAATGACTCCAAACTACTCCAAACTACTCGCATACAGTTATTCGAATATTCACGAAACGCTGTAGACACTTTGCTCTTATGATTGCGGACATATTTCAAATTGGCTTTCATTAGCCCCGCCCCCCAGAAAGTCGGCCATTTTGAAAAATGTGCGTTTTTCATGCATTTTAAGCACATTCTTGCGAACTCCTCCTAGGGAAATGATCGGAAAAATTCCAATCCAGGACAAGTTAAGCGCATATCCAATGTGATGCTAAATTGCGAAGGAATAGTCGATCGCTCAAACGAGGAGCTCGTAAGCGAACGGACAATTTCCCATTTTTGACCATTTACATGTCACAAATTACTCCAAACTACTCGCATATCGTTTTTCCGATATTCACGAAACGCTGTATACACATTGCTATTATGATTGCACACATATTTCGAATTACTTTTCATTAGCCCCGCCCCCAGAAAGTCGGCCATTTTGAAAAATGTGCGTTTTTCATGCATTTTAAGCACATTTTGCAATTCCTCATAGGGAAATGATCGGAAAAATTCCAATCTAGGACAACTTAAGCGCATATCCAATGTGATGCTACATTGCAAAGGAATAGTCATTCGCTCGAACGGGGAGCTCGTAAGCTAACGGAGAATGTACCATTTTTGACAAATACATTAATCCAAACTACTACATTTCCATTATGGAAACATTTACAAAGTCGCACCGTTAACTCCGAATGACCTGAAATTTTGCACACTTATTCGGGTGTACCTACTCTACATATTATCTCCATGAACCCCTAAGCTCCGCCTACTTCATTTTTTTTAATTAGCATAATGTTAAAAACAGTAAAATATTACCTTAAATTTCATTTTTTGTTTTTCAACGCCACACTTAGTATACAGCATCGGTGGAGGGTCAGACACATTACCGTAGAAAATGAGCATGTTCAGTCGATAAATATGGCCATCATTAATCTAAACCTGTTTGCAAAAAGTCGGGGCTTACAAAGAAATGCTCATAACTGGTTAGGGTTAGGGTTAGGTTTAGTTAGGGTTAGCCCTAACCCCTAACCCACACACACCGCCTCTGCTGGCGGCAAATTAAATTACAACAGACACCTACTCACTGTACAACACACACATACAGCTCCTAAAGCATATCATGTATATCAGGCTACAGCCCTTGTATATTTTATTATGTGAACACTATATGGTTTCATGAATAATATCTACTCTTTACTTGTAGATATCTACTAAAGCATACAAATAAAGTGTGCAATGTAGGCCTGTTACATATGTTATTACTGTTCTCACTGTAAACATCGCGTCTGAATGAAAGCAGTTGGATTAAAAAAAATAGCCTAACATCCAGGCGAGATGTGATTAGTGAGTAAACAAACGGTAAAGGGCAGAAAGTCTGATGCACATTTGATCCTCTTAAATAACTTATAATCACAACGGGAACAGTTTGCAGAGCTTTGCTTCCTTGACATAAGTCCAGCCATGCGTCACGCCTCTTTTAAACATCACTGTTGGCTGAAATCGACTCCGGAGGATACATCAGTGTACCCTCGGTTATAGCTCCTCCAGAGACTCTCCTCTCTCCTCTCTCCTCTCTCCTCTAAATCAGTGTATCCTCGGTTATAGCTCCTCCAGAGACTCTCCTCTCTCCTCTCTCCTCTCTCCTCTCTCCTCTCTCCTCTAAATCAGTGTATCCTCGGTTACGGCTCCTCCAGAGACTCTCCTCTCTCCTCTCTCCTCTCTCCTCTCTCCTCTAAATCAGTGTATCCTCGGTTACGGCTCCTCCAGACAGCCTCCTCAATAATCGATCCTCGACGAGCCTTTAGAGAAATTTGTTTTCCTTCGAGACGGCGAAACGAAGGAACGCAAAGTCAGGTAAACAATTTAGAGGGATGACAAACGGCTCATTTCGGAGGACTGGCGGGGACGACCGGCGACCCTCCCCGACAGGCACACGGACGCGAGGGCCCGCTCATCACTGCGCACATCTGTGACCGCAGTTTTAATTGTTTTTTACTGTTGTTTTAGTGTAAATGTTGTTTAGTGTTGTTTAGTTATACATGCTTGTTGTTTAATGTTTGTTAAAGAGATGTCTGCTATTTCTGAATTCATCTTAATTATTCATATTTGTTCCTCACTGTGTACCTGTGTGACATCACTGTGTACCTCTGTGACATCACTGTGTACCCGTGTGACATCACTGTGTACCCGTGTGACATCACTGTGTACCCGAGTGACATCACTGTGTACCCGAGTGACATCACTGTGTACCTCTGTGACATCACTGTGTACCCGTGTGACATCACTGTGTACCTCTGTGACATCACTGTGTACCCGTGTGACATCACTGTGTACCCGTGTGACATCACTGTGTACCTCTGTGACATCACTGTGTACCTGTGTGACATCACTGTGTACCTCTGTGACATCACTGTGTACCCGTGTGACATCACTGTGTACCTCTGACATCCTGTGTACCCGTGTGACATCACTGTGTACCCGTGTGACATCACTGTGTACCTCTGTGACATCACTGTGTACCAGTGTGACATCACTGTGTACCTCTGTGACATCACTGTGTACCCGTGTGACATCACTGTGTACCCGTGTGACATCACTGTGTACCTCTGTGACATCACTGTGTACCTCTGTGACATCACTGTGTACCCGTGTGACATCACTGTGTACCCGTGTGACATCACTGTGTACCCGAGTGACATCACTGTGTACCCGAGTGACATCACTGTGTACCTCTGTGACATCACTGTGTACCCGTGTGACATCACTGTGTACCCATGTGACATCACTGTGTACCCTGTGACATCACTGTGTACCCGTGACATCACTGTGTACCCGTGTGACATCACTGTGTACCCGTGTGACATCACTGTGTACCCGTGTGACATCACTGTGTACCTCTGTGACATCACTGTGTACCTCTGTCATCACTGTGTACCCGTGTGACATCACTGTGTACCTCTGTGACATCACTGTGTACCTGTGACATCACTGTGTACCGAGTGACATCACTGTGTACCCACATCACTGTGTACCTGTGACATCACTGTGTACCTCGTGTGACATCA
>JASDAP010000106.1:291923-306923 GCA_031216635.1 Dissostichus eleginoides | reverse complement strand
GGTACTTAACGTAACCTAGCTAACCAGTTAGATAGTGAACGTTAGCTAGCTTGTTAGAAAGGTACTTTCTTTTACCGTGTTGCTAATGCTAAACCAGAAGAACTAAGACTGTTTCAGCTAGAACAGGAAGTAGGAGGAGGGGCTAAATGAGCTGAATTGGACCAATACAAACTCTTGTTCCCAGTAACCAGGTAAACATGAGTCCTGGTTGAAAAATGCTAAAGGTACCCAGTTAGCTTAGCGTGCAATTCCTCCCAGTTCTTACATCAGATGATCACAGGAGAGAACCTGACACTAACAGGAAGTGCTAGAGGAGGTCATGGAGGAGGGAGGTTAAAAGGGAGGAAGAGGAGAACTAGTTCAGCCAATCAGAGCAGGAAGAGGAGGAGGTGATAAATGAGGATGTGTTTGGGATGAAAGCAGGAGGAAAAACAGAAATGGAGGAGAAACGTTTGTGTACCTTCAGTCTGAAGGTCTGCAGCTCTTCCTCCACCAAGCTCCTCCTCTTCATCCTTCTCCTCTTCCTCCTCCTTCACTTCCTGTCTATCTTCAGACTCCTCACGTTTACAATCCATCGCTGGTGTGTTGGACTCCTCAGGAAGTGTGGGTACCGAGTCTCTTTCAGAATAAGAGTCCTCAGGAAGTGTGGGTACCGAGTCTTTTTCAGAATAAGAGTCCTCAGGAAGTGTGGGTACCGAGTCTCCTTCAGAATAAGAGTCCTGAAGGAGTGTTTGTACCGAGTCTTTTTCAGAATAAGAGTCCTCAGGAAGTGTTGGTACAGAGTCTCTTTCAGAATAAGAGTCCTCAGGAAGTGTGGGTACCGAGTCTTTTTCAGAATAAGAGTCCTCAGGAAGTGTTGGTACCGAGTCTCCTTCAGAATAAGAGTCCTGAAGGAGTGTTTGTACCGAGTCTTTTTCAGAATAAGAGTCCTCAGGAAGTGAGGGTACTGAGTCTTTTTCAGAATATGAGTCCTCAGGAAGTGTTGGTACCGAGTCTCTTTCAGAATAAGAGTCTTGAAGGAGTGTTTGTACCGAGTCTCTTTCAGAATAAGAGTCCTCAGGTAGTGTTTGTACCGAGTCTTTTTCAGAATAAGAGTCCTCAGGAAGTGTTGGTACTGAGTCTTTTTCAGAATAAGAGTCCTCAGGAAGTGTTGGTACAGAGTGTCTTTCAGAATAAGAGTCCTGAAGGAGTGTTTGTACCGAGTCTTTTTCAGAATAAGAGTCCTCAGGTAGTGTTTGTACCGAGTCTTTTTCAGAATAAGAGTCCTCAGGTAGTGTTTGTACCGAGTCTTTTTCAGAATAAGAGTCCTGAAGGAGTGTTTGTACCGAGTCTTTTTCAGAATAAGAGTCCTCAGGAAGTGCTTGTACCGAGTCTTTTTCAGAATAAGAGTCCTCAGGGCGTGTTTGTACCGAGTCTTTTTCAGAATAAGAGTCCTCAGGAAGTGTTGGTACCGAGTCTCCTTCAGAATAAGAGTCCTGAAGGAGTGTTTGTACCGAGTCTTTTTCAGAATAAGAGTCCTCAGGAAGTGTTGGTACAGAGTCTCTTTCAGAATAAGAGTCCTCAGGAAGTGAGGGTACTGAGTCTTTTTCAGAATATGAGTCCTCAGGAAGTGTTGGTACCGAGTCTCTTTCAGAATAAGAGTCTTGAAGGAGTGTTTGTACCGAGTCTTTTTCAGAATAAGAGTCCTCAGGGCGTGCTTGTACCGAGTCTTTTTCAGAATAAGAGTCCTCAGGTAGTGTTTGTACCGAGTCTCTTTCAGAATAAGAGTCCTCAGGTAGTGTTTGTACCGAGTCTTTTTCAGAATAAGAGTCCTCAGGAAGTGTTGGTACTGAGTCTTTTTCAGAATAAGAGTCCTCAGGAAGTGTTGGTACAGAGTGTCTTTCAGAATAAGAGTCCTGAAGGAGTGTTTGTACCGAGTCTTTTTCAGAATAAGAGTCCTCAGGAAGTGCTTGTACCGAGTCTTTTTCAGAATAAGAGTCCTCAGGTAGTGTTTGTACCGAGTCTTTTTCAGAATAAGAGTCCTCAGGTAGTGTTTGTACCGAGTCTTTTTCAGAATAAGAGTCCTCAGGTAGTGTTTGTACCGAGTCTTTTTCAGAATAAGAGTCCTCAGGTAGTGTTTGTACCGAGTCTTTTTCAGAATAAGAGTCCTCAGGTAGTGTTTGTACCGAGTCTTTTTCAGAATAAGAGTCCTCAGGTAGTGTTTGTACCGAGTCTTTTTCAGAATAAGAGTCCTCAGGTAGTGTTTGTACCGAGTCTTTTCAGAATAAGAGTCCTCAGGTAGTGTTTGTACCGAGTCTTTTTCAGAATAAGAGTCCTCAGGTAGTGTTTGTACCGAGTCTTTTTCAGAATAAGAGTCCTCAGGAAGTGTTTGAACTGAGTGATTTTCAGAATGAGAGTCCTCACCTCCTATTGGCTCCTGTGACGTCACACTGAAGGAGGATGAGAAGGAGGGGGGGGTGAGGAAGACCTCCTCGAGGAGCCGGGAGCACAAATCAGTGTGTGAGGAGTGTGTGTGAGAGGGCTGAAGTGTGTGTGCAGCAGAGTGTGTGTGAGAGGGCTGAAGTGTGTGTGTAGCAGTGTGTGTGTGAGAGGGCTGAAGTGTGAGTGCAGCAGTGTGTGTGTAAGAGGGCTGAGGTGTGTGTGCAGCAGCATCAAAGTGTGTGTGAGTGTTTTTGTGTGGGTGTTCAGCAGTGTGTGTGTGATAGTGAAGTGTGTGTGCAGCAGCTAGTGTTTGACTGTGTTTAAGTGTGTGTGTAGCAGCATTGGAGTGTATGTGGGTGTTTTGGTGTGTGTGTGCAGCAGTGAGCTTGTGCGTATGGAAAGATGTGTGTGAAGCAGCAGCAGAGGGTGTGTTGTGAGGTGTGTGTACAGGTGTGTTGTGGAGTGTGTGTGCAGCAGAGCGTGTGTTGTGAGGTGTGTGTGTGTTGTGGAGTGTGTGTGCGCGGTGCTGCAGGCTGATGCTCTGCGTTAAGGATCCTTTCTGAGGGGAGAAACGGGGGAGGGGATCTTCCTTCAGCTCCACATACTCCCCCTCGGACTCCTCCCCCTCTGACTCTGATTGGCCGATTTCTACAGTGTTCCCCTGGCTGCTGGCTGCTGATTGGCTGATGTCTCTAGTCTTCCCCTGGCTGCTGGCTGCTGATTGGCCGATGTCTCCAGTCTTCCTCTGGCTGCTGGCTGCTGATTGGCTGATGTACTGTGGGAACACCAGGTCCTCCCAGGGGAGCCTGAACACGTCGCCCCCGGTGGCCAGAAGGAGGCGCTGCAGGGGAGGAACTCCTCTCCTCCTGTTCACTGAGTCCAGCCACTCCATGCTGAGCAGATGCTCTACCTGAGGTAGAGAAGATAAGATGAGAAAGATAAGACAAGACAAGGTGAGGTGAGGTGAGGCGAGGTGAGGCGAGGCGAGGCGAGGCAAGGTAAGACAAGGTAGGACAAGGCAAGACAAGGTAAGACAAGACAAGACAAGGCAAAACAAGACAAGGTGAGGTAAGACAAGACAAGACCAGGTGAGGTAAGACAAGACAAGACAAGGCAAGACAAGACAAGGTGAGGTAAGACAAGACAAGGTGACGTAAGACAAGACAAGGTGAGGTAAGACAAGGCAAGACAAGGCAAGACAAGACAAGGTGAGGTAAGACGAGACAAGACAAGGCAAGACAAGACAAGGTGAGGTAAGACAAGACAAGACAAGGTGAGGTAAGACAAGACAAGACAAGGCAAGACAAGACAAGGTGAGGTAAGACAAGACAAGACAAGGTGAGGTAAGACAAGACAAGACAAGGTGAGGTAAGACAAGACAAGACAAGGTGAGGTAAGACAAGACAAGGCAAGACAAGACAAGGTAAGACAAGACAAGGTAAGGCAAGGTAAGGCTAGACAAGGTAAGGTAAGGCAAGACAAGGTAAGGCAAGACAAGGTAAGGCAAGACAAGGCAAGGTAAGGCAAGACAAGGTGAGGTAAGACAAGACAAGGTGAGGTAAGACAAGGCAAGACAAGACAAGGCAAGACAAGACAAGGTGAGGTAAGACAAGACAAGGTGAGGTAAGACAAGACAAGGCCAGACAAGACAAGGTGAGGTAAGACAAGACAAGGTGAGGTAAGACAAGACAAGACAAGGCAAGACAAGACAAGACAAGGTGAGGTAAGACAAGACAAGGTGAGGTAAGACAAGACAAGGCAAGACAAGACAAGGTAAGGCAAGGTAAGACAAGGTAAGGCAAGACAAGGTAAGGCAAGACAAGGCAAGGCAAGACAAGACAAGGCAAGACAAAGTAAGGCAAGGTAAGGCAAGGTAAGGCAAGGTAAGGTAAGACAGGGTAAGACAAGGTAAGGTAAGACAAGGCAAGACAAAGTAAGGCCAGACAAGGCAAGGTAAGGCAAGACAAGGTAAGGTAAGTTAAAGTAAGGTAAGACAAGGCAAGGAAAGGCAAGGTAAGGTAAGACAAGGTAAGGCAAGGTAAGGCCAGACAAGGCAAGGTAAGGCAAGGTAAGGCCAGACAAGACAGGGTAAGGCAAGACAAGGTAAGGTAAGGTAAGACAAGGCAAAGTAAGGCAAGGCAAGGTAAGGTAAGGTAAGACAAGGCAAGGTAAGGCTAGACAAGGCAAGGTAAGGCAAGGTAAGACAAGGCAAGACAAAGTAAGGCAAGGTAAGACAAGGCAAGACAAAGTAAGGCAAGGTAAGGCAAGGTAAGGTAAGACAGGGTAAGACAAGGTAAGGTAAGACAAGGCAAGGCAAGACAAAGTATGGCCAGACAAGGCAAGGTAAGGCAAGACAAGGTAAGGTAAGGTAAGACAAGGAAAGGCAAGGCAAGGTAAGGTAAGGTAAGACAAGGAAAGGCAAGGCAAGGTAAGGTAAGGTAAGACAAGGCAAGGTAAGGCAAGGTAAGGCCAGACAAGGCAAGGTAAGTCAAGGTAAGGCCAGACAAGACAAGGTAAGGCAAGACAAGGTAAGGTAAGGTATGACAAGACAAGACAAGGCAAGGTAAGGCAAGGCAAGGTAAGGTGAGGTAAGGTAAGGCGAGGTGAGGCGAGGCGAGGCAAGGCAAGGTAAGACAAGGTAGGACAAGGCAAGACAAGGTAAGACAAGACAAGACAAGGCAAGACAAGGTGAGGTAAGACAAGACAAGGTGAGGTAAGACAAGACAAGGCAAGACAAGACAAGGTGAGGTAAGACAAGGTGAGGTAAGACAAGACAAGGTGACGTAAGACAAGACAAGGTGAGGTAAGACAAGGCAAGACAAGACAAGGCAAGACAAGACAAGGTGAGGTAAGACGAGACAAGACAAGGCAAGACAAGACAAGGTGAGGTAAGACAAGACAAGACAAGGTGAGGTAAGACAAGACAAGGCAAGACAAGACAAGGTGAGGTAAGACAAGACAAGACAAGGTGAGGTAAGACAAGACAAGACAAGGTGAGGTAAGACAAGACAAGACAAGGCAAGACAAGACAAGGTAAGACAAGACAAGGTAAGGCAAGGTAAGGCAAGGTAAGGCAAGGTAAGACAAGGTAAGGCAAGACAAGGTAAGGCAAGACAAGGCAAGACAAGGCAAGACAAGGTGAGGTAAGACAAGACAAGGTGAGGTAAGACAAGGCAAGACAAGACAAGGTAAGACAAGACAAGGTGAGGTAAGACAAGACAAGGTGAGGTAAGACAAGACAAGGCAAGACAAGACAAGACAAGGTGAGGTAAGACAAGACAAGGTGAGGTAAGACAAGACAAGGCAAGACAAGACAAGGTAAGGCAAGGTAAGACAAGGTAAGGTAAGGCAAGGCAAGGCAAGACAAGACAAGGCAAGACAAAGTAAGGCAAGGTAAGGCAAGGTAAGGCAAGGTAAGGCAAGGTAAGACAGGGTAAGGTAAGACAAGGCAAGACAAAGTAAGGCCAGACAAGGCAAGATAAGGCAAGACAAGGTAAGGTAAGTTAAAGTAAGGTAAGACAAGGCAAGGAAAGGCAAGGTAAGGTAAGACAAGGTAAGGCAAGGTAAGGCCAGACAAGGCAAGGTAAGGCAAGGTAAGGCCAGACAAGACAAGGTAAGGCAAGACAAGGTAAGGTAAGGTAAGACAAGGCAAAGTAAGGCAAGGCAAGGTAAGGTAAGGTAAGACAAGGCAAGGTAAGGCAAGGTAAGGCCAGACAAGGCAAGGTAAGGCAAGGTAAGACAAGGCAAGACAAAGTAAGGCAAGGTAAGACAAGGCAAGACAAAGTAAGGCAAGGTAAGGCAAGGTAAGGTAAGACAGGGTAAGACAAGGTAAGGTAAGACAAGGCAAGGCAAGACAAAGTATGGCCAGACAAGGCAAGGTAAGGCAAGACAAGGTAAGGTAAGGTAAGACAAGGAAAGGCAAGGCAAGGCAAGGTAAGGTAAGGTAAGACAAGGTAAGACAAGGCAAGGTAAGGCAAGACAAGGTAAGGTAAGGTAAGACAAGACAAGGCAAGGTAAGGCAAGGCAAGGTAAGGTAAGGTAAGACAAGGCAAGGTAAGGCAAGGTAAGGCCAGACAAGGCAAGGTAAGGCAAGGTAAGGCAAGGTAAGGTAAGACAAGGCAAGGTAAGGCAAGGTAAGGTAAGGTAAGGTAAGACAAGGCAAGGTAAGACAAGGCAAGGCAAGGTAAGACAAGGCAAGGCAAGGTAAGGCAAGGCAAGGTAAGATAAGGTAAGGTAAGGGAAGGCAAGGGAAGGCAAGACAAGGCAAGGCAAGGCAAGGTAAGACAAGGCAAGGTAAGGTAAGACAAGGCAAGGTAAGACAAGGCAAGGTAAGACAAGGCAAGGTAAAGTAACTATTGAAACAGCAGTTACCTGCACCTCCTGCTGCACCTCCTGCTGTTCGTCATGCTGCCTGCAGGGGGCGGCGCTCACCAGGAGCAGGCGGGGAGGCCGGGGGGAGGAGGGAGGGGGGGGAGACAGCAGGAAGTAGAAGTCTCCCTGTTGGAGCTTCAGATCCAGAGGGCTGAGCTGCACCACCACTTTCTCCTGGAGGCAGAGAGGCCAGCCGGGGGGGAGGGGGAGACCCTCGTACTGCACCTGGGGGTGGAGGGGGAGAGGTTAGGGTGGTATAACACCTGGGGGGGAGGGGGAGGCCCTCAAACTGCACCTGGGGGGGAGAGAGGGGGGAGAGGTTAGAGTGGTATAACACCTCCTCCAGGTGTTATACCGCCCTAACCTCCGGAGGGGGAGACCCTCGTACTGCACCTGGGGGTGGAGGGGGAGACCCTCGTACTGCACCTGGGGGTGGAGGGGGAGACCCTCATACTGCACCTGGGGATGGTGGGGGAGACCCTCATACTGCACCTGGGATATTTAATATATATAATATTTATAATAATACTCACGCAGGCGTGCTGCTTCAGATCCTCCAGCAGCTGTTTGCCCGGCAACAGGAAGTTCAGCAGGTAGTTCAGGGCATCGCCATGGTAACGACCCTGCAGCACGCGGCTCACCTGAGGCAGGAGGGTGGGGGCCGTCAGGTGATAGGGGGGGAACAGAGAGGAGAGGGTCTCCTGCAGGTAGAGGTCCACAGACTCACTGTCCTGAGGAGAGGAGACACTTTTGTTCTAAATACAGATATCCAATCCAACTTTATTTATATAGCACTTTAAAACCTCCAGACCAAAGTGCTGTACAGAGAGAGATCAAACATAAAATCACACAGCTCAGCTCACACAACATCATTTCAAATAAAAGATACCAACACAAACCAGAATAAACGTAACAATTCAAAAATAAAAAACAGCCATATAATAAAAACAATAGACCACTGAAAGCAAATAAAAGCAACAATCTACTTGTTTCCGAATAAGACCTTTTTAAGACCACTTTGAATAGAATTTAAGACCTATTTCACGGCAAGAAAGTATGAAGGGAAAATGCTATGAAAGAAGAAATACGTCCCAAAATGACTTACAAAGTAAATGTATTCATGTTCAACATAATGACTGAACATAGCAGCACAGAACTGTGTTAGCGTGTTAGACAACAAGTGTGTGTGTGTGTGTGTGTGTGTGTGTGAGAATGTGTGTGTGTCTGTGTGTGTGTGAGAGTGACAAGAGCTATATTCAGAGCTCTGCTGCCTTCATGCTGTTGTATGATCTGTGTTTAGCTACGGTAGTTAGCGTCTACAGCACCGCCGCTTTCAGGGTTGACGTAGACCCAAACGTCGCCCGGAGGTCCCCCGGTGTTGTTGCGGGAGCTGCTGCACTAGCTAACGCTGCACTAGCTAACGCTGCTAGCTAACGCTAAATTAGCAAAACAAACGCTATTTTATTTTGCCAAAGGTGCCGCGGGCTTCAAACACGTTCCCTCCACTGGTTTCAACCAAGCACTAAATTCGATGTTTTCCAACCAAATACGGTTGAACTTACACTTCCCCATATTTATTTGTAAGTAGATTCGAAGATACACGAGTTTCTGACTGCCGCTAGATGAAGCTTGGTTGCTAGGTTACTAGCTGGGTGTTCTCCAATAAGGGGCCGGGGGAAACAAAGTTAGTGATTACTGGTTCCATGTTGATTTATTTCAATACAGATTGTTGGGGGAACTGAAAGGCTCTCACCGTCCTGGTTACTTTGCAGCCCGGACATTTCCCCCAAAACACATTCAGACGCGATCGCTACACAGAAGCACCTTTCAAATCCCATCGTTTTTAAGACCTTCTAAATCATATTTAAGACCTTTCTTATTTTTTTGGTAATATTTAAGACCTTTTTAAGGCCTTAAATTCAGTTATCAAATTTAAGACTTTTTAAGACCCCGCGGGAACCCTGTAAATAAAAGAGTTTTAAAATGAATCCTCGAATGAACAGGCAGCCAGTGGAGTGAAGATAAAATGGGGGAAATGTGCTCGTGTTTGTGTGTGCCAGTTAGGAGCCGTGCTAATGCATTTTGCACCATCTGCAGGCGAGCAAGGGAGGACGCACTTATCCCCATATATAGTGCATTACAATAATCCAAGCGGGAGGTGACGAAGGCATGGATTACCGTTTCAAAGAGGTCACTATTTAAAAAAGGCTTTATTTTGGATAGCTGCCTGAGGTGGAAGAAGCTGTGTTTGACAACTGCCTTGATCTGGCAGTTGTCAAACAAGATATACACCTGAACAGGGCCGCCCCTGGCCAACTTGTGGCCCCACGCAAAGTTATATGATGAGGCCCTCTGTGTCGCGAGCGTCGACGGGGGGGGCGGGGGGGGCCTCGCAGCGGCGAAACTGTGCCGCGCCTACACTAATTGCGCTACATAAGCGCATAGTTGCGCCGCATTTGCAGCTCAGTTGAGGCTCCTTCCGCAAGATGAGGCCCCCTCCGCGAGATGAGGCCCCCTCCGCGAGGCCCCCTCCGCGAGGCGAGGCCCTCTCCGCGAGGCCCTCTCCGCGAGGCGAGGCCCCCTCCGCGAGGCCCTCTCCGCGAGGCCCCCTCCGCGAGGCCCCCTCCGCGAGGCCCCTCCGCGAGGCCCCCTCCGCGAGGCCCCCTCCGCGAGGCGAGGCCCTCTCCGCGAGGCCCTCTCCGCGAGGCGAGGCCCTCTCCGCGAGGCCCCCTCCGCGAGGCGAGGCCCCCTCCGCGAGGCCCCCTCCGCGAGGTGAGGCCCCCTCCGCGAGGCGAGGCCCCCTCCGCGAGGCGAGGCCCTCTCCGCGAGGCCCCCTCCGCGAGGCGAGGCCCCCTCCGCGAGGCCCTACGCAGTCTGCGAGTACTGCGTGAAAATCAACAGGAGGGGAATCTTTAAAAACTAAAATCACAAACATCTAAAAAGAGATAAACTTATAAGGAAATACGGCACATTTATAAAATGCAAACTAAATATGAAGTGGGAAAAGCTTTAAAAAGTGTATGTGTGTGTGTCTGTATATGTGTGTTTGTGTGTGTGTGTATGTGTGTGTGTGTGTGTGTCTATTATTAAAACTCCTCAGCACGAGTCTCTCTGGCTGCAGATCAACAGGCTGCCCCTGCAGGAGAGCCAGGGAGACCCCAAGTTCAAACAGATATTAATATCACATAGATATACATGTAGAAGGGACAGACTGTAGAGATATACATGTAGAAGGGACAGACTGTAGAGATATACATGTAGAAGGGACAGACTGTGGAGATATACATGTAGAAGGGACAGACTGTGGAGATATACATGTAGAAGGGACAGACTGTAGAGATATACATGTAGAAGGGACAGACTGTAGAGATATACATGTAGAAGGGACAGACTGTAGAGATATACATGTAGAAGGGACAGACTGTGGAGATATACATGTAGAAGGGACAGACTGTGGAGATATACATGTAGAAGGGACAGACTAGAATCAGATATATATAGAAGGGACAGACTGTAGAGATATACATGTAGAAGGGACAGACTGTAGAGATATACATGTAGAAGGGACAGAGTGTTATTATCATCAGTATTTTGGGCAGTGACTCAGCAGCAGAATGTGGATCAGCAGCAGGGTGTCAGGTGACAGTGGGGGGGGGGGGGGGGACCAGCATCACTTTGGGAACACTGGGGATAATATCCATACATCACAGAATACCAGATACAGAGGATTCACCGTGTTGATAACTCTATCAGAAACACTAGTGAGTTAAACTGCAAACAAAGTAGCATTAGCTTGTCCTGACTTCGCTGCTTCCACAGAGCTGCAGGGCTTTTATTTTGAAAAGCAGAGCATGTGGTGTTACAGCTTGGGGTTCAGACTATATTCAATCAGTCAGCCTGAAAACTGATGAATGGTATTACAGGGACTCTTTTCATCCTGCTGTCTCTGTTGTTACTGAGGAGGAGGAAGAGGAGGAAGTGTGTGTGTGTGTGTGTGTGTGTGTGTGTGTGTGTGTGGGGGGGGTTCTGGATCATATTTAATCCTCTCTCAGGCTCTGCAGGTTTGATGAACAGTCAGAGGCTCAGCCATGACACACAAACCTGTTTCTGTGCTGGGTGTGGACCACACACGCGAAATAGCTGTGAGTTTATCGTAATATTTGCAGAATTATAAATATATACAAATATTTTATCATAATGTTTGTTTGTTTTTTCGCACCTATACCAGTCATATTATTTCATCCAGTAGCCTAGTTAAACTTTCACCAGAAAACAGTTGAAAATGGCTTTTATGGTGTTCCGAGGGATTCGGCGGCTCAGCCTCTCGTGCGCACGAGAAAGTCACTGGTGCGTAAAGTAGGAAGAGGAGCACAAAGTGCATACATTATTTGAGATATATTTCAAACTCGGACTTCATTTTAAGGACATGTCGGCCAGGGTGTAGAGCTATTTGTTCAAGCACCGGATCGGCAAAACAGGAGAGTAAACCAGTCTGCCTTGATCTATGAATTCATGTCTGTGACTCTCACGGTATCTGCTGCCCACAGCTGTTTAATAGAAGGAAAACGTCCTTCACTTCATGAAATGGCTGCAGCATCAGGAGGCAGCGGGACGTATACTGCGCCTCTGAGAAGTGCAGCACCAGCGCGTAAAGAACTGTGCCTTTTTACGCACCGCCTTGACTGTGTTTACCTTCTTCAGAACAGCTTAAAGGCCCGGACACACCAAGCTGACACCAAAGAACTGACACAGACGGACCCCGACTGTTGCGTCGCCTCACGTCTCTGCGTCTTGGCCATGTGTCGCACTGGAACACACCGCAAAGACTTCAGCCGACGGCCAAGAAGCACGTACGAACTGCTGAGTGGCAATAACTCTCCTTACCAGCAGGCGGCGGTAGTGTGTATTCGTCATTCAAAAGAGGCAACACCCGGAAGACAGACTGCGTGATAACCGAGAGAAGAAGAACAGACTGCGTGATATAAACAAACAACAAATAGCGTGCGTTCCATTTCCTCTCTACAGCGAGGAGCTCACGGGGCTTTCCCGAACCTGTCGAGAGCTGGAGTTCAATGAAATCTCACATTTGCCTTCTTAATAGTTTGTTGGGGTCCCTCACTTCCGTTTCGCTTCTCATGCACTGATTCGCTAGCTGAACAGCCAATCAGAGGGATTTATTTTGCCGACGCCTTTGGCGGACAGCCCACATGTTGAATCGGTCGGCCGAAAAGACCCGACGGCGCGGGACACACCGATCTGAGTAGGGCGTGTCCACGCTCATCGCCGGCCAAATCGGCTTGGTGTGTCCGGGCCTTAAGTGTGACTGCAGGCTGCTACGTGTTAACCACACACACCTCCACACCTCCACACACACACACACACACACACACACACACGGCACCATCAGGTTGGGAACCCCTGGGTTAGATAATGGCGTTGTGATGAAGCTAACATCAGACAGGATGTTAAGTTCCATCAGGTTGGGAACCCCTGGGTTAGATAATGGCGTTGTGATGAAGCTAACATCAGACAGGATGTTAAGTTCCATCAGGTTGGGAAAACCCCTGGTTAGATAATGGCGTTGTGTGAAGCTAACATCAGACAGGATGTTAAGTTCGATCAGGTTGGGAACCCCTGGGTTAGATAATGGCGTTGTGATGAAGCTAACATCAGACAGGATGTTAGTTTCATCAGGTTGGGAACCCCTGGGTTAGATAATGGCGTTGTGATGAAGCTAACATCAGACAGGATGTTAGTTCCATCAGGTTGGGAACCCCTGGGTTAGATAATGGCGTTGTGATGAAGCTAACATCAGACAGGATGTTAGCTTCATCAGGTTGGGAACCCCTGGGTTAGATAATGGCGTTGTGATGAAGCTAACATCAGACAGGATGTTAGCTTCATCAGGTTGGGAACCCCTGGGTTAGATAATGGCGTTGTGATGAAGCTAACATCAGACAGGATGTGGGGATCCACAGAGTCCATAATCAATGCAACACAAACTGATTTCTGATCCAAAGCAGCCTTAATATCGCCTAAGCCTTTCAGACTGGCAGTCACAGTGCTGTGCTTTGATCTGAACCCAGAATGCATAGGGTTAAGGATGTTGTGTGAATTTAAAGAGCTTTAGCTGAGTAGAAACTAGGGACTCAAGAATCTTTGATAACATTCTCGTGGGAACTAAGTGTTTTTGGTACGTTTTTGGGTTTCTCTTATTTTGCTACGACACATTAATGATTGGCTGTGAATAAGGAAATATGACGGACACACCATCTATTTGACAAAGGGGCAGCTGATATCAGACGGTTGTCTTCTCCCTGCTCCTGCGGGTACGGTGTGTTCCCAGAGACGTGTTCTGGAGATCATTGTTAAACATCGACTCTGTGCATACCATGGACAGAACAAATGCAATGACATATCTGTGTTTTGGATTGATTAGTTTCTTATGGAAGGTCAACCGGAGTGAATTGTTTCATAAATCAATGCTGTGTGTCGGACAGCTGACCTCGTGGGGCTTCAGGATTAAACACTAGTCTTGCTGCTCCTGAGAGATTTGGGTTTAGATTCATCTGCAGATATCTGAGATAAACTGTCTCTTCCTCTGTGACTGATCCTCATGTACAAACAGTTTGATAGACAGAAAACTAACAGCTACAGAGACAGCGGAGACACGGTGTGTGTGTGTGTGTGTGTCATCATATATCTGTAGTGAATGAACACTTCATGGACTCAGTGAAGTGTTCATTCACTACAGATATATGACACACACACACACACACACACAGCATGTGTTTCTGCAGGGATGTGCCCCCCCTCAGACTGAGTGTCTGTTTCTAAACTGAGAGATGAATGAACACATGCTCCTGTCAATCACTCTCAGCGTCACACACACACACACACACACACACACACACACACACACACACACACACACACACACACACAACAGATCATATCTGAGCTAACAAACACTACAGAGAAACAGAGGAGCTGTTTAACCCTCACATCTGTGTGTGTGTTGTGTGTGTGTTAGGTGTGTGTGTGTGTGTGTGAGAGGTGTGTGTGTGAGAGGTGTGTGTGTGTGAGAGGTGTGTGTGTGTGTGTGAGAGGTGTGTGAGAGGTGGTGTGTGTTTGTGTGTGGTGTGTGTGTGTGTTTGTGAGAGGTGTGTGAGAGGTGTGGTGTGTGTGTGTGTCTGTGTGTGTGGTGTGTGTGTGTGTGTGTGTGGTGTGTGTGTGTGTGTGTGGTGTGTGTGTCTGTGTGTGTGTGTGTGTGTGGTGTGTGTGTGGTGTGTGTGTGTGTGTGAGAGGTGTGGTGTGTGTGTGTGTGGTGTGTTTGTGAGAGGTGTGTGAGAGGTGTGGTGTGTGTGTATGTGTGTCTGTGTGTGTGGTGTGTGTGTGTGTGTGTGGTGTGTGTGTCTGTGTGTGTGTGTGGTGGTGGTGTGTGGTGTGTGTGTGGTGGTGGTGTGTGTGTGAGAGGTGTGGTGTGTGTGTGTGTTGTGAGAGGTGTGAGAGGTGTGGTGGTGTGTGTCTGTGTGTGTGTGGGTGTGTGTGTGTGTGTGTGTGGTGTGTGTTACACCAGAGATCTGATGCTATTCTCCTGCTTCAGATACAGGGAGGTGTGTGGTAGCGTGAGTCTGAAACTCTCTGACGGATGATAGAGATGATAGGATAGAGATGACAGAGATCAATCCAAGTGATTGGAAATGAGTACTAATGTTTGTAGAGATGATAGGATAGAGATGACAGAGATCAATCCAAGTGATTGGAAATGAGTACTAATGTTTGTAGAGATGATAGGATAGAGATGACAGAGATCAATCCAAGTGATTGGAAATGAGTACTAATGTTTGTAGAGATGATAGGATAGAGATGACAGAGATCAATCCAAGTGTTTGGAAATGAGTACTAATGTTTGTAGAGATGATAGGATAGAGATGACAGAGATCAATCCAAGTGATTGGAAATGAGTACTAATTTTGTAGAGATGATAGGATAGAGATGACAGAGATCAATCCAAGTGATTGGAAATGAGTACTAATGTTTGTAGAGATGATAGGATAGAGATGACAGAGATCAATCCAAGTGATTGGAAATGAGTACTAATGTTTGTAGAGATGATAGGATAGAGATGACAGAGATCAATCCAAGTGATTGGAAATGAGTACTAATGTTTGTAGAGATGATAGGATAGAGATGACAGAGATCAAT
>JASDAP010000106.1:262035-287035 GCA_031216635.1 Dissostichus eleginoides | reverse complement strand
GGGGGCCTCACCTCCTCATCAGAAGCGCAAATGCGGCGCACTATTATGGGCTTATGCGGCACAATTATTGTAAGCGCGCCACAGTTTATCTGCCGTTTTGTCCACTAGCACCCCCCCCCCCCCCCCCCCCCGCGCTCGCGACACAGAATGGGGCGGCCCTGTAGGTAGATCTTTCGGGCTTGGTCATGTTAAAAGTAGCTCCCAAGCTGAAAAAGTGTGGGCACCCCTGATATAGATGATAGGTATTTAATATAACCTCAGAGTGATACCTCCTCCTCCATTACAACATGATATAGATCAGCGGTTCTCAAACTGTGGTCCGCAGACCACTGGTGGTCCGCGAGGGTACTGCAGGTGGTCCGTCGAAAAAAGCTAAATAAAATCCACTTTTTATTATCAAGGATTTTCGGGGACCCGAAGACACATTTTGAGTTGTATACACTGTTGGAAAGAGGAGATTCCTAGCTTCCTAATGATATCAGGCAGTGGGGTAGTGGTCGTTGGGCTCATCGGACATTTATGAGAGAAAATCTCTAATGTCCGAGTGCAAGTGAATGCACCACAAGACACGAGCCTTGTAACCCCTCCCCCGGCCCTGGCGCGAGCGTGGAAATATGATTGGCGATATGATTGATATGACTGCGATTAAATCAGCATATACTTCTGCCAGGGGATGCCACCCCTCAAAATCTCCTGCCATCCTCTTGCCACCCCATGAATATTTTTCTAGATCCACCCCTGAGTAGGCTATATTTTTCGTTTCGTTTATTTAATAAGTTAATTTGTTTTTTGTTTGTTTTGAGATTTAAATAGATTTTGAGAGAGAGAGAGAGAGAGAGAGAGAGAGAGAGAGAGAGAGAGAGAGAGAGAGAGAGAGAGAGAGAGGAGAGAGAGAGAGAGAAGAGAGAGAGAGAGAGAGAGAGAGAGAGAGAGAGAGAGAGAGGAGAGAGAGAGAGAGAGAGAGAGAGAGAGAGAGAGAGAGAGAGAGAGAGAGAGAGAGAGAGAGAGAGAGAGAGAGAGAGAGAGAGAGAGAGAGAGAGAGAGAGAGAGAGAGAGAGAGAGAGAGAAGCGCTGTCTGCTTAGTTGCAATACTGTAGCTCAAGCCTTTATGCAACTTAGGCCTATACATTGTTTATGTTACTTATATGTGTGTGTGTGTGTGTGTGTGTGTGTGTTGAGCGCAGCGCCGTCTGCTTTTTGCAGTACAGTAACTAAAGTAGGTGCATACCGGTAGTTTTTTGTAGACCTGTCTGCCCGTTTTGTGAGTGCACTGCGCGCGTGCGCACTTGTGGCCTTGTTTGGGATGACTTAATTAAAATACCGTCCGCCGTCCTCTTTGAGACACATACACAACGCAGACAGACACCGGTCACAAAAGTATCAAATAGGCTTCAATTTACTTTTGATTGTCTATAATTAACTATAAAAAAATATCGGCGTTTTAACACTACGTTTATATACTTATTTTTACGGTTTGCAGATGAGGGGGTCCGCGAAAATCCTTGATAATAAATAGTGGTTCGCATAAACAAAAAGTTTGAGAACCCCTGATATAGATGATAGATGATAGGTATTTAATATAACCCTCAGAGTGATACCTCCTCCTCCATTATAACATGATATAGATGATAGGTATTTAATATAACTCTCAGAGTGATACCTCCTCCTCCATTATACCATGATATAGATGATAGATGATAGGTATTTAATATAACCCTCAGAGTGATACCTCCTCCTCCATTATACCATGATATAGATGATAGGTATTTAATATAACCCTCAGAGTGATACCTCCTCCTCCATTATAACATGATATAGATGATAGATGATAGGTATTTAATATAACTCTCAGAGTGATACCTCCTCCTCCATTATACCATGATATAGATGATAGGTATTTAATATAACCCTCAGAGTGATACCTCCTCCTCCATTATACCATGATATAGATGATAGGTATTTAATATAACCCTCAGAGTGATACCTCCTCCTCCATTATAACATGATATAGATGATAGATGTTTGGTATTTAATATAAACTTCAGAGTGATACCTCCCCAGGATCTGGGCGTGTTCAGTTCGTCTCACCGAAGCGCTCTGAAGCGACGCATCAAAGATCTTCTCTCTGCAGCCGAGAAGGAGAAGAAAGCTCTGAGACAGAAAGAGAAACAACGAAGAAGAGACAACGAGACGCACAGGAACTGACCTCTGACTGACCTCTGATTGACCTCTGACCTCCAACTGACCTCTGATTGACATCTGACTGACCTCTGACCTCCAACTGACCTCTGACTGACCTCAGATCTCTGACTTACCTCTGACTGACATCTAACCTCTGACTGACCTCAGACCTCTGACTGACCTCTGACCTCCGGCGGACCTCTGACTGACATCTGGCTGATCTCTGACTGACCTCTGACTGAACTCTGACTGACATCTGACTGACCTATGATTGACCTCTGACTGACCTCTGACCTCTGACTGACCTATGATTGACCTTTGACCTCCTCAATAAAATGACCATTTCAATAAATAAATCTTTGAAAATGTTTTCGTAGTTTTTTTTTTATTTCATGTTCCAAATGATAATTATAATATAAACAATAACTTTAAGTAATAATATCATCGTTAGTATTGTTGTTGTTGTTGTTGTTGTTGTTGTTTATCACACAGAGACAGAAACTACATCTTTATATAACTGATAAACAAATACTTTTATTCCTGATATTTGATCCTCCAAAGACACAGGAGCTCCGGAGAGGGTCAGAGGCCTGAGTCCGGAGCAGGTAGGTTCCAGGCTAAGAGATCAAGTCAGTGAAAGCACCGCCTGCTGACCAATCAGAGCTCACCGCCTGCTGACCAATCAGAGCTCAGTGTGCGGAGTTTAACTCGATCAAGTCATATTACAGGAGAAAGGAAACACAGAGAAACTGCCGTTGCAGGAAAGACGGCCGGCAGAAATCAGCGACTGTGTGAACGTGAACATGAATAGAATATCACCTCCCATCTTCAGAGCAATCTGACTATTATAACATTAGCGTTAAGAAAGCTTACTGAAATATCTGCCACAACACAAGTAACCGGATCAAAGTGACATTACGTACAGTCCACTGTGAGTGCAGACGTGGATGTGTCCCATTATCATTCATATCACATCACATCATAATGTATCATATATCTCCTTATCTGAGTCAGCTGAGCCGGATCTGGCCGTGCAACACTCACAGTGTCACATACTGTCTGCAGAAGGATTATTTTAAGCAACACATTAAGTTGAGGAAACACTCGAGTCAAATGTAATGAAAGTCAGATTGTGTCTTAGACGGGGCAGTGATATCATAAACCTGTTAATGGACGCATTCAAACACTTGTTCTGTTACCAGCTGTATTCACCTCGCAGGTGCAGCTATGTGGCTTTGATCCTGGATCAAGTGTTTAAGTCATGGATGTTTAAAGTTTAACTTCTTCATATTTGTCTAATATTATAGTTCACTTTTCATTCAGGAAGTCTGACGCTGTGCTGTCAGTGCGCTTCTCCATGTTTGTGATTGGTCGAATGCTCCAAATACCACCCCTCTCATGTGAATGCGCTCCTAACTAGATAGGACACAGCTGGCTTGAGCGATCCACTTGATAACCCGCGTCGTAGGACCGCTTAGCGAGAGCGCGTGTTTTGGATTAGGCCAACCGGCTAACTCAAACCAGGTTCTGTTGAACCGGCTTCGTCCTTCAGGCCTCGGGGCTCCTGAGATTAAGCTAACCCTGACCTGGAGAGCTTCATTATGAACACAGATTAAAAAACAATAATATGAACAACTGTAGAAACACATTTTAATAAATATAAATAAATGTATAAAACAGGCAACAATAAATATTTTAGCATAAATAACAAATATCCGTTATAAATACAAATACTTTAAATAAATACTTATTTTAAAATCTCTTTAAGACATAAATATCAATAAACAGAAGCTCTGACCATTTCCTGTTTCTTTCACAATAAAAGCTAAAATACTTTTTCATTACAATTCTTCAAACTATCAGAAATATCTTTCCTCTTCCAACCGTTGACTTTCGCTCATTATCAGAAAACGATCCCCAATCTGCTGTGACTCGTGTTTCCAGCAAAACCGTTCAATGTGAACGTAATGAAGTGTGTGTGTGTGTGTGTGTGTGTGTGTGTGTGTGTGTGTGTGTGTGTGTGTGTGTGTGTGTGTGTGTGTGTGTGTGTGTGTGTGTGTGTGTGTGAAAGATTTCCTGATTCCATTCATAATTCAGAGGAAAACTGACGGTCGATTCATAAAGAAATTGTAGAATATTTCCCATGAAGCATTGCAGGATGACAGATGAAACTGTGTCCGTTAAGGCAGCATGGTGGGCGGGGCTTAGTGTTGGCCTGTAGGCAGTGGGCGGGGCTTAGCGGTTGCCTGTAGATGGTGGGCGGGGCTTATCAGTTTCCTCTAGAGGGGGGCGGGGCTTAGCGTTTCCCCGGTGGCCTTCAGGCAGTGCCCGTTGGCCTATAGGCAGTAGGCGGGGCTTAGCGTCGGCCTGTAGGCAGTGGGCGGGGCTTAGCGTTGGCCTATAGGCAGTGGGCGGGGCTTAGCGGCGGCCTGTGGGGAGTGGGTGGGGCTTATCGGCGGCCTGTACGCAGTGGGCGGGGCTTAGCGGTTCCCAGGCAGCTGATAGGCTGCGACGGCCCTCAGGCTGCGGACCAGGTCGTGACAGAACGATCGGAGCTGCGTCAGCGTCAGGTGCGCCGCCACCTGCACCTCGTAGATACCATGGAGACGGGAGGCCAGGTCCACGCTCTGCCCCTCCCCCCCCCCGACCAGGTGAGCCGCCTCCTTCATCTGAAACACCAATCACAGTGGAGCGGTCAGGTAATCAGATTACATCTCAACACGTCATGTGACATGTTTTACCTTTGACCAATAACCAGTTTCTATGACAGAGCCTGAACACATCTTAGTGTAACTGTTAGCAGTGTGTGTGTGTGTGTGTGTTGTGTGGTGTGTGTGTGTGTGTGTGTGTGTGTGAGTTACCTTGTTGATGTGTGTGTGCAGGTCTCTCAAGTCAGCCCTCAGATCTGATAGGCCGCTCAGCCTCTCTGATAAATCTCCCAGCAGCCCCTGGTACAGCTGGCAGCCGGCTGACATGCGGCTCACACAGACGGCCTGCAGGGGGCGACACGCATTACACACAGATACACACTCAGATACACACAGATACACACTCAGATACACACAGATACACACACAGATACATACAGAACTACACACAGATACACAGATACACACAGAACTACACACAGATACACACAGAACTACACACAGATACACAGATACACACAGAACTACACACAGATACACACACACAGATACACACAGAGATACACAGACACACACAGACAGATACACACACACACAGATACACAGAGATACACACACACAGATGCACACTCACAGATACACACACACAGATACACACAGAGATACACAGATACACACAGGTACACACAGGTACACACTCAGAGATACACACAGTAGAGATCAAGGTAAACACATAACATATGTTGAACATACAGGTTTAACATATGGTTTAACATATGGTTTAACACATGACAGTGAATGGATGAGCACTCACCAGGGTGAAGGTCTCTGAGGGCGGCTTGAGGACGGGGGCGGGGGGGATGCCGAGAGACGAGACCATCATCTGCAGGTCTGACGTCTGTGAGGGGGGGTCGAGGGTCAGGCCCTGAGGAGGACAGAACATGAAGAGGTCTGTGAGGGGGGGTCGAGGGTCAGACCCTGAAGAGTACATGAAAGGTCCCATCAGATGCTTTTCTGGTTCTGACCCGTCCCCTTGTGTTCTGTAGCTTCTGCATGTAAACGGTCTGCAGAGTCACAAACCCTCAAAGTGCACCCTGTAGCGAGTAAAACTCTAACACAGAGAAGACCTGTCTCTGCTGCCCCAGAACGCCTCGTTGGAGATCTTTCTTTTTCCATTTTTTTCTTCCTGGGCCTATTGACGTCATTAAGTCCAAATGGACCAATTGGCACACAGCTATAGAACAATTGGACACAGCTAGGGATGGGTATCGAGAACCGGTATTAAGTCAGTACCGGTACCTGATTGGACGGTATTGGTATACCGTTAAGCCGCTGGACAAACGATGCTGCTATCGGTATATGAATTACGCTACTTCCTTAGTTTAAACAATTCTGGTTGGTTGGGAACCCTCATCCCGTGTGACGTATCCGGTTTGAGTACCACTCTGATTGGCCACTGTGAATGCCACTCGTCATCTCTCCTAACAGCGCTCTTATTACTGTGAGACTCCCGGGGGCAGACCATAGGGGCAGACCATAGCAGGGGCAGACCATAGGGGCAGACCATAGCAGGGGCAGACCATAGCAGGGGCAGACCATAGCAGGGGCAGACCATAGGGGCAGACCATAGGGGCAGACCATAGGGTCAGACCATAGGGGCAGACCATAGGGGCAGACCATAGGGGCAGACCATAGCAGGGGCAGACCATAGCAGGGGCAGACCATAGCAGGGGCAGACCATAGCAGGGGCAGACCATAGGGGCAGACCATAGCAGGGGCAGACCATAGGGGCAGACCATAGGGTCAGACCATAGGGGCAGACCATAGCAGGGGCAGACCATAGGGGCAGACCATAGGGGCAGACCATAGCAGGGGCAGACCATAGGGGCAGACCATAGGGTCAGACCATAGGGGCAGACCATAGCAGGGCAGACCATAGGGGCAGACCATAGCAGGGGCAGACCATAGGGGCAGACCATAGCAGGGGCAGACCATAGCAGGGGCAGACCATAGGGGCAGACCATAGGGGCAGACCATAGGGTCAGACCATAGCAGGGCAGACCATAGCAGGGTCAGACCATAGGGGCAGACCATAGCAGGGGCAGACCATAGCAGGGCAGACCATAGCAGGGGCAGACCATAGGGGCAGACCATAGCAGGGGCAGACCATAGGGGCAGACCATATGGGCAGACCATAGCAGGGCAGACCATAGCAGGGGCAGACCATAGCAGGGGCAGACCATAGGGGCAGACCATAGGGGCAGACCATAGCAGGGGCAGACCATAGGGGCAGACCATAGCAGGGCAGACCATAGCAGGGGCAGACCATAGGGGCAGACCATAGGGGCAGACCATAGGGGCAGACCATAGCAGGGCAGACCATAGGGGCAGACCATAGGGGCAGACGCAACATCTTGCTAGAAACAGCGTCTCCAGGCTTCTTAACATTTAACAATCTATTAATGATGCATACCCACTTAACGGGAAGAACTCAGCTAACAGACGATATGAACCATTTGACCTACACGGAACAGAAGTCCAACACCAAGAGTCTAAATCAACACTTAGCAAAACGGGCTAACAGGGCTAACAGGGCTAACGGCTACTTTAGCACATAACTGGCAAAAGCGATCTTTTCTATGTCATTTTATCATAAAAGCGGTTAATCCAATGTCTCTGTGTAATTTTAAAATGATTACTGATAATCCATCATTACAATTATAAATAATAAACGCAATAAACTGATTATAATGGTTAGCCGACCGGAGCTTCCGGTTTAAGAGCGCGCGCAGCGTCTCCTTTACATGGATTTATGAACTGCCGCAGCTATAGAACAATAGGCACACAGCTATAGAACAGGCACACAGCTATAGAACAGGCACACAGCTATAGAACAGGCACGCAGCTATAGAACAACAGGCACGCAGCTATAGAACAGGCACGCAGCTATAGAACAACAGGCACGCAGCTATAGAACAGGCACGCAGCTATAGAACAGGCACGCAGCTATAGAACAACAGGCACGCAGCTATAGAACAGGCACACAGCTATAGAACAGGCACACAGCTATAGAACAGGCACACAGCTATAGAACAGGCACACAGCTATAGAACAGGCACACAGCTATAGAACAGGCACACAGCTATAGAACAGGCACGCAGCTATAGAACAGGCACACAGCTATAGAACAGGCACGCAGCTATAGAACAGGCACGCAGCTATAGAACAGGCACGCAGCTATAGAACAGGCACGCAGCTATAGAACAGGCACGCAGCTATAGAACAGGCACGCAGCTATAGAACAACAGGCACGCAGCTATAGAACAGGCACGCAGCTATAGAACAGGCACGCAGCTATAGAACAGGCACACAGCTATAGAACAACAGGCACGCAGCTATAGAACAGGCACGCAGCTATAGAACAACAGGCACGCAGCTATAGAACAATAGGCACGCAGCTATAGAACAGGCACGCAGCTATAGAACAACAGGCACACAGCTATAGAACAACAGGCACGCAGCTATAGAACAACAGGCACGCAGCTATAGAACAACAGGCACGCAGCTATAGAACAGGCACGCAGCTATAGAACAGGCACGCAGCTATAGAACAACAGGCACGCAGCTATAGAACAACAGGCACGCAGCTATAGAACAACAGGCTCACAGCTATAGAACAGGCACGCAGCTATAGAACAACAGGCACGCAGCTATAGAACAACAGGCACGCAGCTATAGAACAGGCACGCAGCTATAGAACAACAGGCACGCAGCTATAGAACAACAGGCACGCAGCTATAGAACAGGCACGCAGCTATAGAACAGGCACGCAGCTATAGAACAACAGGCACGCAGCTATAACAACAGGCACGCAGCTATAGAACAACAGGCTCACAGCTATAGAACAGGCACGCAGCTATAGAACAACAGGCACGCAGCTATAGAACAGGCACGCAGCTATAGAACAACAGGCACGCAGCTATAGAACAACAGGCTCACAGCTATAGAACAACAGGCACGCAGCTATAGAACAGGCACGCAGCTATAGAACAACAGGCACGCAGCTATAGAACAGGCACGCAGCTATAGAACAACAGGCACGCAGCTATAGAACAGGCACGCAGCTATAGAACAGGCACACAGCTATAGAACAGGCACACAGCTATAGAACAGGCACACAGCTATACAACAGGCACGCAGCTATAGAACAACAGGCACGCAGCTATAGAACAACAGGCACGCAGCTATAGAACAACAGGCTCACAGCTATAGAACAGGCACGCGGCTATAGAACAGGCACGCAGCTATAGAACAGGCACGCAGCTATAGAACAACAGGCACACAGCTATAGAACAGGCACGCAGCTATAGAACAACAGGCACACAGCTATAGAACAGGCACGCAGCTATAGAACAGGCACACAGCTATAGAACAGGCACACAGCTATAGAACAACAGGCACACAGCTATAGAACAGGCACACAGCTATAGAACAACAGGCACACAGCTATAGAACAGGCACACAGCTATAGAACAGGCACACAGCTATAGAACAATAGGCACACAGCTATAGAACAATAGGCACACAGCTATAGAACAGGCACACAGCTATAGAACAATAGGCACACAGCTATAGAACAGGCACGCGGCTATAGAACAATAAGTAACAATTACTTCCAGAACACGTCTCATTGTTTCCGACAGCAACGTTTCTGATTGGCCCGTGGGTTTAAAGCCCGCCCACATTTTAGTAATGTCGTCATGACGCAGCAAATCTGGATCAGCTCCGTTGTTGCCCCGTTTTTAGAGATGTGGGTACGGAGGAGAAGAGAGAGGACACTTTGTGAGTCTCCTGACACACCGGGGACACACCGGGGACACATGGTGACGTAGAAAAGACATCACTTTGTGAGTCTCCTGACACACCGGGGACACATGGTGACGTAGAAAAGACATCAGGAAGTGACTTTTGAAGGATAGGAGACCTTTAACACCTGAAGAAGAAGAGCGTTAGCAGCCAATCAGAGGCCTTGTTTACCTGCATGGTGACGGCAGCTTCGTGCACTGCAGGAACGTCTCTCAGGATTTTCTCCACCAGCGTCTTCGCTCGTTCTGCCGCGACTCGCAGCGCCGCGGGGGGGGCGGAGCTTAGGGGGGCGGAGTAGGTCAGAGCGACCAATAGGAAGCAGAGTAGCAGGGTGGCAACGGGGGAGGGGGGGGACATGGTGTTAGTATGTGTTATTGTTGTTATTATATTATTATGGTTTTTCATTTTATTATAATCATATTTAATTATTTTTGTGATTATTATATTATATATATATATATTATATTATGGTATTCATTTTTTATTTTTTATTATAATTTTGTTTTGTTTTTAGGAAGATTTATATTATTTTTTACATATTTTTATATAAATTATTTGACATTTTCTACATATTTTTATATTTTTTAAATAACTAACCACCGATCAATCTCCATACACACCAAGTACATTTACTCTGTACTTAAATACTCTTTTGAGGTACTTGTACTTTACTTGAGTATTTCCATGTTATGCTACTGTGTACTTCTACTCCTCTACAGTTCAGAGGTACATGGAGTACTTCTACTACAGTTCAGAGGTACATGGTGTACTTCTACTACAGTTCAGAGGTACATGGTGTACTTCTACTACAGTTCAGAGGTACATGGAGTACTTCCTCTACAGTTCAGAGGTACATGGTGTACTTCCTCTACAGTTCAGAGGTACAGGGTGTACTTCTACTACAGTTCAGAGGTACATGGTGTACTTCTACTACAGTTCAGAGGTACATGGTGTACTTCTACTACAGTTCAGAGGTACAGGGTGTACTTCTACTACAGTTCAGAGGTACATGGTGTACTTCTACTACAGTTCAGAGGTACATGGTGTACTTCTACTACAGTTCAGAGGTACATGGTGTACTTCTACTACAGTTCAGAGGTACATGGAGTACTTCTACTACAGTTCAGAGGTACATGGTGTACTTCTACTACAGTTCAGAGGTACTATGTGTACTTCTACTACAGTTCAGAGGTACATGGTGTACTTCTACTACAGTTCAGAGGTACTATGTGTACTTCTACTACAGTTCAGAGGTACATGGTGTACTTCTACTACAGTTCAGAGGTAAATGGTGTACTTCTACTACAGTTCAGAGGTACATGGTGTACTTCCACTACAGTTCAGAGGTACATGGTGTACTTCTACTACAGTTCAGAGGTACTATGTGTACTTCTACTACAGTTCAGAGGTACATGGTGTACTTCTACTACAGTTCAGAGGTACTATGTGTACTTCTACTACAGTTCAGAGGTACATGGTGTACTTCTACTACAGTTCAGAGCTACATGGTGTACTTCTCCTCCACTACATGTATTTAATCCCTTTAGTTACTTCCCAGATGTGGATGAATGATGTGAAATATAATCAAGTGTTAAATCAGACTGTAGTTCCACCTGGAGTAAATCCTCCAGCTACCCTGCAGTATACAAAGTCATTCAGACTAGCTGCACCTTTACCAGCTTTGAGAACACTTTCATGATCAATCATTATAAAACATATCAGATATATTATTCTGAAATGGACCAATCAAACAATGACTACTTTCACTGTCACTACTTTCACTATATTCTGATGATCATAGGCTACCTCTCTACTTCTACTTCAGTCTGAGCACTCTAACCCTCCACAGAGTTACAGGTGAGTGATGACGCAGGTCTCCTCAGGTCTCCTCAGGTCACTCTGGTTTCCGGTCAGTAAAGACCCCCCCTCTTTATGTCTGTGCTGGTTAAGCCCCTCCCCCGCAGGATGCTCACCTGTGGCGGGCTTCATGTCTCAGGTGTCGGTGTCTCGCGCTCTTCTCGGTTCTTCCATCTGCACGCGGGGTTTGCACCTTTTTATCTGCGCAGCGGGGGGGGTTTCCCTGCACGAGGGGGGGGGGCGCGAGTCATCCGAAGATTTCCGAAGTGACGAAGCAGCTGTTGCGACACCGAGCTGCGCAGAGAGGCTGCGCAGAGAGGCTGCGCAGACAGCTCACCTGCAAAACGTCACTGCACAACTCAGGTAAACAGAGGGCATCAAATAAACTATCAACACGTTTTCAACACTGTGTGTGTGCATGTGCGTGTTCGTGTGTCTGTCTGTGTGTGTGTGTGTGTGTGTCTGTCTGTGTCTGTGTGTGTGTGTGTCTGCCTGTGTGTGTGTGTGTGTCTGTCTGTGTGTGTCTGTCTGTGTCTGTGTGTGTGTCTGTGTGTGTCTGTCTGTGTCTGTCTGTGTGTGTGTGTGTGTGTGTGTCTGTCTGTGTGTGTCTGTCTGTGTGTGTCTGCCTGTGTGTGTGTGTGTGTCTGTATGTGTGTGTGCGCGTGTATGTGTTTGTGTGTGTCTGTGTGTGTGTGTGTGTCTGTCTGTGTGTTAGTGTGTGTGTATGTGTTTGTGTGTGTCTGTCTGTGTGTGTCTGTGTGTGTGTGTGTGTGTCTGTGTGTGTTTGTGTGTGTCTGTGTGTGTGTGTGTGTCTGTGTGTGTTTGTGTGTGTCTGTGTGTGTGTGTTGTGTGTGCGTGTTTGTGTGTGTGTGTCTGTCTGTGTGTGTGTGTGTGTTTGTGTGTGTCTGTGTGTGCATGTGCGTGTTCATGTGTGCGTGTGTGTGTGTCTGTGTGTGCGTGCGTGTGTGTGTTTGTGTGTGTCTGTGTGTGCATGTGCGTGTTCGTGTGTGTGGTGTGTGTGTGTGTGTGTGTGTGTCTGTGCGTGTGCATGTGTGCGTGTGTGTGTCTGTGTGTGTGTGTGTGTGTGTTTGTGTTGTGTGTGTGTGGTGTGTGTGTGTGTTGTCTGTCTGTGTGTGTGTGTGTGTGTGTGCGTGCGTGTGTTTGTGTGTGTGTGTGTGTCTGTCTGTGTGTGTGTGTGTGTGCGTGTGGTGCGTGTGTCTGTGTGTGTGTGTGTGTGTGTGTGTGGTGTGTGTGTGTGTGTGTGTGGTGTGTGTGTGTGTGTGTGTGTGTGTGTGTGTGCGTGTGTGTTTTCCACTTTGAGGAAATCCAGGAAGCGATGAGTCAGCAGAAACTCTTCTTCCTCAAGACGTCACAAATCTGACTCAGTGAATTTCCTCAGAGGAACTTTTTGTTTTTGAGCAACTTTAAACACACACACACACACACGCACACACACACGCACACACAGACACGCACACACACAGACACCACACACACACTTCCTGTTTGCAGCTGATCCATGCTTTTTAAATGATAATGTAAGTCTTTATTATTTTAAAGTTTGCTCATTTATTTAGTGATTATTTAAAGAGAGAAAATAAAACATGTTTCATTCAAACTAAAGAAAAGAACATTTTAAACTGAAGTGAATTTTAATTTTATTTCTTAAAATTAAGAATAAAAATAAATAAGAGTTTAAACTAAATCTGAAAACAACTTAATACACAAATAAATAATAAATTAAACCTGATGTATTGTTTGTTTTTATTTGACGTTCCTCCGACATTAAAACTTTATTAAAGCAGCTTCAATCTGAAACTCTGAGGTTCTCCATGGGTCCCCCTGTTCTCCATGGGTCCCCCTGTTCTCCATGGGTCCCCCTGTTCTCCATGGGTCCCCCTGTTCTCCATGGGTCCCCCTGTTCTCCATGGGTCCCCCTGTTCTCCATGGGTCCACCCTGTTCTCCATGGGTCCACCCTGTTCTCCATGGGTCCACTCTGTTCTCCATGGGTCCACCATGTTCTCCATGGGTCCACCCTGTTCTCCATGGGTCCACCTTGTTCTCCATGGGTCCACCCTGTTCTCCATGGGTCCACCATGTTCTCCATGGGTCCCCCTGTTCTCCATGGGTCCCCCTGTTCTCCATGGGTCCACCCTGTTCTCCATGGGTCCACTCTGTTCTCCATGGGTCCACCCTGTTCTCCATGGGTCCACTCTGTTCTCCATGGGTCCACCCTGTTCTCCATGGGTCCACCCTGTATATACATGGTTCCCTTGCTGATGACCTGTGCCTCAAACTGCTCACCCTCAAACTGCTCACTCTCAAACTGCTCACCCTCAAACTGCTCACTCTATAAACTGCTCACTCTCAAACTGCTCACCCTATAAACTGCTCACTCTATAAACTGCTCACTCTCAAACTGCTCACTCTATAAACTGCTCACCCTCAAACTGCTCACTCTATAAACTGCTCACTCTCAAACTGCTCACTCTCAAACTGCTCACTCTATAAACTGCTCACTCTCAAACTGCTCACTCTCAAACTGCTCACTCTATAAACTGCTCACTCTCAAACTGCTCACCCTCAAACTGCTCACCCTCAAACTGCTCACTCTCAAACGGCTCACCCTCAAACTGCTCACTCTCAAACTGCTCACCCTCAAACTGCTCACTCTCAAACGGCTCACCCTCAAACTGCTCACTCTCAAACTGCTCACTCTCAACTGCTCACTCTCAACGGCTCACCCTCAAACTGCTCACTCTCAAACTGCTCTCAAACTGCTCACTCTCAAATTGCTCACTCTCAAACGGCTCACCCTCAAACTGCTCACTCTCAAACTGCTCACCCTCGAACTGCTCACCCTCAAACTGCTCACTCTCAACTGCTCACTCTCAAACTGCTCACCCTCAAACTGCTCACTCTCAACTGCTCACCCTCAAACTGCTCACTCTCAAACTGCTCACCCTCAACTGCTCACTCTCAAACTGCTCACCCTCAAACTGCTCACCCCTCAAACTGCTCACTCTCAAACTGCTCACTCTATAAACTGCTCACTCTCAAACTGCTCACCCTCAAACTGCTCACTCTCAAACTGCTCACTCTATAAACTGCTCACTCTCAAACTGCTCACCCTCAAACTGCTCACTCTCAAACTGCTCACTCTCAAACGGCTCACCCTCAAACTGCTCACTCTCAAACTGCTCACCCTCAAACTGCTCACTCTCAAACTGCTCACCCTCAAACTGCTCACTCTCAAACTGCTCACCCTCAAACTGCTCACTCTCAAACTGCTCACCCTCAAACTGCTCACCCTATAAACTGCTCACTCTCAAACTGCTCACCCTATAAACTGCTCACTCTCAAGCTGCTCACTCTCAAACTGCTCACCCTATAAACTGCTCACTCTCAAACTGCTCACTCTCAAACTGCTCACCCTATAAACTGCTCACTCTCAAACTGCTCACTCTCAAACTGCTCACCCTCAAACTGCTCACCCTCAAACTGCTCACCCTATAAACTGCTCACTCTCAAACTGCTCACTCTCAAACTGCTCACCCTATAAACTGCTCACTCTCAAACTGCTCCCCCTCAAACTGCTCACTCTCAAACTGCTCACTCTCAAACTGCTCACCACAAAGTGCTCACCCTCAAACTGCTCACCCCTCAAACTGCTCACCCTATAAACTGCTCACCCCTCAAACTGCTCACCCTATAAACTGCTCACTCTCAAACTGCTCACTCTCAAACTGCTCACCTATAAACTGCTCACCCTATAAACTGCTCACTCTCAAACTGCTCACCCTCAAACTGCTCACTCTCAAACTGCTCACCCTATAAACTGCTCACTCTCAAACTGCTCACCCTCAAACTGCTCACTCTCAAACTGCTCACCCCTCAAACTGCTCACCCTCAAACTGCTCACCCTCAAACTGCTCACCCTATAAACTGCTCACCCCTCAAACTGCTCACCCTATGAACTGCTCACTCTATAAACTGCTCACCCTCAAACTGCTCACTCTCAAACTGCTCACTCTCAAACTGCTCACTCTATAAACTGCTCACCCTATAAACTGCTCACTCTCAAACTGCTCACTCTCAAACTGCTCACCCCTCAAACTGCTCACCCTCAAACTGCTCACCCTATAAACTGCTCACCCCTCAAACAGCTCACTCTCAAACTGCTCACTCTCAAACTGCTCACCCTATAAACTGCTCACTCTCAAACTGCTCACCCTCAAACTGCTCACCCTATAAACTGCTCACTCTCAAACTGCTCACCCTCAAACTGCTCACCCTATAAACTGCTCACCCCTCAAACTGCTCACCCTCAAACTGCTCACCCTATAAACTGCTCACCCTCAAACTGCTCACCCCTCAAACTGCTCACCCTATAAACTGCTCACCCTCAAACTGCTCACCCTATAAACTGCTCACCCCTCAAACTGCTCACCCTATAAACTGCTCACCCATAAACTGCTCACACTCAAACTGCTCACCTTCAAACTGCTCACCCTCAAACTGCTCACCCTATAAACTGCTCACCCTCAAACTGCTCACCTTCAAACTGCTCACCCCTCAAACTGCTCACCCATAAACCGCTCACCCTATAAACTGCTCACCCCTCAAACTGCTCACCCTGTAAACTGCTCACCCCTCAAACTGCTCACCCTATAAACTGCTCACCCCTCAAACTGCTCACCCTATAAACTGCTCACCCCTCAAACTGCTCACTCTCAAACTGCTCACCCCTCAAACTGCTCACCCTATAAACTGCTCACCCCTCAAACTGCTCACTCTCAAACTGCTCACCCCTCAAACTGCTCACCCTATAAACTGCTCACCCCTCAAACTGCTCACTCTCAAACTGCTCACCCCTCAAACTGCTCACCCCTCAAACACTGGCTGCCTCCGCTCTGACCTCTCAACTGCATGTTCATGTGTGCATCCAACTGTGTGTGTATTTGTAAAAAGTGTGTGCATAAAAGCTCATGTGTACGACAGAGAAACCTGAAGGTCCTCCTTCTCCTTCTTCTCCTTCTCCTTCTCCTCCTTCTCCTTCTCCTCCTTCTTCTCCTTCTCCTTCTCCTTCTCCTTCTCCTTCTCCTCCTTCTTCTCCTTCTCCTTCTCTTGTTTCCGGCCTAAATGTCTCCGTGTTGTTTCAACCATTCTCCTCTGCAGCACTTTGAGTTGTGTTTACTCAATGGATTATTGTGTGCAGGTGCAGCCTCTCCCTCAGGTGATTCCAATCCTCAAAGACCCCCCCCCCCCCCACGACACATGGCCTGTCTTTCTCCACCCTAACCTCTGTCTGTCCAAACATCACTCAAACTCTCAGGAAGTGGAGACACTTATTTTTCTCATTTGTTCGGATCTGAATAAAGAATTATTTGATTCAGATGTTTGTTATTAAAGATCAAATCTGTTTATAAATCATTTAATAATCAGAAAAAGAGTTGATTTGAATCTGTTGATGTTCCCCTCGTTAGTGAGGAGTTCATTAAAGAGTCAATAAAAACATGAACCCACGTGTAAACAAACAAACAGATTTTATTCAGGTTACAGGAAAACAACACCACAGAAGAAGAGAGGAGAGGGGCATTGTGGGTAATAACTGATCCGCTCAAATCATCAGAAGAACTATTTCCTGTCAGCAGAGAGGCTCATGGGAAGCTGTCGTCATCGTCTTCAGCCATTTCTTTAGCGAACTCCAGATCCTGTTGTTCTCTCTCCCGACGCTCCTGAACGCAACACAACATCAACATGTGTGTGTGTGTGTGTGTGTGTGTGTGTGTGTGTGTGTGTGTGTGAAAGAGTAAGTGAGTGGGGTGTGTGAGTGAGTGAGTGGGGTGTGTGAGTGTGAAAGAGTGTGTGTGTGTGTGTTACCTCTGCTGACTCCAGGTCTTTGTTGTAGGCTTTGGGGGGGAAGCGCATGGCCTGCAGGAGGAGACACAGTTAGAGAAACACTGACAATTACTGAGAAATATAAAAACCTGTGTGTGTGTGTGTGTGTGTGTCTTCACAGACATGTTATGTATCAAATCAAGTTTTATTTATATAGCACATTAAACGAAAACACTTTACTGCAATAAGAAAAGACAATATTTACAACAGAAATATAAAAAATCACACACAGGGGAATGTCAGGAGTCGTGCTGCGCTCGGACAGAAGGCCAGAGAGAAGAAGTGAGTCTTAGTGAGGGTTTAAAAACCCCTAGGGTCTGGGCCGACCTCACATGGAGGGGCAGAGTGTTCCAGAGCCTGGGGCCAGCTGCTGCGAAGGCTCGGTGCCCTCAGGTTTTGAGCCTGGTCTTGGGCACTACCAGCAGCAGCTGGTCAGCAGACTTAAAGCTCTGGGGTGTAGCGCTGGAGGAGTTCTGCTATATAGGCCGGAGCCAGCCCATTCAGGGCTTTGAAAACAAATAAAGGATTTAAAATCAATTCGGAACCGAATTGGAAGCCAGTGCAGTGAGGCCAGAATTGGGGTGATGTGGTCACGCTTTTTGTGGCCAGTGAGAAGACGTGCAGCTGCGTTCTGCACTAGCTGCAGGCGTCTAATTGAGGCCTGGTCCATACCCACATACAGAGCGTTGCAGTAATCCAGTCTCGAGGTACAAAGGCGTTAATGACCCTTTCTAGGTCTTTAAAAGATAAATAGACTTGGTTTTGGCCAATAGTCTTATTTTAAAAAAGCAGGTTTGACTACGGTGCTGACCTGCTTATCAAATTTAAAAGTGCTATGAAGGTCACTCCAAGGTTCATGACAGAGGGGAGGATGTTTTCATTGAGAGCTGGAGGTTGGGGTCCAAAAAAGATGACCTCGTCTTGCTCTCGTTGAGGTTGAGGAATTTTGGCTCAGCCAGGATTTGATCTCTATCAAGCAGTCCATCAACTGCTGTAGTGAGTGTTTGACATTTGCTTTGAGAGGCAGATAGATCTGTACATCGTCGGCGTAGCAGTGGAAGGGAATATTGTGTTTAGTGAGAATTGAACCTAGGGGCAGTATGTACAGTAAAAAGAGGATGGGGCCCAGGATAGAGCCTTGGGGAACCCCACAGGTAAGAGGGGCTTTGGCAGAGGAGAAGGCACCTAGCTGCACTGAGAAGCTACGGTCTGTCAGGTAGGACCTGAACCATGCAAGGGCAGAGCCTGTGATGCCTGCGGACTGTTCAAGCCGTGACAACAGGATGCTATGGTCCACAGTGTCAAAGGCAGCTGTCAGGTCTAACAGCACCAGGACAGCTGGGCTACCTGAGTCGGCGGCTAGGAGCAGATCATTAAAAACTCTTAAAAGGGCTGTTTCAGTGCTGTGCATAGGTTTGAAGCCAGACTGAAACTTTTCATGGATGCCATGCGTGGTTAAGAACGACTGCAGCTGGGGGAAGACTACTCGCTCCAGGGCTTTAGATAGAACAGGTAGCTGGGAGATGTATGTCCACACAGAAGGAGGTGTGTGTGTGTGTGTGTGTGTACCTTCACAGACATGTTGTGTATGTCCAGACAGAAGGAGATCCTCTGATGAAACGCCAGCTGAGGCTCTCTGGTTCCGTAGATGTCCATCGTCTCTTTTGATTGGACGAAGCCTTTCTCGTGGTTAATGCTCGCCTCGATCACTCCGTCACGGATCGCCTGTCACACACACACACACACACACACACACACTTTAATATGATATGTACAGGGAGCAGAGGAGGGTACTGATGACGAGGAGTGGTTTCTGTTGTGTCAAATGATCATTTAAAACATATGGTCTTATACTCTGATTGCCTCTGTTAAAGTGTATTGTTAGTCGTGTGTGTGTTTAACAGAGACATGTGTTAAGGGTTTACCTTTCAGGAGGTAAAGGAAGTAAAAGGTGGATTAAATGGTTAAACACTGTTTTATGGTTTAATGATGGGATGGAGGAGCAGCTGGTTCCTCAAGAATACACAGAGGCTGAAAGCAGAACCTCTCTCTCCTCTGAGGATGGAGCTGCTCTGTTCCTGCATTTCAGATCCATTTCACTTGATATTGACGTTCTTTATTAAATAGACCTAAAGACACACTTTATCTATGAATCATTGATCAGTTCCTCTGAAGAGTTTCCTCCCCAGTTACCTTGGCGACGATGAACTCTGCGTCCTCGGGGCTGTCGAGCTGCAGCTTCTGAGCGATGTCCGCCAGAGAGATACGAGAGTACGAGAGGCTGATCATACGCACACCTTCTCACACACACACACACACACGTTAGAACACACACACTGAAGAAGCTCCCCCTGTTCCACACCCCCCTCAGAGCATCGCCCTGCACCACCTTCGATGATGTCATGAGAATCAGGCTCATCACCAGGTCAGGTGACACATTTTTTTTTTTGAACGTTATTTTTCTGTACGCACCACGACACCAAGTCAAACTCCTCGTACGTGTCCGCCCACCTGGAGATAAACCTGATTCTGACCTACGAGGGATTGACTTGGTGTCGAGGTGCGTACATAAAAATAAGACAAACATTTAAAACACAGAGAGAACTACTTGAAGAAACTATAACATTACAACATATTAAAATAAAGCAGTATTTACATTGAATATGAATGAAATGGTAGAAATATAATTGGAACAGAATAAGTGATGAACAGCAGCATGTGATGCGGGAGCTGCGCTGTGATTGGCTCACCGGTCTTGATGACGTTGTGTCTCAGGCGGATGATCAGAGTGTAGGTCCCGTCCGTCTGGAACTTCTCTCCAAACTCCTCCAGAACCTGGTTGAACTTCGCCAGGTTCCCCATCCGCACCGCTGACGGGTCAGAGCGTCACACTTTGAGGTTTCATTCATTATCAATCATTACACTATAAACAATTACATTATAATCTACTGACTTTATTTAAAGAAACATCAGAGACCTCTTCAGGTATATCAGTGTGTGTACTGACCCTGAGTCAGCAGGAAGTACGGCATCAGACCTCTTCAGGTATATCAGTGTGTGTACTGACCCTGAGTCAGCAGGAAGTACAGCATCAGAGACCTCTTCAGGTGTATCAGTGTGTGTGTACTGACCCTGAGTCAGCAGGAAGTACGGCATCAGAGACCTCTTCAGGTATATCAGTGTGTGTGTACTGACCCTGAGTCAGCAGGAAGTACGGCATCAGAGACCTCTTCAGGGACGGCTGTCTGAACTGCAGCCGGTCAGGAATCTCCCCGAGAAGAAGCTCCACCACGATCAGAAGCTTGTGTACCTGAACGCACCACACACTGTTATTACATCTAGAGCACCTGAACGCACCACAGCCTGTTATTACATCTAGAGCACCTGAACGCCCCACACACTGTTATTACATCTAGAGCACCTGAACGCACCACACACTGTTATTACATCTAGAGCACCTGAACGCACCACACTGTTATTACATCTAGAGCACCTGAACGCCCCACCACTGTTATTACATCTAGAGCACCTGAACGCCCCACACACTGTTATTACATCTAGAGCACCTGAACGCACCACCCACTGTTATTACATCTAGAGCACCTGAACGCACCACAACTGTTATTACATCTAGAGCACCTGAACGCACCACCCACTGTTATTACATCTAGAGCACCTGAACGCCCCACACACTGTTATTACATCTAGAGCACCTGAACGCACCACCCACTGTTATTACATCTAGAGCACCTGAACGCACCACAACTGTTATTACATCTAGAGCACCTGAACACACCACACACTGTTATTACATCTAGAGCACCTGAACGCACCACACACTGTTTTTACATCTAGAGCACTTGAACGCCCAACACACACTGTTATTACATCTAGAGCACCTGAACGCACCACACACTGTTATTACATCTAGAGCACCTGAACGCCCCACACTGTTATTACATCTAGAGCACCTGAACGCCCCACACTGTTATTACATCTAGAGCACCTGAACTCCCCACACACTGTTATTACATCTAGAGCACCTGAACGCACCACAGCCTGTTATTACATCTAGAGCACCTGAACGCACCACACACTGTTATTACATCTAGAGCACCTGAACGCACCACAGCTGTTATTACATCTAGAGCACCTGAACGCACCACAGCTGTTATTACATCTAGAGCACTTGAACGCACCACACAGTTATTACATCTAGAGCACCTGAACACAGCACACACTGTTATTACATCTAGAGCACCTGAACGCCCCACCACACACTGTTATTACATCTAGAGCACCTGAACGCACCACACACTGTTATTACATCTAGAGCACCTGAACGCACCACACACTGTTATTACATCTAGAGCACCTGAACGCCTCACAGCCTGTTAGAGCATAGAGCACCTGAACGCCTCACAGCCTGTTAGAGCATAGAGCACCTGAACGCCTCACAGCCTGTGATCAGAGTATAGAGCACCTGAACGCCTCACAGCCTGTTAGAGCATAGAGCACCTGAACGCCTCACAGCCTGTTAGAGCATAGAGCACCTGAACGCCTCACAGCCTGTGATCAGAGCATAGAGCACCAGAACGCCTCAGAGCCTGTGATCAGAACATAGAGCACCTGAACGCCTCACAGCCTGTGATCAGAGCATAGAGCACCTGAACGCCTCAAAGCCTGTGAACAGAGCATAGAGCACCTGAACGCCTCACAGCCTGTGAGCAGAGCATAGAGCACCTGAACGCCTCACAACCTGTGATCAGAGCATAGAGCACCTGAACGCCTCACAGCCTGTGATCAGAGCATAGAGCACCTGAACGCCTCACAGCCTGTGATCAGAGTATAGAGACGGCAGAGGGTCTCTCACCGTCTGCTTGAAGCCAACGGCGGTGTGTTGAGGAGCTTTCCTCAGAGCGTTGGTGAGGGTCCTGCGGGCCTCAGAGTACTCCAGCTGGATGGCCTTGATGCGCCCTGCAGGGGAGGGGGGGGGGAGGGGGGGAGGGGGAGGCGTGGACAGAGGTAGAAATGTTAGAAAATATCAGAAGACAGAGTGAAAAAAAAGTCAGAAATTATTTTTGAAAACTTTGAAAAAAGTGCAACATGTAGCGATAAGTTTGTGGAGTGTGTGGTGCAGGTGTAGTAGAGGGACGTGTGTGTAGTAGGGGTAGCGGGCCCACTCGTTGTTGTGTGTGTGTGTGTACTTGTGTAGTAGAGGTGTGTGTGTGTACCTGTGTAGTAGAGGTGTGTGTACCTGTGTAGTAGAGGTGTGTGTTTGTACCTGTGTAGTAGAGGTGTGTGTACCTGTGTAGTAGAGGTGTGTGTCCTGTGTAGTAGAGGTGTGTGTGTGTACCCGTGTAGTAGAGGTGTGTGTGTACCTGTGTAGTAGAGGTGTGTGTGTGTGAGTGTGTACCCGTGTAGTAGAGGTGTGTGAGTGTGTACCCGTGCAGTAGAGGTGTGTGTGTGTACCTGTGTAGTTGAGGTGTGTGTGTACATGTGTAGTAGAGGTGTGTGTGTGTACCTGTGTAGTAGAGGTGTGTGTGTGAGTGTGTACATGTGTAGTAGAGGTGTGTGTGTATGAGTGTGTACCTGTGTAGTAGAGGTGTGTGAGTATGTACCTGTGTAGTAGAGGTGTGTGTGTATGAGTATGTACCTGTGTAGTAGAGTGTGTGAGTATGTACCTGTGTAGTAGAGGTGTGTGTGTATGAGTGTGTACCTGTGTAGTAGAGGTGTGTGAGTGTGTACCTGTGTAGTAGAGGTGTGTGTGTATGAGTATGTACCTGTGTAGTAGAGGTGTGTGTGTATGAGTGTGTACCTGTGTAGTAGAGGTGTGTGTATGAGTGTGTACCTGTGTAGTAGAGTGTGAGTGTGTACCTGTGTAGTAGAGGTGTGTGTGTGAGTGTGAGTGTGTACCTGTGTAGTAGAGGTGTGTCTGTGTGAGTGTGTACCTGTGTAGTAGAGGTGTGTGTGTGTGAGTGTGTACCTGTGTAGTAAAGGTGTGTGTTGAGTGTGTACCTGTGTAGTAGAGTGTGTGTGGAGTGTGTGTACCTGTGTAGTAGAGGTGTGTGTGTGTACCTGTGTAGTAGAGGTGTTGTGTGAGTGTGTACTGTGAGTAGAGGTGTGTGAGTGTGTACCTGTGTAGTAGAGGTGTGAGTGTGTACCTGTGTAGTAGAGGTGTGTGTGTGAGTGTGTACCTGTGTAGTAGAGGTGTGAGTGTGTACCTGTGTAGTAGAGGTGTGTGAGTGTGTACCTGTGTAGTAGAGTGTGTGTGTGAGTGTGTACCTGTAGTAGAGGTGTGTTGTGTACCTGTGTAGTAGAGGTGTGTGTGTGAGAGTGTGTACCTGTGTAGTAGAGGTGTGTGTGTGAGTGTGTACCTGTGTAGTAGAGGTGTGTGAGTGTGTACCTGTGTAGTAGAGGTGTGTGTGTGTGAGTGTGTACCTGTGTAGTAGAGGTGTGTGAGTGTGTACCTGTGTAGTAGAGGTGTGTGAGTGTGTACCTGTGTAGTAGAGGTGTGTGTGTGAGTGTGTACCTGTGTAGTAGAGGTGTGTGTGTGAGTGTGTACCTGTGTAGTAGAGGTGTGTGAGTGTGTACCTGTGTAGTAGAGGTGTGTGTGTGTGAGTGTGTACCTGTGTAGTAGAGGTGTGTGTGTGTTGTGTACCTGTGTAGTAGAGGTGTGTGTGAGAGTGTGTACCTGTGTAGTAGAGGTGTGTGTGGTGAGTGTGTACCTGTGTAGTAGAGGTGTGTGAGTGTGTACCTGTGTAGTAGAGGTGTGTGTGTGAGTGTGTACCTGTGTAGTAGAGGTGTGTGTGAGTGTGTACCTGTGTAGTAGAGGTGTTGTGAGTGTGTACCTGTGTAGTAGAGGTGTTTGTGAGTGTGTACCTGTGTAGTAGAGGTGTGTGTGAGTGTGTACCTGTGTAGTAGAGTGTGTTGTGTGTGTGAGTGTGTACCTGTGTAGTAGAGGTGTGTGTGTGTACCTGTGTAGTAGAGGTGTGTGTGTGAGTGTGTACCTGTGTAGTAGAGGTGTGTGTGTGTGTGAGTGTGTACCTGTGTAGTAGAGGTGTTGTGAGTGTGTACCTGTGTAGTAGAGGTGTGTGGTGAGTGTGTACCTGTGTAGTAGAGGTGTGTGTGTGTGAGTGTGTACCTGTGTAGTAGAGGTGTGTGTGTGTGGTGTGTACCTGTGTAGTAGAGGTGTGTGTGTGTGAGTGTGTACCTGTGTAGTAGAGGTGTGTGTGTGTGAGTGTGTACCTGTGTAGTAGAGGTGTGTGTGTGAGTGTGTACCTGTGTAGTAGAGGTGTGTGTGTGTGAGTGTGTACCTGTGTAGTAGAGGTGTGTGTGTGTGAGTGTGTACCTGTGTAGTAGAGGTGTGTGTGTGAGTGTGTACCTGTGTAGTAGAGGTAGCGGGCCACTCGTTGTTGTTGGCCAGCTCGGGAACACAGACTTGGACACCAGTTCTCGGCATGGTCGTACAGGTTGAAGTGCAGGTAGTTCCTCAGCAGGAGGTTCAGGAGCACCGCCTGGCCGTCAGCGTCGTGACGCAGCGTGG
>JASDAP010000106.1:248444-261035 GCA_031216635.1 Dissostichus eleginoides | reverse complement strand
CAGTCCGCGGCACTGTGAGTGCAGACGTGATGTGTCCCATTATCATTCATATCACATCACATCACATCATAATGTATCATATATCTCCTTATCGAGTCAGCTGAGCCGGATCTGGCCGTGCAACACTCACAGTGTCACATACTGTCTGCAGAAGGATTATTTTAAGCAACACTTTAAGTTGAGGAAACACTCGAGTCAAATGTAATTAAAGTCAGATCGTGTCTTAGACGGGGCAGTGATATCATAAACCCGTTAATGGACGCATTCAAACACTTGTTTTGTTACCAGCTGTATTCACCTCGCAGGTGCAGCTATGTGGCTTTGATCCTGGATCAAGTGTTTGAGTCTGGATGTTTAAGTTTAACTTCTTCATATTTGTCTAATATTATAGTTCACTTTTCATTCAGGAAGTATGACGCTGTGCTGTCAGTGCGCTTCTCCATGTTTGTGATTGGTCGAATGCTCCAAATACCACCTCTTTCATGTGAACGCGCACCTAACTAGATAGGACACAGCTGGCTTGAGCGATCCACTTGATAACCCGCGTCGTAGGACCGCTTAGCGAGAGCGCGTATGTTTTGGATTAGGCCAACCGGCTAACTCAAACATATCCAGGTTCTGTTGAACCGGCTTCGTCCTTCAGGCCTCGGGGCTCCTGAGATTAAGCTAACCCTGACCTGGAGAGCTTCATTATGAAACACAGATTAAAAAACAATAATATGAACAAACTGTAGAAAACACATTTTAATAAATATAAATAAATGTATAAACAGGCAACAATAATATTTTAGCATAAATAACAAATATCCGTTATAAATACAAATACTTTAAATAAATACTTATTTTAAAATCTCTTTAAGACATAAATATCAATAAACAGAAGCTCTGACCATTTCCTGTTTCTTTCACAATAAAAGCTAAAATACTTTTTCATTACATTCTTCCAAACTATCAGAAATATCTTTCCTCTTCCAACCGTTGACTTTCGCTCATTATCAGAAAACGATCCCCAATCTGCTGTGACTCGTGTTTTCAGCAAAACCGTTCAATGTGAACGTAATGAAGTGTGTGTGTGTGTGTGTGTGTGTGTGTGTGAAAGATTTCCTGATTCCGTTCATAATTCAGAGGAAAACTGACGGTCGATTCATAAAGAAATTGTAGAATATTTCCCATGAAGCATTGCAGGATGACAGATGAAACTGTGTCCGTTAAGGCAGCATGGTGGGCGGGGCTTAGTGTTGGCCTGTAGGCAGTGGGCGGGGCTTAGCGGTTGCCTGTAGATGGTGGGCGGGGCTTATCAGTTTCCTCTAGATGGGGCGGGGCTTAGCGTTTCCCCGGTGGCCTTCAGGCAGTGCCCGTTGGCCTATAGGCAGTAGGCGGGGCTTAGCGGCCTGTAGGCATGGGCGGGGCTTAGCGTTGGCCTATAGGCAGTGGGCGGGGCTTAGCGGCGGCCTGTGGGGAGGGGTGGGGCTTATCGGCGGCCTGTACGCAGTGGGCGGGGCTTAGCGTTCCCAGGCAGCTGATAGGCTGCGACGGCCCTCAGGCTGCGGACCAGGTCGTGACAGAACGATCGGAGCTGCGTCAGCGTCAGGTGCGCCGCCACCTGCACCTCGTAGATACCATGGAGACGGGAGGCCAGGTCCACGCTCTGCCCCTCCCCCCCCCGACCAGGTGAGCCGCCTCCTTCATCTGAAACACCAATCACAGTGGAGCGGTCAGGTAATCAGATTACATCTCAAACACGTCATGTGACATGTTTTACCTTTGACCAATAACCAGTTTCTATGACAGAGCCTGAACACATCTTAGTGTAACTGTTAGCAGTGTGTGTGTGTGTGTGTGTGTGTGTGTGTGTGTGTGTGTGTGTGTGTGTGAGTTACCTTGTTGATGTGTGTGTGCAGGTCTCTCAAGTCAGCCCTCAGATCTGATAGGCCGCTCAGCCTCTCTGATAAATCTCCCAGCAGCCCCTGGTACAGCTGGCAGCCGGCTGACATGCGGCTCACACAGACGGCCTGCAGGGGGCGACACGCATTAAACACAGATACACACTCAGATACACACAGATACACACTCAGATACACACAGATACACACTCAGATACACACTCAGATACACACAGATACACACACAGATACACACAGAACTACACACAGATACACAGATACACACAGAACTACACACAGATACACACACACAGATACACACAGAGATACACAGACACACACAGACAGATACACACACACACAGATACACAGAGATACACACACACAGATGCACACTCACAGATACACACACACAGATACACACAGAGATACACAGATACACACAGGTACACACAGGTACACACTCAGAGATACACACAGTAGAGATCAAGGTAAACACATAACATATGTTGAACATACAGGTTTAACATATGGTTTAACATATGGTTTAAACACATGACAGTGAATGGATGAGCACTCACCAGGGTGAAGGTCTCTGAGGGCGGCTTGAGGACGGGGGCGGGGGGGATGCCGAGAGACGAGACCATCATCTGCAGGTCTGACGTCTGTGAGGGGGGTCGAGGGTCAGGCCCTGAGGAGGACAGAACATGAAGAGGTCTGTGAGGGGGGGTCGAGGGTCAGACCCTGAAGAGTACATGAAAGGTCCCATCAGATGCTTTCTGGTTCTGACCCGTCCCCTTGTGTTCTGTAGCTTCTGCATGTAAACGGTCTGCAGAGTCACAAACCCTCAAAGTGCACCCTGTAGCGAGTAAAACTCTAACACAGAGAAGACCTCTCTGCTGCCCCAGAACGCCTCGTTGGAGATCTTTTTTTCCATTTTTTCTTCTGGGCCTATTGACGTCATTAAGTCCAAATGGACCAATTGGCACACAGCTATAGAACAATTGGACACAGCTAGGGATGGGTATCGAGAACCGGTATTAAGTCAGTACCGGTACCTGATTGGACGGTATTGGTATACCGTTAAGCCGCTGGACAAACGATGCTGCTATCGGTATATGAATTACGCTACTTCCTTAGTTTAAACAATTCTGGTTGGTTGGGAACCCTCATCCCGTGTGACGTATCCGGTTTGAGTACCACTCTGATTGGCCACTGTGAATGCCACTCGTCATCTCTCCTAACAGCGCTCTTATTACTGTGAGACTCCCGGGGGCAGACCATAGGGGCAGACCATAGCAGGGGCAGACCATAGCAGGGGCAGACCATAGCAGGGGCAGACCATAGCAGGGGCAGACCATAGGGGCAGACCATAGCAGGGGCAGACCATAGCAGGGGCAGACCATAGCAGGGGCAGACCATAGGGCAGACCATAGGGCAGACCATAGCAGGGGCAGACCATAGGGGCAGACCATAGCAGGGGCAGACCATAGCAGGGCAGACCATAGGGGCAGACCATAGGGGCAGACCATAGCAGGGGCAGACCATAGGGGCAGACCATAGCAGGGCAGACCATAGGGGCAGACCATAGCAGGGGCAGACCATAGGGGCAGACCATAGCAGGGGCAGACCATAGGGGCAGACCATAGCAGGGCAGACCATAGGGGCAGACCATAGGGGCAGACCATAGGGTCAGACCATAGGGGCAGACCATAGCAGGGGCAGACCATAGGGGCAGACCATAGGGTCAGACCATAGGGGCAGACCATAGCAGGGCAGACCATAGGGGCAGACCATAGCAGGGGCAGACCATAGGGGCAGACCATAGGGGCAGACCATAGCAGGGGCAGACCATAGCAGGGCAGACCATAGCAGGGTCAGACCATAGGGGCAGACCATAGCAGGGGCAGACCATAGCAGGGCAGACCATAGCAGGGGCAGACCATAGGGGCAGACCATAGCAGGGGCAGACCATAGGGGCAGACCATAGGGGCAGACCATAGGGGCAGACCATAGCAGGGCAGACCATAGCAGGGGCAGACCATAGCAGGGGCAGACCAGACCATAGGGGCAGACCATAGCAGGGCAGACCATAGCAGGGGCAGACCATAGGGGCAGACCATAGGGGCAGACCATAGGGGCAGACCATAGCAGGGCAGACCATAGGGGCAAACCATAGGGGCAGACCATAGCAGGGGCAGACCATAGGGGCAGACCATAGGGGCAGACCATAGCAGGGCAGACCATAGGGGCAAACCATAGGGGCAGACGCAACATCTTGCTAGAAACAGCGTCTCCAGGCTTCTTAACATTTAACAATCTATTAATGATGCATACCCACTTAACGGGAAGAACTCAGCTAACAGACGATATGAACCATTTGACCTACACGGAACAGAAGTCCAACACCAAGAGTCTAAATCAACACTTAGCAAAACGGGCTAACAGGGCTAACAGGGCTAACGGCTACTTTAGCACATAACTGGCAAAAGCGATCTTTTCTATGTCATTTTATCATAAAAGCGGTTAATCCAATGTCTCTGTGTAATTTTAAAATGATTACTGATAATCCATCATTACAATTATAAATAATAAACGCAATAAACTGATTATAATGGTTAGCCGACCGGAGCCACCGGTTTAAGAGCGCGTGCAGCGTCTCCTTTACATGGATTTATGAACAGCCGCAGCTATAGAACAATAGGCACGCAGCTATAGAACAACAGGCACGCAGCTATAGAACAGGCACACAGCTATAGAACAACAGGCACGCAGCTATAGAACAACAGGCACACAGCTATAGAACAACAGGCATGCAGCTATAGAACAGGCACGCAGCTATAGAACAACAGGCACGCAGCTATAGAACAACAGGCACGCAGCTATAGAACAGGCACGCAGCTATAGAACAACAGGCACGCAGCTATAGAACAACAGGCACGCAGCTATAGAACAATAGGCACGCAGCTATAGAACAGGCACGCAGCTATAGAACAATAGGCACGCAGCTATAGAACAGGCACGCAGCTATAGAACAATAGGCACGCAGCTATAGAACAACAGGCACGCAGCTATAGAACAGGCACGCAGCTATAGAACAACAGGCACGCAGCTATAGAACAACAGGCACGCAGCTATAGAACAGGCACACAGCTATAGAACAACAGGCACACAGCTATAGAACAGGCACACAGCTATAGAACAACAGGCACGCAGCTATAGAACAGGCACACAGCTATAGAACAACAGGCACACAGCTATAGAACAGGCACACAGCTATAGAACAGGCACACAGCTATAGAACAGGCACGCAGCTATAGAACAGGCACACAGCTATAGAACAACAGGCACGCAGCTATAGAACAGGCACGCAGCTATAGAACAGGCACGCAGCTATAGAACAGGCACGCAGCTATAGAACAACAGGAACACAGCTATAGAACAACAGGCACGCAGCTATAGAACAACAGGCACGCAGCTATAGAACAACAGGAACACAGCTATAGAACAACAGGCACGCAGCTATAGAACAACAGGCACACAGCTATAGAACAGGCACGCAGCTATAGAACAGGCACGCAGCTATAGAACAGGCACGCAGCTATAGAACAACAGGCACGCAGCTATAGAACAACAGGCATGCAGCTATAGAACAGGCACACAGCTATAGAACAGGCACACAGCTATAGAACAACAGGCACGCAGCTATAGAACAGGCACACAGCTATAGAACAGGCACACAGCTATAGAACAGGCACGCAGCTATAGAACAGGCACGCAGCTATAGAACAACAGGCACACAGCTATAGAACAGGCACACAGCTATAGAACAGGCACGCAGCTATAGAACAGGCACGCAGCTATAGAACAGGCACGCAGCTATAGAACAACAGGCACACAGCTATAGAACAACAGGCACACAGCTATAGAACAGGCACACAGCTATAGAACAGGCACACAGCTATAGAACAATAGGCACGCAGCTATAGAACAACAGGCACGCAGCTATAGAACAACAGGCACGCAGCTATAGAACAACAGGCACGCAGCTATAGAACAATAGGCACGCAGCTATAGAACAGGCACACAGCTATAGAACAATAGGCACGCAGCTATAGAACAGGCACACAGCTATAGAACAACAGGCACGCAGCTATAGAACAACAGGCACGCAGCTATAGAACAACAGGCACGCAGCTATAGAACAACAGGCACGCAGCTATAGAACAGGCACGCAGCTATAGAACAATAGGCACGCAGCTATAGAACAACAGGCACGCAGCTATAGAACAACAGGCACGCAGCTATAGAACAACAGGCACGCAGCTATAGAACAACAGGCACGCAGCTATAGAACAGGCACGCAGCTATAGAACAACAGGCACACAGCTATAGAACAGGCACACAGCTATAGAACAGGCACACAGCTATAGAACAGGCACGCAGCTATAGAACAACAGGCACACAGCTATAGAACAGGCACGCAGCTATAGAACAGGCACACAGCTATAGAACAACAGGCACGCAGCTATAGAACAGGCACGCAGCTATAGAACAGGCACGCAGCTATAGAACAGGCACGCAGCTATAGAACAACAGGAACACAGCTATAGAACAACAGGCACGCAGCTATAGAACAACAGGCACGCAGCTATAGAACAACAGGCACGCAGCTATAGAACAGGCACGCAGCTATAGAACAGGCACGCAGCTATAGAACAACAGGCACGCAGCTATAGAACAGGCACGCAGCTATAGAACAGGCACGCGGCTATAGAACAGGCACGCAGCTATAGAACAGGCACACAGCTATAGAACAGGCACGCAGCTATAGAACAACAGGCACGCAGCTATAGAACAGGCACGCAGCTATAGAACAACAGGCACACAGCTATAGAACAACAGGCACGCAGCTATAGAACAGGCACGCAGCTATAGAACAGGCACGCAGCTATAGAACAGGCACGCGGCTATAGAACAGGCACACAGCTATAGAACAGGCACGCGGCTATAGAACAGGCACGCAGCTATAGAACAGGCACGCGGCTATAGAACAGGCACACAGCTATAGAACAACAGGCACGCAGCTATAGAACAGGCACGCAGCTATAGAACAACAGGCACGCAGCTATAGAACAACAGGCACGCAGCTATAGAACAGGCACACAGCTATAGAACAACAGGCACACAGCTATAGAACAACAGGCACGCAGCTATAGAACAGGCACACAGCTATAGAACAACAGGCACGCAGCTATAGAACAGGCACACAGCTATAGAACAACAGGCACACAGCTATAGAACAACAGGCACGCAGCTATAGAACAACAGGCATGCAGCTATAGAACAACAGGCACGCAGCTATAGAACAGGCTCACAGCTATAGAACAACAGGCACGCAGCTATAGAACAGGCACGCAGCTATAGAACAGGCACGCAGCTATAGAACAACAGGCACGCAGCTATAGAACAGGCTCACAGCTATAGAACAACAGGCACGCAGCTATAGAACAGGCACGCAGCTATAGAACAACAGGCACGCAGCTATAGAACAGGCACGCAGCTATAGAACAGGCACGCAGCTATAGAACAACAGGCACGCAGCTATAGAACAGGCACGCAGCTATAGAACAGGCACGCAGCTATAAACAGGCACACAGCTATAGAACAACAGGCACGCAGCTATAGAACAGGCACACAGCTATAGAACAACAGGCACGCAGCTATAGAACAGGCTCACAGCTATAGAACAACAGGCACGCAGCTATAGAACAACAGGCACGCAGCTATAGAACAACAGGCACGCAGCTATAGAACAGGCACGCAGCTATAGAACAACAGGCACGCAGCTATAGAACAGGCACGCAGCTATAGAACAGGCACGCAGCTATAGAACAACAGGCACACAGCTATAGAACAACAGGCACACAGCTATAGAACAGGCACACAGCTATAGAACAGGCACGCAGCTATAGAACAGGCACACAGCTATAGAACAGGCACACAGCTATAGAACAATAGGCACGCAGCTATAGAACAATAGGCACGCAGCTATAGAACAGGCACACAGCTATAGAACAGGCACACAGCTATAGAACAACAGGCACGCAGCTATAGAACAGGCTCACAGCTATAGAACAACAGGCACGCAGCTATAGAACAACAGGCACGCAGCTATAGAACAACAGGCACGCAGCTATAGAACAGGCACGCAGCTATAGAACAACAGGCACGCAGCTATAGAACAGGCACGCAGCTATAGAACAGGCACGCAGCTATAGAACAACAGGCACACAGCTATAGAAAACAGGCACACAGCTATAGAACAGGCACACAGCTATAGAACAGGCACGCAGCTATAGAACAGGCACACAGCTATAGAACAATAGGCACGCAGCTATAGAACAATAGGCACGCAGCTATAGAACAGGCACACAGCTATAGAACAGGCACACAGCTATAGAACAGGCACACAGCTATAGAACAATAGGCACGCAGCTATAGAACAGGCACGCAGCTATAGAACAACAGGCACGCAGCTATAGAACAATAGGCACGCAGCTATAGAACAACAGGCACGCAGCTATAGAACAACAGGCACACAGCTATAGAACAGGCACGCAGCTATAGAACAATAGGCACGCAGCTATAGAACAATAGGCACGCAGCTATAGAACAATAGGCACGCAGCTATAGAACAATAGGCACGCAGCTATAGAACAGGCACACAGCTATAGAACAGGCACGCAGCTATAGAACAGGCACGCAGCTATAGAACAGGCACGCAGCTATAGAACAGGCACACAGCTATAGAACAGGCACGCAGCTATAGAACAATAGGCACGCAGCTATAGAACAGGCACGCAGCTATAGAACAACAGGCACGCAGCTATAGAACAACAGGCACGCAGCTATAGAACAATAGGCACGCAGCTATAGAACAGGCACGCAGCTATAGAACAATAGGCACGCAGCTATAGAACAACAGGCACGCAGCTATAGAACAGGCACACAGCTATAGAACAGGCACGCGGCTATAGAACAGGCACGCAGCTATAGAACAGGCACGCAGCTATAGAACAGGCACGCGGCTATAGAACAGGCACACAGCTATAGAACAGGCACGCAGCTATAGAACAATAGGCACGCAGCTATAGAACAATAGGCACGCAGCTATAGAACAGGCACGCAGCTATAGAACAACAGGCACGCAGCTATAGAAACAACAACAGGCACCAGCTATAGAACAGGCACACAGCTATAGAACAACAGGCACGCAGCTATAGAACAACAGGCACGCAGCTATAGAACAACAGGCACGCAGCTATAGAACAACAGGCACGCAGCTATAGAACAACAGGCACGCAGCTATAGAACAGGCACACAGCTATAGAACAACAGGCACACAGCTATAGAACAGGCACACAGCTATAGAACAGGCACGCAGCTATAGAACAGGCACGCAGCTATAGAACAGGCACAGCTATAGAAAAACAGGCACGCAGCTATAGACAGGCACGCAGCTATAGAACAGGCACGCAGCTATAGAACAGGCACGCATATAGACAACAGGCACGCAGCTATAGAACAACAGGCACGCAGCTATAGAACAGGCACGCAGCTATAGAACAACAGGCACGCAGCTATAGAACAACAGGCACGCAGCTATAGAACAGGCACACAGCTATAGAACAAACAGGCACGCAGCTATAGAACAACAGGCACACAGCTATAGAACAACAGGCACGCAGCTATAGAACAACAGGCACGCAGCTATAGAACAACAGGCACACAGCTATAGAACAGGCACGCAGCTATAGAACAGGCACGCAGCTATAGAACAGGCACGCAGCTATAGAACAACAGGCACGCAGCTATAGAACAGGCACGCAGCTATAGAACAGGCACGCGGCTATAGAACAGGCACGCAGCTATAGAACAGGCACACAGCTATAGAACAGGCACACAGCTATAGAACAACAGGCACGCAGCTATAGAACAGGCACGCAGCTATAGAACAGGCACGCGGCTATAGAACAGGCACGCAGCTATAGAACAGGCACGCAGCTATAGAACAGGCACGCGGCTATAGAACAGGCACACAGCTATAGAACAGGCACGCAGCTATAGAACAACAGGCACGCAGCTATAGAACAGGCACGCAGCTATAGAACAGGCACGCAGCTATAGAACAGGCACGCGGCTATAGAACAGGCACACAGCTATAGAACAGGCACGCGGCTATAGAACAGGCACACAGCTATAGAACAACAGGCACGCAGCTATAGAACAACAGGCACGCAGCTATAGAACAGGCACGCGGCTATAGAACAACAGGCACGCAGCTATAGAACAGGCACGCAGCTATAGAACAACAGGCACGCAGCTATAGAACAACAGGCACGCAGCTATAGAACAGGCACGCAGCTATAGAACAGGCACGCAGCTATAGAACAACAGGCACGCAGCTATAGAACAACAGGCACGCAGCTATAGAACAACAGGCACGCAGCTATAGAAAACAACAGGCACGCAGCTATAGAACAAACAGGCACGCAGCTATAGAACAGGCACGCAGCTATAGAACAACAGGCACGCAGCTATAGAACAACAGGCACGCAGCTATAGAACAACAGGCACGCGGCTATAGAAACGGCACGCAGCTATAGAACAGGCACGCGGCTATAGAACAACAGGCACGCAGCTATAGAACAACAGGCACGCAGCTATAGAACAGGCACGCAGCTATAGAACAACAGGCACGCAGCTATAGAACAACAGGCACGCAGCTATAGAACAGGCACACAGCTATAGAACAACAGGCACGCAGCTATAGAACAACAGGCACGCAGCTATAGAACAGGCACGCAGCTATAGAACAACAGGCACGCAGCTATAGAACAGGCACGCAGCTATAGAACAACAGGCACGCAGCTATAGAACAGGCACGCAGCTATAGAACAACAGGCACGCAGCTATAGAACAGGCACACAGCTATAGAACAACAGGCACGCAGCTATAGAACAACAGGCACGCAGCTATAGAACAGGCACGCAGCTATAGAACAACAGGCACGCAGCTATAGAACAACAGGCACACAGCTATAGAACAACAGGCACACAGCTATAGAACAACAGGCACGCAGCTATAGAACAGGCACGCAGCTATAGAACAGGCACGCAGCTATAGAACAACAGGCACGCAGCTATAGAACAACAGGCACGCAGCTATAGAACAGGCACGCGGCTATAGAACAGGCACACAGCTATAGAACAGGCACGCGGCTATAGAACAACAGGCACACAGCTATAGAACAACAGGCACACAGCTATAGAACAGGCACACAGCTATAGAACAATAGGCACGCAGCTATAGAACAATAGGCACGCAGCTATAGAACAGGCACACAGCTATAGAACAATAGGCACGCAGCTATAGAACAACAGGCACGCAGCTATAGAACAACAGGCACGCAGCTATAGAACAATAGGCACACAGCTATAGAACAACAGGCACGCAGCTATAGAACAACAGGCACGCAGCTATAGAACAACAGGCACGCAGCTATAGAACAATAGGCACACAGCTATAGAACAACAGGCACGCAGCTATAGAACAACAGGCACGCAGCTATAGAACAACAGGCACGCAGCTATAGAACAACAGGCACAGCTATAGAAAACAGGCACGCAGCTATAGACAATAGGCACACAGCTATAGAACAACAGGCACACAGCTATAGAACAATAGGCACACAGCTATAGAACAACAGGCACGCAGCTATAGAACAACAGGCACGCAGCTATAGAACAACAGGCACACAGCTATAGAACAATAGGCACGCAGCTATAGAACAGGCACACAGCTATAGAACAATAGGCACGCAGCTATAGAACAACAGGCACGCAGCTATAGAACAACAGGCACGCAGCTATAGAACAACAGGCACGCAGCTATAGAACAGGCACGCGGCTATAGAACAATAAGTAACAATTACTTCCAGAACACGTCTCATTGTTTCTGACAGCAACGTTTCTGATTGGCCCGTGGGTGTAAAGCCCGCCCACATTTTAGTAATGTCGTCATGACGCAGCAAATCTGGATCAGCTCCGTTGTTGCCCCGTTTTTAGAGATGTGGGTACGGAGGAGAAGAGAGAGGACACTTTGTGAGTCTCCTGACACACCGGGGACACACCGGGGACACACCGGGGACACATGGTGACGTAGAAAAGACATCACTTTGTGAGTCTCCTGACACACCGGGGACACATGGTGACGTAGAAAAGACATCAGGAAGTGACTTTTGAAGGATAGGAGACCTTTAACAATCAGAGGCCTTGTTTACCTGCATGGTGACGGCAGCTTCGTGCACTGCAGGAACGTCTCTCAGGATTTTCTCCACCAGCGTCTTCGCTCGTTCTGCCGCGACTCGCAGCGCCGCGGGGGGGGCGGAGCTTAGGGGGGCGGAGTAGGTCAGAGCGACCAATAGGAAGCAGAGTAGCAGGGTGGCAACTGGGGGAGGGGGGGGACATGGTGTTAGTATTGTTGTTATTGTTGTTATTATATTATTATGGTTTTTCATTTTATTATAATCATATTTAATTATTTTTGTTATTATTATATTATGGTATTCATTTTTATTTTTTATTATAATTTTGTTTTGTTTTTAGGAAGATTTATATTATTTTTTACATATTTTTATATAAAT
>JASDAP010000106.1:225944-243444 GCA_031216635.1 Dissostichus eleginoides | reverse complement strand
CCCCTCAAACTGCTCACCCTCAAACTGCTCACTCTCAAACTGCTCACTCTATAAACTGCTCACTCTCAAACTGCTCACTCTCAAACGGCTCACCCTCAAACTGCTCACCCTCAAACTGCTCACTCTCAAACTGCTCACCCTCAAACTGCTCACTCTCAAACTGCTCACCCTCAAACTGCTCACCCTATAAACTGCTCACTCTCAAACTGCTCACTCTCAAACTGCTCACCCTATAAACTGCTCACTCTCAAGCTGCTCACTCTCAAACTGCTCACCCTATAAACTGCTCACTCTCAAACTGCTCACTCTCAAACTGCTCACCCTCAAACTGCTCACTCTCAAACTGCTCACCCTCAAACTGCTCACCTCAAAGTGCTCACCCTCAAACTGCTCACCCCTCAAACTGCTCACCCTATAAACTGCTCACCCCTCAAACTGCTCACCCTATAAACTGCTCACTCTCAAACTGCTCACTCTCAAACTGTTCACTCTCAAACTGCTCACCCTATAAACTGCTCACCCTATAAACTGCTCACTCTCAAACTGCTCACCCTATAAACTGCTCACTCTCAAACTGCTCACTCTCAAACTGCTCACCCTCAAACTGCTCACTCTCAAACTGCTCACCCTCAAACTGCTCACCCTCAAACTGCTCACCCTATAAACTGCTCACTCTCAAACTGCTCACTCTCAAACTGCTCACCCTATAAACTGCTCACTCTCAAACTGCTCCCCCTCAAACTGCTCACTCTCAAACTGCTCACTCTCAAACTGCTCACCCTCAAACTGCTCACCACAAAGTGCTCACCCTCAAACTGCTCACCCTCAAACTGCTCACCTAAACTGCTCACCCCTCAAACTGCTCACCCTATAAACTGCTCACTCTCAAACTGCTCACTCTCAAACTGCTCACCCTATAAACTGCTCACCCTATAAACTGCTCACTCTCAAACTGCTCACTCTCAAACTGCTCACCCTCAAACTGCTCACTCTCAAACTGCTCACCCTATAAACTGCTCACCCTCAAACTGCTCACTCTCAAACTGCTCACCCCTCAAACTGCTCACCCTCAAACTGCTCACCCCTCAAACTGCTCACCCTATAAACTGCTCACCCTCAAACTGCTCACCCCTCAAACTGCTCACCCTCAAACTGCTCACCCTATAAACTGCTCACCCCTCAAACTGCTCACCCTATAAACTGCTCACTCTCAAACTGCTCACTCTATAAACTGCTCACCCTCAAACTGCTCACTCTCAAACTGCTCACTCTCAAACTGCTCACTCTATAAACTGCTCACCCTATAAACTGCTCACTCTCAAACTGCTCACTCTCAAACTGCTCACCCCTCAAACTGCTCACCCTATAAACTGCTCACCCCTCAAACAGCTCACTCTCAAACTGCTCACTCTCAAACTGCTCACCCTATAAACTGCTCACTCTCAAACTGCTCACCCTCAAACTGCTCACTCTCAAACTGCTCACCCTATAAACTGCTCACTCTCAAACTGCTCACTCTCAAACTGCTCACCCTCAAACTGCTCACCCTATAAACTGCTCACCCCTCAAACTGCTCACCCTCAAACTGCTCACCCTATAAACTGCTCACCCTCAAACTGCTCACCCTTCAAACTGCTCACCCTATAAACTGCTCACCCTATAAACTGCTCACCCCTCAAACTGCTCACCCTATAAACTGCTCACCCTCAAACTGCTCACCTTCAAACTGCTCACCCCTCAAACTGCTCACCCTATAAACCGCTCACCCTATAAACTGCTCACCCCTCAAACTGCTCACCCTGTAAACTGCTCACCCCTCAAACTGCTCACCCTATAAACTGCTCACCCTCAAACTGCTCACCCTTCAAACTGCTCACCCTATAAACTGCTCACCCCTCAAACTGCTCACCCTATAAACTGCTCACCCTATAAACTGCTCACCCTCAAACTGCTCACCCCTCAAACTGCTCACCCTATAAACCGCTCACCCTATAAACTGCTCACCCCTCAACTGCTCACCCTGTAACTGCTCACCCCTCAAACTGCTCACCCTATAACTGCTCACCCTATAAACTGCTCACCCTCAAACTGCTCACTCTCAAACTGCTCACCCTATAAACTGCTCACCCCTCAAACTGCTCACCCTATAAACTGCTCACCCCTCAAACTGCTCACCCTATAAACTGCTCACCCCTCAAACTGCTCACCCTATAAACTGCTCACCCCTCAAACTGCTCACCCATAACTGCTCACCCCTCAACTGCTCACCCTATAAACTGCTCACCCCTCAAACTGCTCACCCCTCAAACTGCTCACCCCTCAAACTGCTCACCCTATAAACTGCTCACCCTATAAACTGCTCACCCCTCAAACTGCTCACCCTATAAACTGCTCACCCCTCAAACTGCTCACCCCTCAAACTGCTCACCCTATAAACTGCTCACCCCTCAAACTGCTCACTCTCAAACTGCTCACCCCTCAAACTGCTCACCCCTCAAACACTGGCTGCCTCCGCTCTGACCTCTCAACTGCATGTTCATGTGTGCATCCAACTGTGTGTGTATTTGTAAAAAGTGTGTGCATAAAAGCTCATGTGTACGACAGAGAAACCTGAAGGTCCTCCTTCTCCTCCTTCTCCTTCTCCTTCTCCTTCTCCTCCTCCTCCTTCTTCTTCTCCACTTGTTTCCGGCCTAAATGTCTCCGTGTTGTTTCAACCATTCTCCTCTGCAGCACTTTGAGTTGTGTTTACTCAATGGATTATTGTGTGCAGGTGCAGCCTCTCCCTCAGGTGATTCCAATCCTCAAAGACCCCCCCCCCCCCCCCCCCACGACACATGGCCTGTCTTTCTCCACCCTAACCTCTGTCTGTCCAAACATCACTCAAACTCTCAGGAAGTGGAGACACTTATTTTTCTCATTTGTTCGGATCTGAATAAAGAATTATTTGATTCAGATGTTTGTTATTAAAGCGTTTCAGATCTTAAAGATCAAATCTGTTTATAAATCATTTAATAATCAGAAGAAGAGTTGATTTGAATCTGTTGATGTTCCCCCGTTAGTGAGGAGTTCATTAAAGAGTCAATAAAAACATGAACCCACGTGTAAACAAACAAACAGATTTTATTCAGGTTACAGGAAAACAACACCACAGAAGAAGAGAGGAGAGGGGCATTGTGGGTAATAACTGATCCGCTCAAATCATCAGAAGAACTATTTCCTGTCAGCAGAGAGGCTCATGGGAAGCTGTCGTCATCGTCTTCAGCCATTTCTTTAGCGAACTCCAGATCCTGTTGTTCTCTCTCCCGACGCTCCTGAACGCAACACAACATCAACATGAGTGTGTGTGTGAGTGTGTGTGTGTGTGAGTGAGAGAGTGTGTGTGTGTGTGTGTGTGAGTGAGAGAGTGTGTGTGTGTGTGTGTGTGTGTGTGTGTGTGTGAGTGAGTGAGTGAGTGGGTGAGTGAAAGAGTAAGTGAGTGGGGTGTGTGAGTGAGTGAGTGGGGTGTGTGAGTGTGAAAGAGTGTGTGTGTTACCTCTGCTGACTCCAGGTCTTTGTTGTAGGCTTTGGGGGGGAAGCGCATGGCCTGCAGGAGGAGACACAGTTAGAGAAACACTGACAATTACTGAGAAATATAAAAACCTGTGTGTGTGTGTGTGTGTGTGTGTGTGTGTGTGTGTGTGTGTGTGTGTGTCTTCACAGACATGTTATGTATCAAATCAAGTTTTATTTATATAGCACATTTAAAACGAAAAACACTTTACTGCAATAAGAAAAGACAATAATTTACAACAGAAATATGAAAAATCACACACAGGGAAATGTCAGGAGTCGTGCTGCGCTCGGACAGAAGGCCAGAGAGAAGAAGGGAGTCTTTAGTGAGGATTTAAACCCCTAGGGTCTGGGCCGACCTCACATGGAGGGGCAGAGTGTTCCAGAGCCTGGGGCCAGCTGCTGCGAAGGCTCGGTGCCCTCGGGTTTTGAGCCTGGTCTTGGGCACTACCAGCAGCAGCTGGTCAGCAGACCTTAAAGCTCTGGGGTGTAGCGCTGGAGGAGTTCTGCTATATAGGCCGGAGCCAGCCCATTCAGGGCTTTGAAAACTAATACAAGGAGTTTAAAATCAATTCTGAACCGAACTGGAAGCCAGTGCAGTGAGGCCAGAATTGGGGTGATGTGGTCACGCTTTTTGTGGCCAGTGAGAAGACGTGCAGCTGCGTTCTGCACTAGCTGCAGGCGTCTAATTGAGGCCTGGTCCATACCCACATACAGAGCGTTGCAGTAATCCAGTCTCGAGGTAACAAAGGCGTTAATGACCCTTTCTAGGTCTTTAAAAGATAAAAACCTACTTGGTTTTGGCCAATAGTCTTATTTTAAAAAAGCAGGTCTTGACTACGGTGCTGACCTGCTTATCAAATTTAAAAGCGCTAGTGAAGGTCACTCCAAGGTTCATGACAGAGGGGAGGATGTTTTCATTGAGAGAGCCCAGAACATCAACCGGAGAGGCTGGAGGTTGGGGTCCAAAAAAGATGACCTCGGTCTTGCTCTCGTTGAGGTTGAGGAAGTTTTGTCTCAGCCAGGATTTGATCTCTATCAAGCAGTCCATCAGCTGCTGTAGTGAGTGTTTGACATTTGCTTTGAGAGGCAGATAGATCTGTACATCGTCGGCGTAACAATGGAAGGGGATATTGTGTTTAGTGAGAATTGAACCTAGGGGCAGTATGTACAGTAAAAAGAGGATGGGGCCCAGGATAGAGCCTTGGGGAACCCCACAGGTAAGAGGGGCTTTAGCAGAGGAGAAGGCACCTAGCTGCACTGAGAAGCTACGGTCTGTCAGGTAGGACCTGAACCATGCAAGGGCAGAGCCTGTGATGCCTGCGGACTGTTCGAGCCGTGACAACAGGATGCTATGGTCCACAGTGTCAAAGGCCGCTGTCAGGTCTAACAGCACCAGGACAGCTGGGCTACCTGAGTCGGCGGCTAGGAGCAGATCATTGAAAACTCTTAATAGGGCTGTTTCAGTGCTGTGCATGGCTTTGAAGCCAGACTGAAACTTTTCATGGATGCCATGCGTGGTTAAGAACCACTGCAGCTGGGCGTAGACTACTCGCTCCAGGGCTTTAGATAGAACAGGTAGCTGGGAGATGTATGTCCACACAGAAGGAGGTGTGTGTGTGTGTGTGTGTGTACCTTCACAGACATGTTGTGTATGTCCAGACAGAAGGAGATCCTCTGATGAAACGCCAGCTGAGGCTCTCTGGTTCCGTAGATGTCCATCGTCTCTTTTGATTGGACGAAGCCTTTCTCGTGGTTAATGCTCGCCTCGATCACTCCGTCACGGATCGCCTGTCACACACACACACACACACACTTTAATATGATATGTACAGGGAGCAGAGGAGGGTACTGATGACGAGGAGTGGTTTCTGTTGTGTCAAATGATCATTTAAAACATATGGTCTTATACTCTGATTGCCTCTGTTAAAGTGTATTGTTAGTCGTGTGTGTGTTTAACAGAGACATGTGTTAAGGGTTTACCTTTCAGGAGGTAAAGGAAGTAAAAGGTGGATTAAATGGTTAAACACTGTTTTATGGTTTAATGATGGGATGGAGGAGCAGCTGGTTCCTCTCATGAATACACAGAGAGACTGAAAGCAGAACCTCTCTCTCCTCTGAGGATGAAGCTGCTCTGTTCCTGCATTTCAGATCCATTTCACTTGATATTGACGTTCTTTATTAAATAGACCTAAAGACACACTTTATCTATGAATCATTGATCAGTTCCTCTGAAGAGTTTCCTCCCCAGTTACCTTGGCGACGATGAACTCTGCGTCCTCGGGGCTGTCGAGCTGCAGCTTCTGAGCGATGTCCGCCAGAGAGATACGAGAGTACGAGAGGCTGATCATACGCACACCTTCTCACACACACACACACACACACGTTAGAACACACACACTGAAGAAGCTCCCCCTGTTCCACACCCCCCTCAGAGCATCGCCCTGCACCACCTTCGATGATGTCATGAGAATCAGGCTCATCACCAGGTCAGGTGACACATTTTTTTTTTTGAACGTTATTTTTCTGTACGCACCACGACACCAAGTCAAACTCCTCGTACGTGTCCGCCCACCTGGAGATAAACCTGATTCTGACCTACGAGGGATTGACTTGGTGTCGAGGTGCGTACATAAAAATAAGACAAACATTTAAAACACAGAGAGAACTACTTGAAGAAACTATAACATTACAACATATTAAAATAAAGCAGTATTTACATTGAATATGAATGAAATGGTAGAAATATAATTGGAACAGAATAAGTGATGAACAGCAGCATGTGATGCGGGAGCTGCGCTGTGATTGGCTCACCGGTCTTGATGACGTTGTGTCTCAGGCGGATGATCAGAGTGTAGGTCCCGTCCGTCTGGAACTTCTCTCCAAACTCCTCCAGAACCTGGTTGAACTTCGCCAGGTTCCCCATCCGCACCGCTGACGGGTCAGAGCGTCACACTTTGAGGTTTCATTCATTATCAATCATTACACTATAAACAATTACATTATAATCTACTGACTTTATTTAAAGAAACATCAGAGACCTCTTCAGGTATATCAGTGTGTGTACTGACCCTGAGTCAGCAGGAAGTACGGCATCAGAGACCTCTTCAGGTATATCAGTGTGTGTACTGACCCTGAGTCAGCAGGAAGTACAGCATCAGAGACCTCTTCAGGTGTATCAGTGTGTGTGTACTGACCCTGAGTCAGCAGGAAGTACGGCATCAGAGACCTCTTCAGGTATATCAGTGTGTGTGTACTGACCCTGAGTCAGCAGGAAGTACGGCATCAGAGACCTCTTCAGGGACGGCTGTCTGAACTGCAGCCGGTCAGGAATCTCCCCGAGAAGAAGCTCCACCACGATCAGAAGCTTGTGTACCTGAACGCACCACACACTGTTATTACATCTAGAGCACCTGAACGCACCACAGCCTGTTATTACATCTAGAGCACCTGAACGCCCCACACACTGTTATTACATCTAGAGCACCTGAACGCACCACAGCCTGTTATTACATCTAGAGCACCTGAACGCCCCACCCACTGTTATTACATCTAGAGCACCTGAACGCCCACCACTGTTATTACATCTAGAGCACCTGAACGCACCACCCACTGTTATTACATCTAGAGCACCTGAACGCACCACAACTGTTATTACATCTAGAGCACCTGAACGCACCACCCACTGTTATTACATCTAGAGCACCTGAACGCCCCACACACTGTTATTACATCTAGAGCACCTGAACGCACCACCCACTGTTATTACATCTAGAGCACCTGAACGCACCACAACTGTTATTACATCTAGAGCACCTGACACCACCACACTGTTATTACATCTAGAGCACCTGAACGCACACACACTGTTATTACATCTAGAGCACCTGAACGCACCACACACTGTTATTACATCTAGAGCACCTGAACCCCACACACTGTTTTACATCTAGAGCACCTGAACGCCACACACACTGTTATTACATCTAGAGCACCTGAACGCCCACACTGTTATTACATCTAGAGCACCTGAACGCCCACACTGTTATTACATCTAGAGCACCTGAACGCCCCACACTGTTATTACATCTAGAGCACCTGAACGCACCACACTGTTATTACATCTAGAGCACCTGAACGCACCACAGCCTGTTATTACATCTAGAGCACCTGAACGCACCACACTGTTATTACATCTAGAGACCTGAACGCACCACAGCTGTTATTACATCTAGAGCACCTGAACGCACCACAGCTGTTATTACATCTAGAGCACTGAACGCACCACACAGTTATTACATCTAGAGCACCTGAACACACACACACTGTTATTACATCTAGAGTACCTGAACGCCCCACACACTGTTATTACATCTAGAGCACCTGAACGCCCCACACACACACTGTTATTACATCTAGAGCACCTGAACGCACCACACACTGTTATTACATCTAGAGCACCTGAACGCCTCCACACCTGTTATTACATCTAGAGCACCTGAACGCACACCACTGTTCATCTAGAGCACCTGAACGCCTCACACTGTTATTACATAGAGCACCTGAACGCCTCACAGCCTGTGATCAGAGTATAGAGCACCTGAACGCCTCACAGCCTGTTAGAGCATAGAGCACCTGAACGCCTCACAGCCTGTTAGAGCATAGAGCACCTGAACGCCTCACAGCCTGTGATCAGAGCATAGAGCACCAACGCCTCAGAGCCTGTGATCAGAACATAGAGCACCTGAACGCCTCACAGCCTGTGATCAGAGCATAGAGCACCTGAACGCCTCAAAGCCTGTGAACAGAGCATAGAGCACCTGAACGCCTCACAGCCTGTGAGCAGAGCATAGAGCACCTGAACGCCTCACAACCTGTGATCAGAGCATAGAGCACCTGAACGCCTCACAGCCTGTGATCAGAGCATAGAGCACCTGAACGCCTCACAGCCTGTGATCAGAGCATAGAGCACCTGAACGCCTCACAGCCTGTGATCAGAGTATAGAGACGGCAGAGGGTCTCTCACCGTCTGCTTGAAGCCAACGGCGGTGTGTTGAGGAGCTTTCCTCAGAGCGTTGGTGAGGGTCCTGCGGGCCTCAGAGTACTCCAGCTGGATGGCCTTGATGCGCCCTGCAGGGGAGGGGGGGGGGGGAGGGGGGGGAGGGGGAGGCGTGGACAGAGGTAGAAATGTTAGAAAATATCAGAAGAAAGAGTGAAAAAAAAGTCAGAAATTATTTTTGAAAACTTTGAAAAAAGTGCAACATGTAGCGATAAGTTTGTGGAGTGTGTGGTGCAGGTGTAGTAGAGGGACGTGTGTGTAGTAGGGGTAGCGGGCCCACTCGTTGTTGTGTGTGTGTGTGTGTGTACTTGTGTAGTAGAGGTGTGTGTGTGTGTACCTGTGTAGTAGAGGTGTGTGTACCTGTGTAGTAGAGGTGTGTGTGTGTGTACCCGTGTAGTAGAGGTGTGTGTGTACCTGTGTAGTAGAGGTGTGTGTGTGAGTGTGTACCCGTGTAGTAGAGGTGTGTGAGTGTGTACCCGTGCAGTAGAGGTGTGTGTGTACCTGTGTAGTTGAGGTGTGTGTGTACATGTGTAGTAGAGGTGTGTGTGTGTACCTGTGTAGTAGAGGTGTGTGTGTGAGTGTGTACATGTGTAGTAGAGGTGTGTGTGTATGAGTGTGTACCTGTGTAGTAGAGGTGTGTGAGTATGTACCTGTGTAGTAGAGGTGTGTGTGTATGAGTATGTACCTGTGTAGTAGAGGTGTGTGAGTATGTACTGTGTAGTAGAGGTGTGTGTGTATGAGTGTGTACCTGTGTAGTAGAGGTGTGTGAGTGTGTACCTGTGTAGTAGAGGTGTGTGTGTATGAGTATGTACCTGTGTAGTAGAGGTGTGTGAGTATGTACCTGTGTAGTAGAGGTGTGTGTGTATGAGTATGTACCTGTGTAGTAGAGGTGTGTGAGTATGTACCTGTGTAGTAGAGGTGTGTGTGTATGAGTGTGTACCTGTGTAGTAGAGGTGTGTGAGTATGTACCTGTGTAGTAGAGGTGTGTGTGTATGAGTATGTACCTGTGTAGTAGAGGTGTGTGAGTATGTACCTGTGTAGTAGAGGTGTGTGTGTATGAGTGTGTACCTGTGTAGTAGAGGTGTGTGAGTGTGTACCTGTGTAGTAGAGGTGTGTGTGTGTGAGTGTGTACCTGTGTAGTAGAGGTGTGTGTGTATGAGTGTGTACCTGTGTAGTAGAGGTGTGTGTATGAGTGTGTACCTGTGTAGTAGAGGTGTGAGTGTGTACCTGTGTAGTAGAGGTGTGTGTGTGAGTGTGAGTGTGTACCTGTGTAGTAGAGGTGTGTCTGTGTGAGTGTGTACCTGTGTAGTAGAGGTGTGTGTGTGTGAGTGTGTACCTGTGTAGTAAAGGTGTGTGTGTGAGTGTGTACCTGTGTAGTAGAGGTGTGTGTGTGAGTGTGTACCTGTGTAGTAGAGGTGTGTGTGTGTACCTGTGTAGTAGAGGTGTGTGTGTGAGTGTGTACCTGTGTAGTAGAGGTGTGTGAGTGTGTACCTGTGTAGTAGAGGTGTGTGAGTGTGTACCTGTGTAGTAGAGGTAGGTGTGTGAGTGTGTACCTGTGTAGTAGAGGTGTGAGTGTGTACCTGTGTAGTAGAGGTGTGTGAGTGTGTACCTGTGTAGTAGAGGTGTGTGTGTGTGAGTGTGTACCCGTGTAGTAGAGGTGTGTGTGTGTGTACCTGTGTAGTAGAGGTGTGTGTGTGAGAGTGTGTACCTGTGTAGTAGAGGTGTGTGTGTGAGTGTGTACCTGTGTAGTAGAGGTGTGTGAGTGTGTACCTGTGTAGTAGAGGTGTGTGTGTGAGTGTGTACCTGTGTTAGAGGTGTGTGAGTGTGTACCTGTGTAGTAGAGGTGTGTGAGTGTGTACCTGTGTAGTAGAGGTGTGTGTGTGAGTGTGTACCTGTGTAGTAGAGGTGTGTGTGTGAGTGTGTACCTGTGTAGTAGAGGTGTGTGAGTGTGTACCTGTGTAGTAGAGGTGTGTGTGTGTGAGTGTGTACCTGTGTAGTAGAGGTGTGTGTGGTGTACCTGTGTAGTAGAGGTGTGTGTGTGAGAGTGTGTACCTGTGTAGTAGAGGTGTGTGTGTGAGTGTGTACCTGTGTAGTAGAGGTGTGTGAGTGTGTACCTGTGTAGTAGAGGTGTGTGTGTGAGTGTGTACCTGTGTAGTAGAGGTGTGTGTGAGTGTGTACCTGTGTAGTAGAGGTGTTTGTGAGTGTGTACCTGTGTAGTAGAGGTGTTTGTGAGTGTGTACCTGTGTAGTAGAGGTGTGTGTGAGTGTGTACCTGTGTAGTAGAGGTGTGTGTGTGTGTGTGTGAGTGTGTACCTGTGTAGTAGAGGTGTGTGAGTGTGTACCTGTGTAGTAGAGGTGTGTGTGTGAGTGTGTACCTGTGTAGTAGAGGTGTGTGTGTGTGTGAGTGTGTACCTGTGTAGTAGAGGTGTGTGTGTGAGTGTGTACCTGTGTAGTAGAGGTGTGTGTGTGAGTGTGTACCTGTGTAGTAGAGGTGTGTGTGTGTGAGTGTGTACCTGTGTAGTAGAGGTGTGTGTGTGTGAGTGTGTACCTGTGTAGTAGAGGTGTGTGTGTGAGTGTGTACCTGTGTAGTAGAGGTGTGTGTGTGTGAGTGTGTACCTGTGTAGTAGAGGTGTGTGTGTGTGAGTGTGTACCTGTGTAGTAGAGGTAGCGGGCCCACTCGTTGTTGTTGGCCAGCTCGGGGAACACAGACTTGGACACCAGCTTCTCGGCCTGGTCGTACAGGTTGAAGTGCAGGTAGTTCCTCAGCAGGAGGTTCAGGAGCACCGCCTGGCCGTCAGCGTCGTGACGCAGCGTGGCCGTGCGCAGCCGGGTGTGCAGGAAGCTACACACACACACACACACAGGGCAACAAACACACACATACACACACAACAACAGTAAAATATTGAGAAGTAACAATAAAGGAAGCTGAACACACACACAGAAATATCAACATAAATACACAGTGAGCAGTATGCCCTACACAGTGCTGAATACTACAGTGCGAGAGCGAGTGTGTGAGCGAGTGAGCGAGCGAGTGTGAGTGAGCGAGTGTGTGAGCATGTGAGTGAGCGTGTGAGTGAGTGAGCGTGAGTGAGCGTGAGTGAGTGAGTGTGAGAGTAAGTGTGAGTGAGTGAGCGAGTGTGTGAGTGAGTGTGTGAGTGAGTGAGTGTGAGTGAGTGAGTGTGAGTGAGTGAGTTTGAGTGAGCGAGCGAGCGAGTGTGAGTGAGTGAGCGAGTGTGTGAGTAAGTGTGAGTGAGCGAGCGAGTGTGTGAGTGAGTGAGCGAGTGTGTGAGTAAGTGTGAGTGAGTGAGCGAGTGTGTGAGTGAGTGAGTGAGTGAGTGAGTGTGAGTAAGTGTGAGTGAGTGAGTGTGAGTGAGTGTGAGTGAGCGTGAGTGAGTGAGCGAGTGTGTGAGTAAGTGTGAGTAAGTGTGAGTGAGTGAGCGAGTGTGTGAGTGAGTGAGTGTGTGAGTGAGTGAGTGTGAGTGAGTGAGTGTGAGTAAGTGTGAGTGAGTGAGTTTGAGTGAGCGAGCGAGCGTGTGAGTGAGTGAGTGTGAGCGAGCGAGTGTGTGAGTGAGTGTGAGTGAGCGAGCGAGTGTGTGAGTGAGTGAGTGAGTGAGTGAGCGTATGAGTGTACCTGCGCATGGAGTCGAACTGCTTCAGGAACTCATACACTCTGGCGTGATAGTAGTAACACTTGGCAGCCACCAGATCCAGAGCTCTGCGGTTCTTAGAGCCGATCTTCTGCAGGAGGTCGTCAGACACCTTCTGAGCCTGAACACAACATCATCTTCATCATCATCATCATCATCATCATATCTTATCTTCCTCATCACCATGTTTAGAGTGAGGTCTGGCTCAGGCTGACCTGGGATCAGTGCCTACCTCTGAGTATCTCTTGTTGTTGGTCAGGTGCACCACCAGCAGCAGCTGCAGGTACGCCTCCACCTCGGGCAGCAGAGGAGCTGAAGCTGCTTTACCTGTCCGGGGACGGAACTGCACCACGTCTCCGTCCGTCATCTCCATCGGCTGAGAGACACACAGAGAGACAACATCACTTCAACATGAGTTCAACAGGAGTTACAGAGAGACAACATGAGTTCAACAGGAGTTGCAGTGAGAGACACAGAGAGACAACATGAGTTCAACAGGAGTTACAGAGAGAGACAACATGAGTTCAACAGGAGTTACAGAGAGAGAGACAGAGAAACAACATCACTTCAACAGGAGTTACAGAGAGAGAGAGACAGAGAAACAACATCACTTCAACAGGAGTTACAGAGAGAGACACAGAGAGACAACATCACTTCAACAGGAGTTACAGAGAGAGACACAGAGAGACAACATCACTTCAACAGGAGTTGCAGTGAGAGACACAGAGAGACAACATGAGTTCAACAGGAGTTACAGAGAGAGACAACATGAGTTCAACAGGAGTTACAGAGAGAGACACAGAGAGACAACATCACTTCAACAGGAGTTACAGAGAGAGAGACAGAGAGACAACATCACTTCAACAGGAGTTACAGAGAGAGACACAGAGAGACAACATCACTTCAACAGGAGTTACAGAGAGAGACAACATCACTTCAACAGGAGTTACAGAGAGAGACACAGAGAGACAACATGAGTTCAACAGGAGTTACAGAGAGAGACACAGAGAGACAACATCACTTCAACAGGAGTTACAGAGAGACAACATCACTTCAACAGGAGTTACAGAGAGACAACATCACTTCAACAGGAGTTACAGAGAGAGACACAGAGAGACAACATCACTTCAACAGGAGTTACAGTGAGAGACACAGAGAGACAACATCACTTCAACAGGAGTTACAGTGAGAGACACAGAGAGACAACATGAGTTCAACAGGAGTTACAGTGAGAGACACAGAGAGACAACATCACTTCAACAGGAGTTACAGTGAGAGACAACATGAGTTCAACAGGAGTTACAGAGAGAGACACAGAGAGACAACATCACTTCAACAGGAGTTACAGAGAGAGACACAGAGAGACAACATCACTTCAACAGGAGTTACAGTGAGAGACAACATCACTTCAACAGGAGTTACAGAGAGAGACACAGAGAGACAACATCACTTCAACAGGAGTTACAGTGAGAGACACAGAGAGACAACATCACTTCAACAGGAGTTACAGAGAGACAACATCACTTCAACAGGAGTTACAGAGAGAGACACAGAGAGACAACATCACTTCAACAGGAGTTACAGAGAGAGACACAGAGAGACAACATCACTTCAACAGGAGTTACAGAGAGACAACGTCACTTCAACAGGAGTTACAGAGAGAGACACAGAGAGACAACATCACTTCAACAGGAGTTACAGTGAGAGACACAGAGAGACAACATGAGTTCAACAGGAGTTACAGAGAGAGACACAGAGAGACAACATGACTTCAACAGGAGTTACAGTGAGAGACACAGAGAGACAACATCACTTCAACAGGAGTTACAGAGAGAGACACAGAGAGACAACATCACTTCAACAGGAGTTACAGTGAGAGACAACATCACTTCAACATGAGTTACAGTGAGAGACACAGAGAGACAACATGAGTTCAACAGGAGTTACAGAGAGAGACAGAGACAACATCACTTCAACAGGAGTTACAGTGAGAGACACAGAGAGACAACATGACTTCAACAGGAGTTACAGAGAGAGACACAGAGAGACAACATCACTTCAACAGGAGTTACAGTGAGAGACAACATCACTTCAACAGGAGTTACAGAGAGAGACACAGAGAGACAACATCACTTCAACAGGAGTTACAGTGAGAGACACAGAGAGACAACATCACTTCAACAGGAGTTACAGTGAGAGACAACATCACTTCAACAGGAGTTACAGTGAGAGACACAGAGAGACAACATGAGTTCAACAGGAGTTACAGAGAGAGACACAGAGAGACAACATCACTTCAACAGGAGTTACAGAGAGAGACACAGAGAGACAACATCACTTCAACAGGAGTTACAGAGAGAGACACAGAGAGACAACATCACTTCAACAGGAGTTACAGAGAGAGACACAGAGAGACAACATGAGTTCAACAGGAGTTACAGAGAGAGACACAGAGAGACAACATGAGTTCAACAGGAGTTACAGAGAGAGACACAGAGAGACAACATCACTTCAACAGGAGTTACAGAGAGAGACACAGAGACAACATCACTTCAACAGGAGTTACAGAGAGAGACAGAGACAACATCACTTCAACAGGAGTTACAGTGAGAGACACAGAGAGACAACATGAGTTCAACAGGAGTTACAGTGAGAGACACAGAGAGACAACATCACTTCAACAGGAGTTACAGTGAGAGACAACATGAGTTCAACAGGAGTTACAGAGAGAGACACAGAGAGACAACATCACTTCAACAGGAGTTACAGAGAGAGACACAGAGAGACAACATCACTTCAACAGGAGTTACAGTGAGAGACAACATCACTTCAACAGGAGTTACAGAGAGAGACACAGAGAGACAACATCACTTCAACAGGAGTTACAGTGAGAGACACAGAGAGACAACATCACTTCAACAGGAGTTACAGTGAGAGACAACATCACTTCAACAGGAGTTACAGTGAGAGACACAGAGAGACAACATGAGTTCAACAGGAGTTACAGAGAGAGACACAGAGAGACAACATCACTTCAACAGGAGTTACAGTGAGAGACACAGAGACAACATCACTTCAACAGGAGTTACAGAGAGAGGCTCACCTCCTCCAGGTTGCTCAGCAGGAGGTCTCTGGTGTTGTGGTGTGTGTGAGTGTGTGTGTGTGTGTGTGTGTGTGTGTGTGTGATAGTGTGTGTGTGTGTGTGATAGTGTGTGTGTGTGTGTGACTCACCTCCTCCAGGTTGCTCAGCAGGAGGTCTCTGGTGTTGTGGTGTGTGTGAAAGTGTGTGTGTGTGTGTGTGTGTGTGTGTGTGTGTGTGTGTGTGTGTGGTGTGAAAGTGTGTGTGTGTGTGTGTGTGTGTGAAAGTGTGTGTGTGTGTGTGTGAGAGGCTCACCTCCTCCAGGTTGCTCAGCAGGAGGTCTCTGGTGTTGTGTGTGTGTGTGTGTGTGTGTGTGTGTGTGTGTGTGTGTGTGTGTGTGTGTGTGTGTGTGTGTGTGTGTGTGTGTGTGTGTGAGAGGCTCACCTCCTCCAGGTTGCTCAGCAGGAGGTCTCTGGTGTTGTGTGTGAAAGTGTGTGTGTGTGTGTGTGTGTGTGAGAGAGGCTCACCTCCTCCAGGTTGCTCAGCAGGAAGTCTCTGGTGATGGTGTTGTTGGTGAAGAACCCAGTGAGGGCTTTGTGCAGCACGTTGGTGTTCAGCCTCCTGCTGGTGGAGGGGAGAGCTCTGAGAGCACGGAGCACGAAGCGAGGCTCCTTCCCAGACACCGCCTTCTCTATCTGCTTCACATGCTCCCTGATGTCTGAGGAGGAGGAGGGGGAGAGAGAGGAGGAGGAGGGGAGGAGGAGGGGCAGAGAGAGGAGGAGGAGGAGGAGGGGAGGAGGAGGGGAGAGAGAGGAGGAGGAGGGAGGAGGAGGGGAGAGAGGAGGAGGGGAGGAGGAGGGGGAGAGAGAGGAGGAAGAGGAAGAGGAGGAAGAGGGGAGGAGGGGGAGGGGGAGAGAGAGGAGGAAGAGGAAGAGGAGGAGGAGGAGAGGAGGAGGAGGAGGGGGAGAGAGGAGGAAGAGGAAGAGGAAGAGAAGGAGGAGGAGGAGGAGGAGGAGGAGGAGAGAGAGGAGGAAGAGGAAGAGGAAGAGGAAGAGGAGGAGAGGAGGAGGAGGGGAGGAAGAGGAGGAGGAGGGGAGGAAGAGGAGGAGGAGGAGGAGGAGGAGGAGGAGGAGGAGGAGGAGGAGGGGAAGAGGAGGAGGAGGAGGAGGAGGAAGAAGATCAAGTGTTAAATCAGACTTTAGTTCCACCTGGAGTAAATTCAGCAGCTACCCTGCAGTATACAAAGTCATTCAAACTAGCTGCACCTTTACCAGCTTTGAGAACACTTTCATTACATCACATCACATGACATGACATCACATCACATGACATCACATCACATCACATGACATCACATGACATGACATGACATCACATGACATGACATGACATCACATGTTACTTGTGACGTGTAATGTGATGTAATGACATTACATCACATTATATCACATGACATGACATCACATCACATGTTACTTGTGACGTGTATGTAATGTAATGTGATGTAATGACATTACATCACATTACATTACATTATATCACATGTCATGTCACTTGTTAGACGCTTTTATCCAAAGCGACTTACATACTCAATACTGTGGGCAATCCCCACAGGAGCACTTTGGGGTGAAGTGTCTCAGGGACACAACGACATGCTGACTGCAGTGGGGTTTGAACCTGAGCTCCCCTGATCCCAACACCAAGGCTCTATCCACTGAGCCACACGCCTCCACGCGTTTGATCAATCATTAAAAAACATATATATTATTCTGAAATGGACCAATCTGCACAACGACTACTTTTACTGTCGCTACTTTCACTATATTTTGATGAGAATACTTTTACTCAAGTACAAGATCTGAGTACTTCTACTTTTACTTGAGGAACATTTTGAATGCAGGACTTTTACTGAAACAGAGTATTCCTACACTCTGGTACTTCTACTTTAACTCAAGAACAAGACCTGAGTACTTCTACTTTTACTCAAGTACAAGATCTGAGTACTTCTACTCTTGCTCAAGAACAAGACCTGAGTACTTCTACTTTAACTCAAGAACAAGACCTGAGTACTTCTACTCTTACTCAAGAACAAGACCTGAGTACTTCTACTTTAACTCAAGAACAAGACCTGAGTACTTCTACTCTTACTCAAGAACAAGAC
>JASDAP010000106.1:168444-220944 GCA_031216635.1 Dissostichus eleginoides | reverse complement strand
GTTCTTGGTTTAATCAAATTGGAAGTTGCACCAAATGATTTGATGTAATTCAGATGCAATTAGCCGACATAAAAGGCCTCAAATTGGAATCACTGTCTGGGCCGTCTTTTTCACTCAATTCTGCGATAGGTAGATCTCGCCTTTCACCGAGGCCGAGGCCGAGGCCGGGGATCTTGGGCTTAAAAAGGTTGGTGACCACTGATCGACAGAGCAGTGGTCACCTGGACTTTGTTACTCCGTGTACTCTGTACTCAGCACTTGTTGTCCTGAGTTTGTTGTTACTCTGTAGATTTTTTTCCGAGTTGTCCTTATAGATTGGATTTGTGCCAACGAGCCAGCTGTCCACGAATAAGCGAGCTATCTGTGTGTGTGAGATAATGTGTTATTGATGACTCAGCAGTATTTTGTGACGTAACCATCATCTGATATCGGCCGGTGAAGGCAGCTGGTTGATGATGATAACAGCTCACACACACACACACACACACACACACACACACACACACACACACACACTAATGAGGTCACATAAGATGAGTTTAATCCTTTAATTCCTTTTTCAAGTTATAAACAAACAAACAGCTGTGTGTGTGTGTGTGTGTGTGTGTGTGTGTGTGTGTGTGTGTGTGTGTGTGTGTGTGTGTGTGTGTGTGTGTGTGTGTGTGTGTGTGTGTGTGTGTGTGGCAGACTCACCGTCTGAACCGTTCGGAGCGTCTCAGGTTTTCGGAGGAAGTGGAGATGTTGAAGGTTCTTCAGCATCCGAACATCGTCCGTTTCTACGACTCCTGGAAGTCGTCACTGAGGGGCCACAAATGCATCATCCTGGTGACGGAGCTCATGACCTCCGGCACGCTGAAGACGTGAGTCCCTGAACACAACACTACATGTCAGTCCCTGAACACAACCCTACATTTCAGTCCCTGAACACATCACAACATTTCAGTCCCTGAACACAATTCTGCATTTCAGTCCCTGAACACAACTCTACATTTCAGACCCTGAACACAACACAACATTTCAGTCCCTGAACACATCACTACATTTCAGACCCTGAACACAACACTACATGTCAGTCCCTGAACACATCACTACATTTCAGACCCTGAACACAACACTACATGTCAGTCCCTGAACACAACACCACATTTCAGTCCCTGAACACAACCCTACATTTCAGTCCCTGAACACAACCCTACATTTCAGTCCCTGAACACATCACAACATGGAGGTCCATGAACACAACACTACATGTCAGTCCCTGAACACAACACTACATGTCAGTCCCTGAACACAACCCTACATTTCAGTCCCTGAACACATCACAACATGGAGGTCCATGAACACAACACTACATGTCAGTCCCTGAACACAACACTACATTTCAGTCCCTGAACACATCACAACATGGAGGTCCATGAGGCGTGTGGCGCAGTGGATAGAGCCTTGGTGTTGGGATCAGATGGTCACAGGTTCAAACCCCACTGCAGTCAGCATGTCGTTGTGTCCCTGAGACACTTCACCCCAAAGTGCTGCTGTGGGGATTGTCCACAGTATTGAGTATGTAAGTCGCTTTGGATAAACGCGTCTAACAAGTAACATGTAATGTAATGAACACAACACTACATGTCAGTCCCTGAACACATCGCAACATGGAGGTCCATAAACGCCCCAACAGCGACTTGTTTTCTGGACCGATAAAGTCCAATTGGACCCCCCCCTGAGCCCAGGTGCCTCTGCGCCCCCTTCAGGTACCTGACGCGGTTCCGTCAGATGAAGCTGAAGCTGCTGCAGCGCTGGAGCCTCCAGATCCTGAAGGGGCTCCACTTCCTGCACTCCCGCAGCCCCCCCGTCCTGCACCGGGACCTGAAGTGTGACAACGTGTTCATCACCGGGCCCAACGCGGCCGTGAAGATCGGAGACCTGGGCCTCGCCACGCTGAAGAGGGCGTCGTTCGCCAAGAGCGTCATCGGTGAGAGAGGGGGGGGGTATGAAAACGTTTTAAAGGTCTCCTATCATGCTATTTTTAGGCATATATTATAGGTCTCAGATGTATATAAATATATAAAAACATGTCTCTGAAGTGTCCTGCTCCAAACCCCAAACAGATCCTTGTAGCCCCCCCCCCCTCTCTTCCAGCTGTTACTAAAGACATGTCTCTGAAGTGTCCTGCTCCAAACCCCAAACAGACATCTTGTAGCCCCCCCCCTCTCTTCCAGCTGTTACTAAGGACATGTCTCTGAAGTGTCCTGCTCCAAACCCCAAACAGATCTTGTAGCCCCCCCCCTCTCTTCCAGATGTTACTAAAGACATGTCTCTGAAGTGTCCTGCTCCAAACCCCAAACAGATCATTGTAGCCCCCCCCCCCTCTCTTCCAGCTGTTACTAAAGACATGTCTCTGAAGTGTCCTGCTCCAAACCCCAAACAGATCATTGTAGCCCCCCCCTCTCTTCCAGCTGTTACTAAGACATGTCTCTGAAGTGTCCTGCTCCAAACCCCAAACAGATCATTGTAGCCCCCCCCCCTCTCTTCCAGCTGTTACTAAGACATGTCTCTGAAGTGTCCTGCTCCAAACCCCAAACAGATCTTGTAGCCCCCCCCCCTCTCTTCCAGCTGTTACTAAGGACATGTCTCTGAAGTGTCCTGCTCCAAACCCCAAACAGATCCTTGTAGCCCCCCCCCCCTCTCTTCCAGCTGTTACTAAAGAGCTGACTCTGGGTCAGTAGCTTTAGAGAGAGAGTAGATCTCATCAGGAGAACTCTCCCAGCAGAAACTCAGCTAAATGCTGCCGTGATGAAACTCAATATCATGTTCCAAACCACATCAAGGATTCTCTCTGAAACAGCATGGAGCTCAAACTCTCTCTCTCTCTCAGGTTTACCACAAGTTTTATTTAGTCCCTACTGACTGCCAGAGGCGGTGCTTTAGCACTGGATATGTCCATCGCACGCATGCGCAGTTCGAGTACCAATAACAACAAAGTCACCTGTGACCCACGTGACACCGGCTGCATAGGCCGGCGTCTTCAGAGGATCTGTTCCTTTTCATCTTCTCGCTGCGCGAGAGTACCGTGGCTACATTCTTGTAGCCTACAGCGTTCAGGTTTGAACGTTTGATCTGAGGGATTTCTCCTATTAGCCTCTTAAGCCCTGAGCCTGTTTTTCAGATTTCAGCCTCGAAAAAGCCACTAACACAACAAATGATATATCTTCACTTCTAAAAGGGGTAAATTAATAATCTTTTTTCTCAAAGCAAGGTTACATCTGTGAGTTGGATGTAGAAGTGTCAGAATCAATATAGATGTTTTTATTTTAAAGTAAATTCAGATGGAACATAGTAAAAACATGTAAATTCTAATCTCCGCCTAAAAAAACCCATTACTTACAGTGAAAGCCAGCCTTGGATGATGGGATAGCAGACTGAAAGCTTTAGGAATCCAAACTATAACATATAATAAGTACCCTGTATCAAGATTGATGCAAAACAAGTGAAATCTGACCTTTTTAGAGAGATTTAGAAAAATAAAGTCCAGGCGGACTCACCTCTGGGTAATTTGGGAACCATCAGTTCCATTTGACCTTTTTCACTGTAAAGATCATTTCATTACTTTGAGTGATCACTATAGGTATTCATTCCATCCAAATACAACTGTTGTAAAAAAAAACACACAAAATGAAGTTTGACTCCAACTGGAGCAGATTTATCCGCTGCCTGTAAAGTATTAACAGTCTCTTTCCTGCGAGCCATTATTTGACAAAAGTCAAAGTATAGAAAAAGTCCTAAATGCAAGTCTTGTAATCTGCTCTGTTATCTGCTGTCCGGTCTGTGCTCCGTGCGCTCTGGGTCCTGCTGCAATTCCTGCTTCCTTACGTAGTAAACACTGCGTAGAGTCTGCTGCGTAATGTGCTGACGCCGACTGGCATTCTTTATACTTTACGCAGGACCATATCTCTGGAACCCATTGGTCGATTTGGGTGATTGACACCTTTTTCTTAACCGTTAGATCCAATAGAATCGATGGGCGGTTCCCAAATCCACGTAAACATTACATCTGCGGACGGAATAGAGATACAAACGAAGCATATCTGAAAGTACAGCCTTGGACTGTAAAACTTTATACCCACTATATTGCCCTAAATATGATGATGGATTATCAGTAAAAAATGATACGTGACACAGAGACATTGGATTAACCTCGAGAGGCGTTTTTATTCCGTTGAACACAACTTTTGATCACAAATAAAAAAAGGTAAGGCTTAATTATTGTTATGGTTTTGAACCGGATGTTGTTTTTTTTCTCTTTTCTGGCTGAGAGCTCCGTGAATTCGGGGTCGGACAGTGATGACATCACATGTATGGAATCTGTGGATTCTCAGCTACTTAGTCGATATCTTGTTTGTGCAGTTAAGATAAGTAATAAGGGCATTTCTACCGTGAGTTCTGTGCTAAGTCCGTTAGCATTAGTTAGCATTTTTCGCTCAAGGCTAATTCAAAGGCTTGGTATGACTCTTGTGTTTTTTTTAGCTAAAAATGGTTCATATTATCAGTTATCGGAGTTTCTTCCCGTTAAAAGGGTATGGAACATTAATAGTTTCATAAATGTTAAGAAGCCCTGAGACACAGTCTCAAAAACAAACGTTGGGAGGCCCCCTTTTGTGGGGGCTTCAGGGCTTAAGAGGTTAACCTGTTAGACCCCGAGCCTGTTCCAGGTCTCAGGCTCCAAAATGACATTCCCAGAACAAATGACCATAACTTCACTTCTAAAAGGGGAAAATTAGTAATCTTTTTTCTCAAAGCAATGATAAACCTGTGAGTTGGATGTAGAAGAGTCAGAATCAATATGTTTTTATTTTTATTTTAAAGGGGACCTATCATGCTATATTTAAATAATATATAAGGTATATATATATATATATAAGGTATATTAATACGTTTTAATTTTCAAATAGGAAACAGATCATGCATTTTAGCCATGCCTCATTTTGCCTCACTCCAGCTCTGTCTTTGCAAGGTCTGATTCAGCTGACCACGCCCCATGCGGAAGAGGGGGGCCTGACACGGCCCCGGCACGAGCGTCATGTTATCATGCTTGCTGTGATTACGAGTGGAGAGTCAACATGGCCCAACCTCTCATTCCCCTGATTGGTGGAGAGTTGACCAATCAGGCGGAGTGCACCTACATTACGTCAAAAAGGTGCAAATAAAAAATCCACCCGTATCAAATCCGTTGCAGCCCCGTTTTTAGAGATTTGGGTACGGAGGAAAAGAGAGAGGGTTGTGTTTTCTGACACTTGGTGAGTTCCCTGGAACACGGGGACACATATGTATGAAAGACATCACAAAGTGCATTTTGCATGATAGGTCCCCTTTAAAGTAAATTCAGATTGAACATAGTAAAAAACTGTAAATTATAATGTCCGTCCAAAAATTATTTTTTTACTTATAGTGAAAACTACCCTTGGATGATGGTAAGGTAGACTAAAAGCTTTAGGAATCCAAAGTACAACATACAATAAGTACCCTGTATCAAGATCGATGCAAAACAAGTGACATTTGACCTTTTTAGAGAGGTTTAGAAAAAACAACTCCACCTCTGAGGTGATCTGGGTGGAAATGGCCTTTTTTACCGTTTCTCTGGAACCCAATGGTCGATTTTGGTGATTGACATCTCTTTCTGACCGTTAGAGCCAATAGAATCGAAGGGGAGCCTTCACATACACACTAACGTTAAAACAAAAAGGTGGGGGTTTCGCGCATGCAGTTTTGCATGAGAGTGAAGCTGTCTCACGCTCTGACATCTGAAAACGGAAAAGCAGGTTTATTCCTTATGGATTATCAGAAATCATTTCAAAGGGACACAGACATCGGATTAACCTATGGATTAACCTTCAGCAGCGTTTTTATCGTTTTAATGCCATTGAAGACCACTTTGATAAGACAACGACACAGGTAGGCCATTTTGCCGTTTCAGCTACCTAGCGCCACATGTTTTGATGTATGTTCTTGTTAATATCCCCGCGAGTTCTTATCATGGAGTGATAATGTAGGTACCGATCGATTCTGTGTCATCTCACGATGCTAGTCGATATCTTGGATGTGCAGCTACGATAAGTAATAAGGGTTTTATGAGTGAGTTTCTGTGCAGTAATGCGTTAGCATTTCTCGCTCGTTGCTAATTCAGAGGCTCAGTGTTAGCATTGTGCATTTAAAAAAAAAAGAAAAAAAAAAAAGATCTGTTAGCTGAGCTTCTTCCCGTTACATGGATATAAAACATTCATAGTTTATTAAATATTAAGATGCCCTCAGACACTGTTTCATGCAGATGACGCGTTTTTCCGCCCGGGGGCGGGGGGAAGGGGTAGAACAGGTTAAGCACTCCCCCACGGACTAAACCCAGATATTCACACCCACCAGAACCTCGTGCCCCTGGTAACCCTAAAAGGGGGGTGGATTTTGTGGTGCTTTTCTGTCCGCACATCAGCATCCATATTCGTCCTTCTTCACGGCACCACCACCCCTCCTGTGGAGGATGTTCTCATGCCCCTGGTAACCTTAATGCTGCCCGCCCCTCAGCATCCAAATTCGGCCTTCTTATTGGCACCACCACCCCCCTTCTGGGCTGGAGGTTCAAACACTTTAACTTTGTTTCACCCTCCTCTGTCTTACATCTCCTCCGCCAACACTTGAGCGCTCATCACAGGGTTCAGCACCAAGGAGAGTGCCTCCCCGGTGCTGAAGGAAAGTGGCACTTTATCCGCCCCTGGGAACCTTCAAGGTTATATTTAATATTTATTTAATTATAACAATGTTTTTATTTATCCCTCCCGCTTCCGCTGCTGCTCCCGCTCCAATGACCCATCAGGTTGCTCATGCTCTGAAGAAGAGGTATCGTTGGGGTCTTGTCTGCTGCTCTCAGCCCTGGAGCCCTCTTCGGAGGTATCCCCATCTGACGGTGGTAGACATCCTTCTGATGCTGCTGCAGCTGCTGCCGCAACCGATGACGCCCTGAACATTGAGCGGATTTTCATTGCCTCCTTTATTCCAGGTGCATTCGCGTAGAACCGGTCAGCCGTGGTTATGTCGTGACACATAAACCTGGCGAGAATCGACCGGCTTTCTGGATCTTGGTGATGCTTGATATTGTCAGCCAGGGCAGTGCGCAGGATTGTGAAGGTGACGGCTGTTTCTAGCCCAGCATCAGCCCATGCCCTCTTCAAGTGAGCGTTCAGGTTCTTGGAGGCCAACATCCCCGTTGTGAAAAGGAAGAATTCATTCTGAGGACCCAGCAATGCCTCTTTTATCCCCATCCACCGCATGACCCAGCTAAACTCCTTTACTGTAAGCGCCAGCTGTGCTTCGCCAAATGTCTTGGCCGTCTTGCGGTCCTGCACATGGATGATGTAGCCATCAGCAGTTCCCCTTTTGTCCGCCTCTAATACCTCAGTGTTGGTCATGTTTGCGTACACGCCCGGACGGTGGCCATAGAGGAGGCTCCAATGGAGGGTTAGATAGCCATATAGCAGGTACTGGGTGATTGAGGTCGGCTTGCTGGTCATCAGGTCGAGGAGCTGGGGGATGCGCTTCTCAGCGGCCGCCATGGCGGCGAGAAGTTCAGCCTGGCTCGGCAGACGATCCAGTTTATTCCTCTTCACCTTAAACTGGTGGACAGTGACTGCCTTCTTCATGTTTTTCATGTTGGCTTTCACCTCTCTGATTATGTGGGTCATATCAGACTGGGTGAGCCTGCACCCCCGGAGCTTTGACTCAGACATGTACCTCATGAAATGATTCACATTCTTCAGGAAGAACTCCGATGTCGTGACTGCCCGGCCCGACTTTGAAATATACTTGATCCAGCCACGGATCTTCTTGGTGTCTTTTAGGAACAGCCAGTCTGACAGCCGGTTCACACCATGGGACATGAATGTGAGGAAGTGTTTTATCCGGCTGACCTTCGACAGAGCATTTTCTTTCTGTTTTACTGTCGGAGCGACACCCTCACAATGATCCCTGTATGTCTGAAGGTACGCCTCCATGCTTTTAGGCAACGTGATTTCACGCATGGTATTCCCCCGTCCATTCCCAGTGGACCAGTGATTTGGGGGGAGGGCGAGTCCTTAGCCAGCTTAGCTTTCAGCTTATTGTAGACAGACGCACGGGTCTTCTGGCATACAGGGTTCTCGCTACCGGAGGCTACTGGGGACTGACTTGCAGTCTGGGCAGGGGTATTGACACGGGTCTCGCTACCGGAGGCTACTGGGGACTGACTTGCAGTCTGGGCAGGGGTATTGACACGGTCTCGCTACCGGAGGCTACTGGGGACTGACTAGCAGTCTGGGCAGGGGTATTGACACGGGTCTCGCTACCGGAGGCTACTGGGGACTGCATGACAGTCTGGGCAGGGGTATTGACACGGGTCTCGCTACCGGAGGCTACTGGGGACTGCATGACAGTCTTGACAGGGGTCTTGACAGGGTTCTTCCCACCGGAGGCTACTGGGGACTGCATGACAGTCTTGACAGGGGTCTTGACAGGGTTCTTCCCACCGGAGGCACTGGGGACTGCATGACAGTCTTGACATGGATCTTGAGAGGGGTATTGCTGCCGGAGGCTACTGTGTTTATGCTGGAGGTACTTGGGATTGGAAGGCCCTTAAATCGTATCAATTCTTCCTCTTCCTCAAGCACAGCAGCAGTGGCACTCTGCTTCCTGGGTTTTAGCTCCTTTTTCAGCCTGGAGCGCAAGGTCTTCACCTCATCATTGAGGGCATCCTTCTGAGCCCTCAATGCCACATTTTCCAGCATCACCTGCCTGCAGTCCTCGTTGTCACACTCGGTATGTGGGGAGAAGGGTGGAGGGTGCCCGGGGTATTCCTCCTCATTGTCTATATCCAATGACGTAGCCATTCCAATGATGGGGTTAGTCTCACGGAGGTCATGGAGCAACTGCAGGGCCACACTATGCTTCAGCCTTGCCAGGACCTGATGTGCCTCATATTGGGAGAACTCAGGGTGGTCATGAGTTACATGACGGTCCAGTCTCTTCCCATCATACGAACACCCTGCGATGGGACAGGGTTTGGTCCGAACATTTATCCTGCCACTGGCCATTTTCAGAATGATGCCTCTCTCCTCCAAGTTCCGCACTGCATGTTTGTGCTTAAGGTGCTGGTTCAACGCCAGATAGAAGACTCTGCACACCGGGCATTCGGACGACATCCTTACTAGAACAGACACAATGAATTTGATTTAAAATTCTGTTCTATTTCTGGTGCTGGTGATGGCAACATTGGGTCCGATGCATCAATTCATGGTGCCCCGACCTTGGGGAGCCACCAGGTTGGATGGTCCCATATCCGCACCAACCAGCGGGGCTGGTGATGGCAACATTGGGTCGCATGCATCAATTCATGGTGCCCCGACCATGAGAGGGTTTGGGGTGCCCCGGAACCAGGCAGCACCCCAGCAGGAAACGGGTTGTGTCAAATTGACCAAAATGTAAAAAAAAAAAGTTTCACATCATCCGTGAAAAAGGCATGAAAATGAAAAAAAGGATCCAAAAATGGTGCCTCATAATGCGGGTAGAGTCCCCTGTCAACTTCCCTCACATTCCTCCAGACTCACATTTGTCAGAGTAAACTTTTTTGAGAACCAGGCAAAATGGGTGAAAATTAAAAAAAGTATCCGTAAATAGTGCCTCAAATGCGGGTAGAGTCCCCCATCAACTCCCCTTACATTCTTCCAGAGGCACATTTGTCAGAGTAAACTTTTTTGAGAACCAGGCTGGTGGGTCTTGAGGCACAAAACAAGGCTGACCCAGAGTGCATGGTGAGCGGACACTTCACCTCCGTGTTTGCAGACAGCTGTTTTTTTTCTGAGTGCACCCAAAAACCGGGTTTGCGATTTCGTGCGGACAGTAGTCTAAATGTAATTCTTAAACATTTATCAACGGAGAAGCCGAGATGAAGCCACGGACACTTTTCCCCTTCTCTGTTGCAACATGCAACGGAGAAGCGGAAAAGCCCCAAACGTATTTTCCCCTTCTCCGTTGATAAATGTTTTAAAATTCACTTCAAGCTACTAAAAAATACAATTCATTTTTAATTATTTTTAAATATAATTGACCGTTTTCTTCACTTTTTTTTCATTTACACGGGTGGGTGCGCATGGCAGGCCGCCTGTGAGCACCCAAATTTGGCCTGGAACCTCCAGGATTTGTGGGCTAAGCTCAATAAACTAACAAAATCACCCAGAAATGTCAGTTTCCTAACCCACAAAAATATAATACAAATACATTTAAATAGTAAAAGGTACAATTGTGCTCCGAATCACCCGGAATTGGATTTATATAGCCCCATGATAGTGATTAAAAATCATTTCATGGAAGAAAGTGTTAAAACGCCTGATTAAAGCATACGCAGGACCCCAGTGAGCTCCAGACTATGTGCATTGTTTCAGGGAACCATATTAATGATAAAATAAATCATTTAAATGCAAAGATAATTATTTAAAATCATTTTAGGGGGGAAAGTGTGGAGAGAACCTCACTTTCCAAGGCGGAAATAGTGATTAAAATGCGGGGAAACTGTCTTAAATATGGACATAGAGTACCCAGAGAACCAGGCTGCTGCAGCAGCAGCAGGACAAAGACAACCAGGGTGAAAACATAAAATTATACCGGGGAATAGTGTTCTAAACATGGGTACATTGGTGTTAAAAGTCGGGGAACTGTTTTAAATAAGGACAAAGACAACAAGGGTTAAAACATAACATGTTTACCCGGGAATAGTGTTCAAAACACTATTGGGAAGTGTTGGTAAAAGTGGTGTAAATAGAGACAGAGTGTACCCAGAGAGCAGCATGCAGCACCTGGCTTTTCAACCCAGGAATAAGTGTTTGAATCATGGGTAAAAGTGGTGTGAATAGAGACAGAGTGTACCCAGAGAGCAGGCTGTGCAACACCTGACTTTTTAAGGCAGGAATAAGTGTTTGAAAGGCGGGGAAAAGTTGTTTGAAATAGTCTGATACTACCAGAACTCATCACTGCACTTTACAAGGCAGAAATAATGTTTAAATGGTCGGGGAAAGTGTTTTTAAATGTCTGGAAGAGAGTTTTAGCCTGTCATTTTGCACAATATCATTTAACATTGAACCTCTCCTGGAAATGCACAGAATATGTACATTTTCAGGAGAGGGTCAATGTTAAATGATATCGTGCAAAATGACAGGCTAAAACCCAGGAATAAGTGTTGAAGTGAAAAAAAAAGTGTGAAAGGCGGGGAAAAGTTGTTTAAAATAGTCTGATAATACCAGGGCTCATCACTGCACTTTACAAGCCAGGAAAAGTGATTGAATCCTGTGTATACATTTTTTAAATAGTCTGATACCTCCAGGGCACATCACCGCACTATACAAGCCAGGGAAGGTGCCTGAATCCTGGGTAAACATTGTTTAATTGTTTAAGTGTTTTTAAATGTATGGAACAGTGTTTTGTCACTTTCAAAACTCTCCCATCATTGGCCGGAGAAATGGGGTCGATTTTGTATTACATCTGACCGTTAATATTCCAGTGAGACGAAGTACGTCCAATGGCCGGAGGGATCTCATGTTAATTTTGTCCAAAAACCGGAGCATTCTCTTGCTCCAGGTGCTGCAGCCTGGTTCTCTGGGTACTCTATGTCCATATTTAAGACAGTTTCCCCGCATTTTAATCACTATTTCTGCCTTGGAAAGTGAGGTTCTCTCCACACTTTTTCAACTAAAATGATTTTAAATCATTATTTTTGCATTTAAATGCATTTATTTTATCATTAATATGGTTCCCTGAAACAATGCACATACTCTGGAGCTCACTGGGGTCCTGCGCGTATGCTTTAATCAGGCATTTTAACACTTCTTTCCATGAAAATGATTTTTAATCACTATCATGGGGCTATATAAATCCAATTCCGTGTAGTTCGGAGCACAATTGTACCTTTTACTATTTAAATGTATTTGTATTATATATGTTTGGGCTAGGCAAGTGACATTTCTGGGTGATTTTGTCAGTTTATGGAGCTTAGCCCACAAATCCTGGAGGTTCCAGGCCGAATTTGGGTGCTCAGAGGCGGCCTGCCAGGCGCCCCAACCCGTGGAAAGAAGAAAAAAGTGAAGAAAACAGTTAATTATATCTTAAAATAATCAAAAATGAAGTTTAAAAAAATTGTCGAAAAAATGACTAAGTGCCAACGGAGAAGGGGCCCGAAAAAGCTCAACCCTTTGGGGCTTCGGGCCCTTTTTACCCCTTCTCCGTTGTAAGTTGCAACGGAGAAGGGGAAAAGTGTCCGGGGCTTCATTTCCCCTTCTCCGTCAAAAATATTCATCCATACATTTTGGACTACAGTCTGCACAAAATCGGAAACCCGGTTTTTGGGTGCACTCAGAAAAAAAACGGCTTTCTGCAAACACGGAGGTGAAGTGTCCGCTCACCGTGCACTTTGGGTCGGCCTTATTTTGTTTGGGTTAGGATTTGGTTCTCACAAAAGTTTACTATGACAAATGTGCCTCTGGAGGAATTCAAGGGGAGTTGACAGGGGACTCTACCCTCATTATGAGGCACTATTTTACGATACTTTTTTAAATTTTCACCCTTTTGGCCCGGATCTATTTATTTTCTTTTTTCTTCAGTTTTGGCACAACGCTCTGGAGGAATGTAAGGGGAGTCGACAGGGGACTCTACCCGCCTCACGAGTGCCTATTTTCGGACACTTTTTTTCATTTTTCACCCTTTTGGCCCGGATCTATTTCTTTTCTTTTTTCTTCAGTTTTGGGCCGTTTGACACGGTTCCTTCTAGCTGGGGCACTGCCCAGTCCCCGGTGTCCCCAGTCGGCCCTCCACTGAAGGGGTGGTGGTGCCAATAAGAAGGCCGAAGTTGGATGCTGAGGGGCGGGCGGGCGGGCATTATTAAGGTTCCCAGGGGCAGCTAAAGTGCCACTTTCCATCAGCACCGGGGAGGCGCTCTCCTCGGTGCTGAACCAAGGAGGGTTAGGGACACATGCTGGAGGTCTTTAGTCCGTCCTTTAGGGGTCTTGGAGCCGCCAAAGAGAGGTGTATTTCCCGGTCTCTTTCCTGGAGGATGGAAATAACCTAAGTGCCCATGTTAGGGAGACATGCTGGAGGTCTTTAGTCCGTCCTTTGGGGGTCGTGGAGCAGCCAAAGAGAGGTGCTTTTCCCGGTCTCTTTCCTGGAGGATGGAAATAACCTAATGGCGCATTTCCACCATGGCGCGGAGCGCGGTTTAAGCGTGCCGTGTCGTTTTTGGTTGCGTTTCCACTAGGCCTAGTTCCGGCCCGGGGCTACTTTTTCACCTTTTTTCTGGCCCGACAAAATCGTGGTTCTATCGGGGCCAACAAGCGGGCCAACAACCGGGCTGAATATGCTAAACTAGTGAGAGAATCGCTGGCAAGGGGGCTACAACTACAACAAGATGAACATATTTGACCGTGATTTAATTGTAATACACGTTTCAAAATGATGCCGAAGTAACAACATACTGATACCGGTTAGTAAACACCATGAATTAATGCTTTGACAAGTCTGCAGACAGACGGCAGGAGAAACACCTTTTAAAATGCGTGTTGTCTAAATGGAGATCAGCTAAGCTAACGCACTATATGCTCCGACCGTCCACACTCACAACAACGGCCTACAGACATAAATAAACCAGCGCCTGTATTCTCCATGACACAGACAGTCTGTGGTTTGTACTTGTTTAACTTCTGTCTAGTTTCTGAACAGATATGAGGAGCTGTGAGCTTGAGTGCTAACAGCTAACGGCTGATGTTGTTTTTCTGAAGATGACGTCACGGCTCCGCCTACACTGCGTTACCATAGATACTACCCCAGTTCCTAAACTGTAATGGAAGCGCAGCATTAAAGTGAGCCGGGCCTAGCAAGGCCTAACAAGGCCTAACAAGGCCTAACAAAACCGTACTAAGTCGAGTGAGGCCTGCGGTGGAAATGAGCCATAAGTGCCCATGTTAGGGAGACATGCCGGAGGTTTTTAGTCCGTCCTTTGGGGGTCTTGGAGCCGCCAAAGAGAGGTATATTTCCCGGTCTCTTTCCTGGAGGATGGAAATAACCTAAGTGCCCATGTTAGGGAGACATGCTGGAGGTCTTTAGTCCGTCCTTTGATGCACTATTCCCACATTTTAAACACTGTTCCTGCCTTGTCAAGTGCTTTATTCGTTCATGTCCAATTGATGTACTTTAATTTGTATGTAGATGTCTCTGTATTGGACAGTAGTGTACAATACAGAGACATATACCATACAAATTAAAGTAATTTGTATGGTATATGTCTCTGTATTGTACACTGTTGTACAACACATAGACATATACCATACAAATTAAAGTACATTAGTTGGACATTAAGCACTTTAATTTGTATGGTATATGTCTCTGTATTGTACACTACTGTCCAATACAGAGACATATACCATGCACTTATTCCGACATGTGAAACACAATTTCTTCCTTGTAAAGTGCTTTATTTTAGCCTGTCTGCTTCATGTCCAATTGATGCACTTTATATAGTATGGTATATGTCTCTGTATTGTACACTACTGTGTCCAATACGCAATCGAGCCAGTAGACCCTCTGCTCAGCCCAGGGGGTTCTACTCGGCGTACTTTCTTGTGAGCAAGAAAGTCGGCGGATTTCGCCTGATTTGGACCTCAGAGGAATCTACAGATTCCTGAAGGTGCTGCCATTCCATATGCTGACCACAGCACATGCACAGGGGGAGTGGTTCGCAACCGTGGACTTGAGGGATGCCTACTTCCACGTGGGCCGGGCAAGATGGTGCCTTATGGCGCATTTCCACTACACGGCCTCGCTCGGCCTCGCTCGGTATGGCTAGGCCTCGTTAGGCCTTGTTAGGACTGGCTCACTTTATGGCGCATTTCCATTACAGTTTAGGAACTGGGGTAGTATCTATAGTAACGCAGTGTAGGCGGAGCCGTGACGTCATCTTCAATGAGAACCCCAGAAAAACAACATCAGCCGTTAGCTGTTAGCACTCAGAGCTCACAGCTCCTCATATCTGTTCAGAAACTAGACAAAAGTTAAACAAGTCCAAACCACAGCCTGTCTGTGTCATGGCGAATACAGTCGCTGGTTTATTTATGTCTGTAGGCCATTGTTATGAGTGTGGACGGTCGGAGCATATACTGCGTTAGCTTAGCTGATCTCCATTTAGATAACACGCATTTTCGAAGGTGTTTCTCCTGCCGTCTGTCTGCAGACTTGTCAAAGCATTAATTCATGGTTTTTACTAACCGGTATCAGTATGTTGTTACTTCGGCATCATTTTGAAACGTGTATTACAATTAAATCACGGTCAAATATGTTCATCTTGTTGTAGTTGTAGCCCCCTTGCCAGCGATTCTCTCTCTAGTTTAGCATACTCAGCCCGACTCAGCCTGGTTGTTGGCCCGGAAAGAACCTCGATTTTATGGGGCCAGAAAAACTGTGAAATAGTACCCGCTAGCCGGTACTACGCTAAGTGGAAACGCAACCAAAAACGAGCCCCGCACGGCTCGGCACACTTAAGGCGAGCTCCGCGCTGTAGTGGAAATGCGCCATTATATTCAGTTCCTCCGGCCCTTGGGCAGACTGACGGCTGCCTCGACCGTTGGGCCCTTAGGCCCGCTGTCGTTGCGCCCCATGCAGATGTGGCTGAACAGCCTTCACTTAGACGCCAAGTGGCACAGGCACAGGAAAGTCAGGGTATCGCAGAGTTGCCTCCACTCACTGTCACGCTGGATGGGCAGGGCCTATCTCCTGACGGGCGTGCCCATGGGCGCCATCCCATCCCGCCAGGAGACCGTCACCGTAGGTGCATGTCTCTCAGGGTGGGGTTCAGTGCGGCAGGGCAGGACTGTTCAGGGTCAGTGGTCTGCCCAGGAGGGTGCACGCCATGTCAACGTGCTAGAGCTTCGGGCTGTGCAGCTCTCACTCACGCACTTTCTACCCCAACTGGGGGGCAAGCATGTGCTTGTTCCTTGGGACAGCATGTACACTGTTGCCCAGACAGCTGTCCCTTCTAGATAGTGGACGTTCTCACTCCACTCTGAGAGTTTATGTGGCTGCTATTTCTGCCCGACATGTTCGGGTCGACGGCGCCACGGCGGGGTGCCACAGGTCGGTGTCCCTCTTCCTGAGAGGGGCTTTACGGCTTGGGACCTGCCCCTGCTGCCGGATGCCCTATCATCTCCTCCCTTCCAGCCACTGGCCCAGGTGGGGCCTAGGTGGCTGCCCAGGAAGGTAGCATTTCTGCTTGCCATAGCCTCAGGGAAGCGAGTTCGGGAGTTGCATGTCCTCTCCGTAAGCGATACATGCCCTTTGGGCCAAGGTGCTTCCACAAACCCACTTCAATCAGCCTGCCCAGCTGGCACGCTTTGACATTCAGGAGAACGGCACGTCTCAGTTGCTGTGCCCTGTGGGTGCCCAAAGGGCGTATATCGAGGCCTGTATACGGCAGTCGGAGCAGCTCTTCGTTTGCCATGGCGGCACTAAAGGAGGTTGTGCCCTCTAACCAGCAGCTGCCCCACTGGGTTGTCGATACCATCTCACATGCCTACGGGGCCAGTGGCCGCCCCCTGCCATGAGGGCTGAGATGCCACTCTACAAGGAGCATCTCAACATCTTGGGCTGCCCTGAGAGTGGTGCCCCTGGAGGCCATCTGCGCCGCGGCGTCGTGGGCGTATTCTGGCACATTCTCCAGTTTTTATCGGGTTAATGTCGCCACTCCCCATTCTTTGGGCGTGGTCCTTTTGCCGAGCTCCACTGCTTCCAGTAGTGAGCAAGGGCTTGGATTCTTCATGACATGGTTGGTATAAGTCATCCAGTGCTAAAGCGCCGCCTCTGGCGGTCAGTAGGGACGAAATAGAACGATAGTTACGGCTGTAACTACGGTTCTATGAGGACACACCGGGGACACATGGTGATGTAGAAAAGACATCAGAGAGTGCATTCTGCATAATATGAGACCTTTAATCCAAATTATCTTTGGAAACTGAGCTTCTGGGTCTAATAACTGTAGATGATGTGGATAGTTTATATGTTTGTACTTAAAAATGAGTGACAGCCAATGAACATGTCTCTTTATATCGAGCAGAGGACCTTCTAGTGAAGTTGCTGTTGTGATGCATTCAGGGACCCCGGAGTTCATGGCTCCAGAGATGTACGAGGAGAAGTACGACGAGGCGGTGGACGTGTACGCCTTCGGGATGTGCATCCTGGAGATGGCCACCTCCGAGTATCCGTACTCCGAGTGCCACAACGCCGCGCAGATCTACCGCAAAGTCACCAACGTAAGCCCCGCCCACCTGACCACTTCCCGTCTGTGGTCACATGACTGACTATCCGTTTGTCTCGCAGGGAACCAAGCCGGACAGTTTCTTCAAAGTGAAAGTCCCCGAGCTGAAGGAGATCATTGAGGGCTGCATTAAGACCGACAGCAGTGAAAGGTAACCAATCAGAGCGCAGCATTCACACCTGCAGCTCACCTGACTGACCTGAACAAACGCCGTGACAGGAAGTAAAGCTTCACTTCCTGTATACATTCTCTCTTTGTACAGAAACAAGTAAAACTAGATAACCCTACTACGCAAAAAACCACACCAAATGATTCTGGTTCCGAGCAGAATGACCCAGTTACTGCTGGACTGTAATATCCTGCGCTAAACTCAAAATACAAGATACGAAACATGTTCAACCGTGCAACAAAATATAAATAGTCCTACATATATTTTATTTATTTCCTTCTTATTTTTGTCTAAGCTCAAGGGAGCCAGAGCAGAGGGCTCAAGGGAGCCAGAGCAGAGGGCTCAAGGGAGCCAGAGCAGAAGGCTCAAGGGAGCCAGAGCAGAGGGCTCAAGTCAGCCAGAGCAGAGGGCTTAGGGAGCCAGAGCAGAGGGCTCAAGGGAGCCAGAGCAGAGGGCTCAAGGGAGCCAGAGCAGAAGGCTCAAGGGAGCCAGAGCAGAGGGCTCAAGGGAGCCAGAGCAGAGGGCTTAGGGAGCCAGAGCAGAGGGCTCAAGGGAGCCAGAGCAGAGGGCTCAAGGGAGCCAGAGCAGAGGGCTTAGGGAGCCAGAGCAGAGGGCTTAGGGAGCTGCGGGTTGCCGACCCCTGAGCTAGGGTCATCAAAGTCAAGTCAAAGTCAACTTTATTGTCAATCGTTCAGTTTGTGTGAACAGAGAGATCGAAATACTGTTTCACACAATCCAGAATACAATAACAAAGATATATAAAAATATGTATAAAAATATGTATATACCTATATATACACACAATCAACAGATTCATGTATACATACGCACACGTTAAGACCTAAATAGAAGCACAACAATCAATATATACAAAATAACAGTCAATTCAATATCTTTGGGAAATGTGCATTAGTGCCAGACGGTCCATAGCAGCGTGAAAATCATGAGTACTCATTGGCAGAGATGTTAAAGTCCACACATCCTTCACTCAAGTAGAAGTACAGATACTCGTGTTTAAAAGTACTCTGGTAAAAGTAAAGAGGCTTTGAAATGTCCTTCAGTAAAAAGTACCCATAACTAGCAGCTGTTTTAAAGAGTACCTGACCTCCCTTTATATTAATAGAACAATAATGTCATTGTTAGCTAATGAATGTTTCCATGCTGAACAACGGCAACATGACAACGTTTCCATTGGTCCCTCTTCTTTAGAGAAGACCAGGAAATGATGGATACACGGATCGTGTTCAAATCAATAGGCACGCAATGACTCTAAATAATAATGATCACGCCACCAAACACACATTCAGACTAAAGGAACCAGCCTGTTTGGAACATGTAAGAAGTAGAAAGTACAGGTATTTGTGTTCAACATGGAAGAAGTAGAAAGTACAGGTATTTGGGTTCAACATGGAAGAAGTAGAAAGTACAGGTATTTGTGTTCAACATGTAAGAAGTAGAAAGTACAGGTATTTGTGTTCAACATGTGAGAAGTAGAAAGTACAGGTATTTGTGTTCAACATGTAAGAAGTAGAAAGTACAGGTATTTGGGTTCAACATGGAAGAAGTAGAAAGTACAGGTATTTGGGTTCAAAATGTGAGAAGTAGAAAGTACAGGTATTTGGGTTCAAAGTGTAAGAAGTAGAAAGTTCAGGTATTTGTGGTCAACATGTAAGAAGTAGAAAGTTCAGGTATTTGGGTTCAAAATGTAGGAAGTCAAAGTAAAAAGTCTGGAGTAAAGTACTGATACCAGAAAAATGTACTTAGGTACAGTAACAAAGTATTTGTACTCCATTACTTCCCACCTCTGGTTCTGGTCCTGGTCGTCCTGGTTCTGGTCCTGGTTCTGCAGGTTCACGGTGCAGGCCCTGCTGCAGCAGCGGTTCTTCCAGGAGCAGCAGGGGGTCAGCCTGGTTCTGGCCCAGGAGGACGACGGGGCGGCGCTGAAGCTCTGGCTTCGGATGGATCACAACAAGAAGCTGCATGGGAAATACAAAGATAACAACGCCATCGAGTTCCTGTTCGAGATCTACAAGGACGTCCCGGAGGAGGTGGCGCAGGAGATGGTGAGAGATATACCAGACATGAGTCAGCATTATGAGTCCTTGTACCAGACATGAGTCAGCATTATGAGTCCTTGTACCAGACATGAGTCAGCATTATGAGTCCTTGTACCAGACATGAGTCAGCATTATGGGTCCTTATACCAGATATGAGTCAGCATTATGAGTCCTTGTACCAGACATGAGTCAGCATTATGGGTCCTTATACCAGACATGAGTCAGCATTATGAGTCCTTGTACCAGACATGAGTCAGCATTATGAGTCCTTGTACCAGACATGAGTCAGCATTATGGGTCCTTATACCAGACATGAGTCAGCATTATGAGTCCTTGTACCAGATATGAGTCAGCATTATGGGTCCTTATACCAGACATGAGTCAGCATTGAGTCAGCATTATGAGTCCTAATACCAGACATGAGTCAGCATTATGAGGCCTTATACCTGACATGAGTCAGCATTATGAGTCCTAATACCAGACATGAGTCAGCCTTATGAGTCCTTATACCAGACATGAGTCAGCATTATGAGTCCTTATACCAGACATGAGTCAGCATTATGGGTCAGCATTATGAGTCAGCATTATGAGTCCTAATACCAGACATGAGTCAGCATTGAGTCAGCATTATGAGTCCTAATACCAGACATGAGTCAGCATTATGAGTCCTAATACCAGACATGAGTCAGCATTATGAGTCCTAATACCTGACATGAATCAGCATTATGAGTCCTTATACCTGACATGAGTCAGCATTATGAGTCCTAATACCAGACATGAGTCAGCATTATGGGTCAGCATTATGAGTCCTTATACCTGACATGAGTCAGCATTATGAGTCCTAATACCAGACATGAGTCAGCATTATGGGTCAGCATTGAGTCCTTATACCAGACATGAGTCAGCATTATGAGTCCTTATACCAGACATGAGTCAGCATTATGAGTCCTTATACCAGACATGAATCAGCATTATGAGTCCTAATACCAGACATGAGTCAGCATTATGGGTCAGCATTATGAGTCCTTATACCAGACATGAGTCAGCATTATGAGTCCTTATACCAGACATGAGTCAGCATTATGAGTCCTTATACCAGACATGAATCAGCATTATGAGTCTTATACCTGACATGAGTCAGCATTATGAGTCCTAATACCAGACATGAGTCAGCATTATGGGTCAGCATTATGAGTCCTTATACCAGACATGAGTCAGCATTATGAGTCCTTATACCAGACATGAGTCAGCATTATGAGTCCTTATACCAGACATGAATCAGCATTATGAGTCCTTATACCTGACATGAGTCAGCATTATGGGTCAGCATTATGAGTCCTTATATGTACCTGCGCTCAGGTGGTGCTCGGCTTCCTGTGTGAGGCTGACTACAAGGTGGTTGCCACAGCGATCCGAGACCGAGTGACGGCCATAAAGCGTCAGCGGGAGAAACGCCGCCTGCTAGCGGAGTCTGACTCCGCCCCCAAACCATCTGAACCGGCCAATCAAAGAGCGGCAGCCGCCACCAGCTCATCTGATGCCGGGAAGGCAGCCAATCAGGTGTGTCGAAATTGTTATTATCTTACCTGCAGAGCACGATGGAATGCTAATGCCCAGTAGCAGACTGAGCTCCCGTAGGTAGGGGGGCAGGTGTGCAGCTTTCTGCCCTTCATGATAAGAAGTCATTATGTATAAAAACAGCGATTCTCTTAGAAAAGTCATCGCACATGAAGAGGTGATGAAGAGGCTGGATTCTCTCTCTCATGAGCTCAGCAGCTTCAGAGGAGAGATGGAGATGAGAAGCTGAAGTCCTCCTCCAGCAGAGCAGCATGAAGATATAGAACATAGAACAGATCAAAGAGTGCAGAAGAGTCTGTATACAAGTACATGGAATATGATATACAGATACATAATTAGCAAACAGATGAATGTTATGGACGTTCTTCAGAGCTCAGGTGTTTAACAGTCTTTTGATCCTCCAGCAGACGTCATGGAGCGCTGAGGATTCTGGGAAGAGCCGGACGGAGCACCCCCCCGCTACAGGTGAGGGTATGTTATCTAAAACATGTCTCATTGGTTTTCACTGAGTTATTTATTATTTCATTTATCACACCTTCATTCCTCTGCAGCGGACTCTGAGATGGAAACCTCCTCAGGTGTGCCGGAGAGGGTTGAAGCCACGCCCCCTCCGCTCACTAACCCCGCCCCCCTTTATTATGTCCCCGCCCCTGCTGCCGTGGCCCAGGAGACCCCTCGACCTCAGGCTCCTCCCCCTGTGACCAGGACTCCATCCAAAGCTCCGCCCCTTCCTGTGCTGCGCTATCCCAAAGTAAGCAGGGGGCGGGGCTGGTGTATGTCAATGGGCGGGGCGTATGTTAGGGTGTGGGCGGGGCTTGTATACATATAGGGGGCGGGGCATTGTTTTGATGTCTGCCGCCCTCTAGAGGAGATTTAAGGTATGACATGAGCTCAGCTGTGGAGGTGCAAACGTCTCTCTGTTTGTGTCTCAGAGCATCGCTGTCTCCCACAATGCCGAGCGACACACAGTCAGTGGCTTCTCTTCACCTATTGACAGGTAACACACACACACACACACCCACCCACACCCACACACACCCACACCCACACACACTCAACATGAGGCCCTTCTTCAGTTTTTAAGAGATTACATTGTTCTTTAGTGAGTGTTGCGTCTCTGTTTGCAGCTCCGCCTCTGACGTGACCTCGGGTTTGAGTGACTGCAATGACGGCCAATCAGAAAAGGGCAATCAGGAAGTGGTGACGGCGAAGAAGCAGTTCAGACGGAGAGCCAAAGCTCGCCTGAGAATCACAGGGGTGACGAAACATCAATATCATCATTAATAACCAGTGATGTAATGCAGGGATGAAATGGGACATTATGCACAATCAGTACTTTTAGTACTTTTAGTATATTTTTACGCTTTTGTTCCTTTACTTAAGATTTTATAGGTCTCCTATCATGCAAAAGTCACTTTCTGATGTCTTCTCTACATCACCATGTGTCCCCGGTGTGTCCCCGGTGTGTCCCCGGTGTGTCAGGAGAATCACTAAGTGTCAGGAAATAAAACCCTCTCTCTTTTCCTCCGTACCCACATCTCTAAAAATGTGGGAACAACGGAGCCGATCCAGATTTGCTGCGTCATGATGACATTACTAAAATGTGGGCGGGCTTTACCACGGGCCAATCAGAAACGTTGCTGTCAGAAACAATGAGCGAGTACTTTTAATAAAGTGACACCCTTCTTCCTCCACTGTGTGTTACACACCTTATCTAACACTGTGTGTTACACACCTTATCTAACACTGTGTGTTACACACCTTATCTAACACTGTGTATTACACACCTTATCTAACACTGTGTGTTACACACCTTATCTAACACTGTGTGTTACACACCTTATCTAACACTGTGTGGCACGGCGTGGTGCGTTCAGGTGTCAGACCTGGGCGACCGGGTGGTGGAGTGCCAGCTGAAGACCCACAACAGCAAGATGGTGACCTTTAAGTTTGACCTGGACGGAGACAGCCCTGAAGACATCGCCTCGGTGATGGTGAGCTGATCTTTGACTCCTGCAGCGAGCCTCTGATCCCCAAGGGGGCGCTGCAGCTTCCTGTTGTTCTTCAGCTTCCTGTTGTTCTGCAGCTTCCTGTTGTTCTGCAGCTTCCTGTTGTTCTGCAGCTTCCTGTTGTTCTTCAGCTGTTGTTCTGCAGCTTCCTGTTGTTCTGCAGCTTCCTGTTGTTCTGCAGCTTCCTGTTGTTCTTCAGCTTCCTGTTGTTCTTCAGCTGTTGTTCTGCAGCTTCCTGTTGTTCTGCAGCTTCCTGTTGTTCTTCAGCTTCCTGTTGTTCTTCAGCTTCCTGTTGTTCTTCAGCTTCCTGTTGTTCTGCAGCTTCCTGTTGTTCTGCAGCTTCCTGTTGTTCTTCAGCTTCCTGTTGTTCTTCGGATTCCTGTTGTTCTTCACCTGTTGTTCTTTAGCTTCCTGTTGTTCTGCAGCTTCCTGTTGTTCTTCAGCTTCCTGTTGTTCTGCAGCTTCCTGTTGTTCTTCAGCTTCCTGTTGTTCTTCAGCTTCCTGTTGTTCTTCAGCTTCCTGTTGTTCTTCAGCTTCCTGTTGTTCTTCAGCTTCCTGTTGTTCTGCAGCTTCCTGTTGTTCTGCAGCTTCCTGTTGTTCTTCGGATTCCTGTTGTTCTTCACCTGTTGTTCTTTAGCTTCCTGTTGTTCTGCAGCTTCCTGTTGTTCTTCAGCTTCCTGTTGTTCTTCACCTGTTGTTCTTCAGCTTCCTGTTGTTCTGCAGCTTCCTGTTGTTCTGCAGCTTCCTGTTGTTCTTCACCTGTTGTTCTGCAGCTTCCTGTTGTTCTTCACCTGTTGTTCTGCAGCTTCCTGTTGTTCTTTAGCTTCCTGTTGTTCTTCACCTGTTGTTCTGCAGCTTCCTGTTGTTCTGCAGCTTCCTGTTGTTCTGCAGCTTCCTGTTGTTCTTCAGCTTCCTGTTGTTCTGCAGCTTCCTGTTGTTCTGCAGCTTCCTGTTGTTCTTCAGCTTCCTGTTGTTCTTCAGCTTCCTGTTGTTCTTCAGCTTCCTGTTGTTCTTCAGCTCCACAGAGACTTCCTGCTGCCCTCAGAGCGAGACGGCTTCATCCTGCGCATGTATGACATCATCCAGAGGGCGGAGTCTATGATGCAGCCCGGCCCCCCCGCTCAGGTGTGCAGGAGTTATTCATCTCTTCTGTGGGTGTTTCTCAATGTCGAGGAGGCTTGCTTGGTAGGACATGTACCTCCGAGTGAGTTCCTTCAGAAGCGAGGCAAGAATACCTCCTAGCCTCGGAGAACGAAGAGTGGAACAGGCGAGCAAGTGTGCAGGTGTGCGTCATATGAGAGGCCCCGCCTTACATTTTCCGCCAAAGATTTGGGAAATTGGTCCGTGCGCAAAGCATTGTGGGGATTTTAAGACCGCGGAGGATACACATGTGCAGCCTCGAAATTTCCCGCAACGAAGTACGCCGGCCTCGGTAGAATTCCAAGTATCCTGGACATTAGAACAGTCCTTCGGCGGCACTCGATGACGTAGTATGCTTGAAATAGTGGCTCTGGAGCAGCTTTCCTCGACATTGAGAAACACTCCGTGAATGCACCTCACCTGGCTCTACAGACAGGAAGTGCTCCTGCTTTGAGTTCCTCTTCATTAAACCTTCTTCTTCTTCTTCTGTTTCTCATGTTATAAATGTTTTCCAGCCTAACCGGCCCCCCCCGGATCTGAGCAGAACGCTGTCCTCAAAACCACTTCCAGGTAAGAGAAGTGAACACCTGAAGGTTCAGAGAGTATTCTAATATTAGTCTATAATAGCCGCTTTCACTTTCCCGTACTTAGTTCCCAGCACTTAGTACCCAGCACTTAGTACCCAGCACTTAGTTCCCAGCACTTAGTTCCCAGCATTTAGTACCCAGCACTTAGTACCCAGCACTTAGTTCCCAGCACTTAGTTCCCAGCACTTAGTACCCAGCACTTAGTACCCCATGGAACTAAATCCCCTCAGTAGAAGCCTTCCGAGTAAATCGCCAGAACGCCGACACCTCCTCATCTCCACCGCTCCCATGTTTTTTTTTGTGTTGCCATAAGTTAGTCTCTCTCCGTTTGTACGCGGGGCTAATGCTAATGCTAATGCTAATGCCAGCAAATACAATGGCGGCTTCACAAAACTTTTCCGAGTTTTACGGGGCGTGGTTTGCAATTCGCCCAGCCAATCAGAAATTGGAACTTTTTTCTCCCCAGGAAAGTACCTGCTCTCTAGCAGGGACTGAAAAGGGGGGGAAAGTTCTCATGAACTAAGTTCTCTTTTTGGTGTGAACGCAAAATCCCAGGAACTATCGGAACTAAAAGGGAAAAGTACGGGGAAAAGTACTCCGGTGTGAAAGCGCCTTATGACAGGGAGACAACATGTCTCCTGTCCCACGAGAGGCAACAAAACATTGGATCATGTTTACACCAACATGGCCAATGCATACAATGCCATTCCCCTCCCCCACCTGGGTCAGTCTGACCACCTCTCACAGTTCCATTACCCAACATACACACCACTCATCAAACATCTGAAACCCACAGTGAGGACTGTCAAGGTATGGCCTGAGGGGGCAGACTCTATGCTACAGGACAAGTTTCAACACACAGCCTGGAGTGTGTTTGCCACCCAGGCCACCTTGGATTCCCATACAGACATTGACCACTACGCCTCCTCCGTACTGGACTACATCAGCACCACCATCAACAGTGTCACCACTCTGAAGCAGATAACAACCTACCCAAACCAGAAGCCGTGGATGAATAAAGAATTTCGCCAACTACTGAAAGCGCGAAACATCGCCTTCAGATCAGGTGACGAACGTGCTTACAGTTTATCCAGGGCTCACCTAAAGAAGGGCATTAGGAAGGCCAAGCACTGCTACAAACTGAGGATTGAGGAGCACTTCAATAACTCCGACCCCCGAAGAATGTGGCAGGGCATTCAGGCCATCACTGACTACAAACCCACCACCCCCTCTCTCCCGTCAAACGACGTCTCCTTCCTCAACGAGCTGAATCATTTCTATGCTCGCTTCGACAGGGACAACCAGGAGACAGCCACTAAGGCTGTTCCCCCTGCAGACCACCAGCCCCTCACACTCTCACCTTCTGACGTCTTCACCACACTGAGCAGGATTAATGCACGCAAGGCTGCTGGACCCGATGGCATCCCAGGCCGTTTTCTCAGGGCCTGTGCTGGGCAACTGACTGAGGTCATGACGGACATTTTCAACCTGTCCCTGGCCCAAACTGTTGTCCCCACGTGCTTTAAAACCACCGCCATAGTGCCAGTGCCCAAACACTCTGCTGCAGCAGGCCTGAATGACTTCCGTCCCGTTGCACTTACACCCATTCTCATGAAGTGCTTCGAGAAGTTGGTCCTAGCACAGCTTAAATCCCGCCTATCACCGACACTGGACCCCCATCAATTTGCATACCGGACTAATAGGAGCACGGAAGATGCTGTTTCCATAACACTTCACACCGTCCTCTCACATCTGGAAAAAACCAACTCCTATGCAAGAGTGCTGTTCATCGACTTCAGTTCAGCCTTCAACACCGTCATCCCCTCCAAACTAATCACAAAACTCAACGACCTGGGCATCGACGCCCCCCTTTGTAATTGGATTTTAGACTTTCTAACCAACAGACCCCAGCATGTCAGGTTGGATAATCTCTCTTCCATGACCCTCAGCCTAAATACCGGTGTCCCACAAGGCTGCGTGCTGAGCCCCCTCCTCTACTCCATCTTCACCCACGACTGTACCCCTGTACATGGTTCAAACACCCATCAAGTATGCAGACGACACAACGGTGATCGGCCTCATCCACAACAACGATGAGACGGCCTACAGGGAGGAGGTTCAGCATCTGACTGAGTGGTGTGCCGACAATAACCTGGCCCTCAACACAACAAAAACAAAAGAACTCATTGTGGACTTCAGGAAATCGAAAGGCAACACACACACACTCCCATCCACATAAATGGAACAGCGGTGGAGCGTGTGTCTAGCTTCAAGTTCCTGGGGGTCCACATATCCGATGACCTCTCATGGTCCAACAATACCACCAGCTTAGTAAAGAAGGCTCACCAGCGTCTCTCCTCCTGAGGAGACTAAAGAAAGATCACCTCTCTCCTCAGATTCTGGTGAACTTTTATCGCTGCACCATCGAGAGCATCCTGACCAGCTGTATCACAGCCTGGTATGGGAACTGCTCCACGCTCAACAGGAAGGCATTGCAGAGGGTGACGAAAATCGGCCAACGCATCATTGGTGTCCCACTCCCTGCCATCGAGGACATCCAGGGGACACGGTGTCTGCAGAGGGCGCACAACATCTTTAAAGACACCTCTCATCCTGCAAACTATCTGTTCGTCCTCCAACCCTCGGGGGGCGCCTCAGGAGCCTCCGGTCCAAGACCAGCAGGTTCAGGGTCAGCTTCTTCCCCAGGGCTGTTACCCTGCTGAACTCTGCTCCCTGATAGACTCAAGCCCATACCCACCACCCAGCTGTTTATATATTTTACTGTCAATGCCGTTTACACTGTATATATTCATCTGTTTATAGCCTATTTATAATTATTCTATTTATAATTATTCTATTTATAATTATTCTTATTATGTAGACTCACTATTTTGCACTTCTGGTCAGATGCCTAACTTACATTTCGTCACTAGTACATGTACTATGTAATGACAATAAAGTTGAATCTGAATCTGAAATTATAGTCAGATCACATAATGCTCCCGTCTTCACTAGAGGGAGTATAATGAGTGAATTTAAATATGGTGTAATGTGTTTTGGGGCCATAAATACAATGACAACAGGATTGTACGGTTATGAATACATAATAAGTTAGTTATGATGTAGTTAAAACAATATTGGACTGAGATAAATCATGAACACCATGAAGGGTACCAGCTTTCCAACACAACACAAGGGTTAAGTGACTTCTACTACTTTACCCCCTTGATGGTTTCAGGGCTACAGAAGAGTTGATTCAGCTAAAATAAAAAGACCCTCTGATTCACACACGTCTCTCTCAGTGTAAGTCGACGGGGAAAGTGTCTTTGGTCCGGTGACGTCAGACTGACAGGAAGTTGTAGTACCACTGCTTGGCAACAAGGAGGCGCACTTCCTGGGGGTTTGTTTCTGACGCTCTGCTCCCCCCCCTCCAGCTTCCTTTGCTCCCCCCTCCGCACAGCCCCCCTCTCAGTATATCCTCCCGTCTCCCCCTTACTCCCCCACCCTCCTCCCCTCCTCAGCTCCGCACCCTCCCCCTTCTCACTGCCCCCACCCTGACCAGCCTATCTTCTCATTCGCTAACGTTCTCTCTCTGGACATGAGCGTCGCCCACTCCCTGCTGCCCCCCCAAACCCTGCCTCCCCCTTTTCCCTCCCCCCTGTCTCCCCCCATGTCTCCAACCCTAGGACCTAAGCCCCGCCCTCAAAGCCTCGCCCCCTTACCTGCTCCTCCCCCCTCCCACATATCCTCCCGTCCCCCTACCCCTCAGACAGGCTCCGCCCCCGTCAGCCAGCAGGGGGCGTTGTCCACCTGGACCCCCGTCACCCAGCAGGGGGCGTCACCCACCTGGACCCCCATCACCCAGCAGGTAAGCTTCTGTTAAAACCATGATGCATTCAGGAGCTCCTCAACATTTAGTACTGAACCACAACAACCAGGTCATGGTCCGGGTCATGGTCCTGGTTCTGGAGTCAGGTGGGACCTCAAAGAAACCTGGTTTCACCCTCCCCCAGGTCTCCCTCACCGTCGGGCGTTTCCAGGTGTCACCCTCTAAAGATGTTCCTGCTGTCCGTCATCCCGAGCCCCACCCCCCCAGTCAGGCCACACCCACCGCTCATTCCCCGCCTCCTTCCATGGTGAGCCAATCAGAGAGCAGCACGGCGAAGACGAGCCAATCAGAGAGCAGCAAAGTGAAGCTCTCCAGAGGACAGGAGGAAGAGGATGGGAGGGGGGGGGGGCGCCGGCTCAGCCAATCGTGGAGCCGCTCGATGGCTCTCATCAGCTCTGACGAATCAGGGAGTGAGAACGAGGAGATGTGGGCGGAGCTGCAGGAGCTTCGTGAAAGGTGATTGGTCGATAGGGTTGTATGCAGGTTTAAATTAGACAGATCGGGGGGGTTTAACTTTCTACCTAATAATGTCAGAATGAAGGCGAAACCATTTCAAATGTTTTCATTGGCAGACAATACGCGGAGGTGCAGGAGCTGCAGGCCAATCAGAAGCGAGAGATCGAGCAGCTGTACCTGAGGATGGGGAATGTCCCGCCCCCTGGCATCGTCTCGCCGGCGGCCATGTTGACCCACAGGCAGCGCCGCCTCTCCGCCCGGAGAAACAGCCTGAGAGCGGAGCTGCTGCCCCCTGCAGGTGGGGAGCCACACTGCATTCATTATAACACTGATAATAACAATAACAACAATAATGGTGTTGTTCAGAGCTGCTGCCCCCTGCAGGTGGGGAGCCACACTGCATTCATTATAACTGATAATAACAATAACAACAATAATGGTGTTGCTCAGAGCTGCTGCCCCCTGCAGGTGGGGAGCCACACTGCATTCATTATAACTGATAATAACAGCAGTAATGTAATTCAGGTATCATGAGGAAGAGCTCGGGCAGCAGTGGGTCTCAGGAGCGAGCGGGGAGAGGCGTGACCTTTGCCCCCGAGCACAACTGTAGCTGAGCGGGAAGAAGCGTCTCCAACACACCTGCACAGGTAATACAGCCGCGGGGGGGCGTGCTGACTCCTATCACTCCCTAATAATCCTATATTATATTTGATGTATTTTATCTTATTTTATAAATTAAAGGGATGGATTTCAGGAGGAAACATTTAAAGAAGCCGATCCTGCTCATGTTCAGGTTGATTAGTATTTAGTGCTTCGACAAAAAGTCAGCTCTGAGAAAAAAGTAAAATGATGGAAATACAGACAGGAGAAGGAACACCACAGAAGAAGAAGAGGGCCTCTTTAAAATGAACCGTTTTCTGTTGTTTGTTTTCATGCCCAGATTTGATAAAGAACTTAAAGGTGTCTCTGCCTGCAGGGAGAAGACGAGGAAGAGGAGGAGGAAGAGGAGGAGAAGAGGAGGAGGGAGAGGAAGAGGGAGAAGACGAGGAAGAGGAGGAAGAGGAGGAGGAGAAGGAGGAGAAGAGGAGGAGGGAGAGGAAGAGGGAGAAGACGAGGAAGAGGAGGAGGAAGAGGAGGAGAAGGAGGAGAAGAGGAGGAGGGAGAGGAAGAGGGAGACGACGAGGAAGAGGAGGAGGAAGAGGAGGAGAAGGAGAAGAAGAGGAGGAGGGAGAGGAAGAGGGAGAAGACGAGGGAGGAGGAGGAAGAGGAGGAGAAGGAGAAGAAGAGGAGGAGGGAGAGGAAGAGAGGAGAAGACGAGGAAGAGGAGGAGGAAGAGGAGGAGAAGGAGGAGAAGAGGAGGAGGGAGAGGAAGAGGGAGACGACGAGGAAGAGGAGGAGGAAGAGGAGGAGAAGGAGAAGAAGAGGAGGAGGGAGAGGAAGAGGGAGAAGACGAGGAAGAGGAGGAGGAAGAGGAGGAGAAGTAGGAGAAGAGGAGGAGGAAGAGGGAGAAGACGAGGAAGAGGACGTCAGATCTATATTCAGAAACATCCATTCGGTTTGACTCCAGATCTGTGTTTATAAGACATTCAGCACTTTGTTGTTGATTTCCTCCTGAGACATCAGACAGAGGGCTGCTGAGCCTCCTGTCCTCATGAACACATCTGTCCATCAGACAGAGGGCTGCTGAGCCTCCTGTCATCATGAACACATCTGTCCATCAGACAGAGGGCTGCTGAGCCTCCTGTCATCATGAACACATCTGTCCGTCAGACAGAGGGCTGCTGTGCCTCCTGTCCTCATGAACACATCTGTCCATCAGAAAGAGGGCTGCTGAGCCTCCTGTCATCATGAACACATCTGTCCGTCAGACAGAGGGCTGCTGAGCCTCCTGTCATCATGAACACATCTGTCCGTCAGACAGAGGGCTGCTGAGCCTCCTGTCCTCATGAACACATCTGTCCATCAGACAGAGGGCTGCTGAGCCTCCTGTCATCATGAACACATCTGTCCATCAGACAGAGGGCTGCTGAGCCTCCTGTCATCATGAACACATCTGTCCATCAGACAGAGGGCTGCTGAGCCTCCTGTCCTCATGAACACATCTGTCCATCAGACAGAGGGCTGCTGAGCCTCCTGTCCTCATGAACACATCTGTCCGTCAGACAGAGGGCTGCTGTGCCTCCTGTCATCATGAACACATCTGTCCATCAGACAGAGGGCTGCTGAGCCTCCTGTCCTCATGAACACATCTGTCCGTCAGACAGAGGGCTGCTGAGCCTCCTGTCATCATGAACACATCAGTCCGTCAGACAGAGGGCTGCTGAGCCTCCTGTCCTCATGAACACATCAGTCCGTCAGACAGAGGGCTGCTGCCTCCTGTCATCATGAACACATCAGTCCGTCAGACAGAGGGCTGCTGAGCCTCCTGTCATCATGAACACATCTGTCCATCAGACAGAGGGCTGCTGCCTCCTGTCATCATGAACACATCAGTCCGTCAGACAGAGGGCTGCTGAGCCTCCTGTCATCATGAACACATCAGTCCGTCAGACAGAGGGCTGCTGCCTCCTGTCATCATGAACACATCAGTCCGTCAGACAGAGGGCTGCTGTGCCTCCTGTCATCATTAATGGACGTCTCTTTAAAATGACCGCCCAGAGGAGAGGATTTCTCATTTCTCTAACCGCCTGCTGCTTCCCCTCCTCTCTCCTCGGTTCCCCTCCTCGGCTCCTCTCTCCTCGGTTCCCCTCCTCTCTCCTCGGTTCCCCTCCTCGGCTCCTCCGCTCGCATCTCCTGTGGGCGCGGCTAAGACACGAGGATAGGAGTCGAGGAGGGGAATTAGAGAAATGAGAAAGGGCCCAGATCTGTGTTTATAAGACATTCAGCACTTTGTTGTTGTTTTCCTCCTGAGACTCAGCAGGAGGTCCTTTGTTGTTGTTTTCCTGTTACAGATGACGCTGCCGCTATAAGCAGATCTTAAATATTTATCATGGAAGATGTGTTCTTACATATTACAGCTGCTTCACTAAATATACCTTTCTTATTAAATAGAGATATATTGCTGAGTGCAGATTGTGTGGATTCTGATAATAAATCCTTGTTGTGTTGCTGATGTCGTCTGCTGTGTTTCCGTCTGTAATCACAGCTGTTCTGTCTCTGGAATATTAATCATCTCTTCAGAGAAGGACTCCATCATGAAATCACTTCTACTCATTAGAAAAGAGTGTGGAAATAATCTGAGCCGGCCTTATGATGTTACTACGGAGTAATTAAGGTGACACACACACACAGTCACTCACACACACACGTACACACACACAGTAACACACACACACGTACACACACACACACACACGTACACACACACACACACACACATACACACACACAGTAACACACACACACAGTAACACACACACGTACACACACACAGTAACACACACACATTTACACACACACACACACAGTAACACACACACACGTACACACACACACACACATTTACACACACACACACACAGTCACACACACACACGTACACACACACACACGTACACACACACACACACACATACACACACACAGTAACACACACACACACTAACACACACGTACACACACACAGTAACACACACACATTTACACACACACACACACAGTAACACACACACACGTACACACACACACACACATTTACACACACACACACAGTCACACACACACACGTACACACACACACACACACATTCACACACGTACACACACACACACATTCACACACACACACGTACACACACACAGTAACACACACACACACGTACACACACACACACATTTACACACACAGTCACACACACACGTACACACACACACACACATTCACACGTACACACACAAACACATTCACACACACACACGTACACACACACAGTAACACACACACACACACACAGTCACACACACACACACACAGTTACACACACACACACACAGTCACACACACAGACAGTCACACACACACACGTACACACACACAGTAACACACACACACACATTTACACACACACACACACACACACACAGTAACACACACACACAGTAAAGTACATGAGTGCACGCTTGTGAGTCTACAATTATTTAAACATACATTAAACTATAATACGCGATACTTGCTTGACGGGCAGCGAACGGAGTTTCGCCGCCGTCTCCCCAGCACAGGGGAATGTGGAAAAGACGGAGGCGCATCACTTCCGTGATTTAAATAGGATGTCATGAACCATGCAATTTATGATTTCTTTTGCGTTTATTAATGATGGGGGATGATTGTGTTAAGAGGTCGTTCACCTGTTGATGTTTGGGTCGGATAGCTTTTCTCATGTTTGAGGGGTTAAAATGATGTTGACAATGTGTTTCTGAATGAATTGTGTAACCTGTTGACGGTAAGCCTGTGGGGAGGGGCTATGGCAGGGGTGGGGAACCTTTTTCCTCTCAAGGGCCATTTCAATTGTTTCAACATCCTCCGAGGGCCGTACAAATGATTGACCTCTGGCCATAAAGACTAAAATCACAGCCCATTCATTTGGCCTCTCTTTCATGCTGAGCAAAGAAACAGCAACCTCTGAATCCAGAGATCTCACCATGACTCGATGCACGTGCACGGAGTGGCAGGACCACCACACAGAGAGACATGGACACAAGATGTGTGCTAATGTATTTAGTTTCCTATCCATGTGGACATGATTTAAGTGGGGGGGGGACCTAACCTCCTCTAGGGGGGTCCTCACCTCCTCTAGGGGTGGACCTAACCTCCTCTAGGGGGACCTAACCTCCTCTAGGGGGGACCTAACCTCCTCTAGGGGGGGTCCTCACCTCCTCTAGGGGTGGACCTAACCTCCTCTAGGGGGGTCCGGGGGCATGCTCCCCTGGAAGATGTGTTTTTAAATGTTGAAGTTAAAAGCATCAATCTGCTGCACTCTGAGAGCAACATGGAGAGATCTATGGATTCATCTCTCTACATGGAGAGATCTATGGATCCATCTCTCTCCATGGAGAGATCTATGGATCCATCTCTCTACATGGAGAGATCTATGGATACATCTCTCTACATGGAGAGATCTATGGATCCATCTCTCTCCATGGAGAGATCTATGGATACATCTCTCTACATGGAGAGATCTATGGATACATCTCTCTACATGGAGAGATCTATGGATCCATCTCTCTCCATGGAGAGATCTATGGATCCATCTCTCTACATGAGGAGATCTATGGATACATCTCTCTACATGGAGAGATCTATGGATACCTCTCTCTACATGGAGAGATCTATGGATACCTCTCTCTACATGGAGAGATCTATGGATACCTCTCTCTACATGGAGAGATCTATGGATACCTCTCTCTACATGGAGAGATCTATGGATCCATCTCTCTACATGAGGAGATCTATGGATACATCTCTCTACATGGAGAGATCTATGGATACATCTCTCTACATGGAGAGATCTATGGATACATCTCTCTACATGGAGAGATCTATGGATACATCTCTCTCCATGAGGAGATCTATGGATACATCTCTCTACATGGAGAGATCTATGGATCCATCTCTCAACAGATGAAACAGACCTGGAAACAGATTTTCTTTTTCTTTATGGATATTTTACAAATCACTCTCCTTTCAAACTGTATTCTTGTTTATTAATAACAACTTTTTTTTACTGTCATATAGTATTTTATACCTGTTTACTTTATTCTCTTATTTTGTTATAACTATAATGATCATACAGATGAAGCCACTCATTTAGGACTCCAGCATACAGCTCCCAGCCAAAGACCAGCATTAAGGAATGTTAACTCCTCCCACTTCTCAGCAAGTGGGGGTGGCCAGGTTTTCATTTACAGGGTCAAACCAGGAGAGGGCGCTTCATTCATTACATTGCGTTTCAAGCTTTGCTGTAGGCTGCATGACGTGGAAAAGACTTATTTTAAATATTTAATGCAACAGAACCAGGAAGATCCACCCTTTAGACAGTTGATGCATTTATAAATATGTGGCAAACTTTGTATTTTTATTTTATTATTATTATTAAAGGTAAGTTAAAGTTAAAGCCTTTTATTATTATTATTACATTGCATTTAGCTGACGCCATTGTCATTATAAACAAGTATAACGAGATTTCAGAGTGCAACTCTGTCACGGTGTGCACATACATAACACTTAAAAAATAACACAGCAATAGGACAGACAACATAGACAATCATACGGGGGAATAAATAGTTACAAATATTTAAAATATTGATATAAAAATAGTACATTAAGTGCATTAAAAGTGTGTGGTTGCGGTTATTGCTTTAAGTGTGGTGGTTAAGCACAGTTCTAACTCAGCTGTCAGCTTCTTAGCAGTTTAGACACATCTCAAATTCATAATATAGACATTTTTTAAATGAGTTTGAAATGAGTTTTAAGAGCAATGCGACATCCTTTCCTCCGGAGCGTCACGTGAAGCGACGCTTCACAGCTGATCGTCTGACAGCAGCCCTCGTTGTGTTCACACCGGTTCACACACACCCCCTGCAGCCTCTGTGAGCCTCAGTACACATTTACTGACACACACATGTGTATCATCTCACTGTGGTAGAGATAAAAATCGTTTTTAAAATGTGCTATATAAATAAACCTTGATTTGATTTCAATTTTGACGGGGCGATTCTATTTTGACCGCCCCGCCGACAGGGGGCGAAAGAGACGAGTGAGCGATACAAGGAAAGAAACAGAGAAGAAGAGACGAGACAGCGGACCTCCGGGACCTCGGTTATGGCTGTCACTACCGGATCTGCCCCCCTGCCCGAGTTGTTAAATAATAGTGCAGTCACGTTGTAATAACAATAACTCATCTCTCTCGGTTCTTTTTCTGCTTTGCCAAACGCCACTGTGTCAAGTGTCCTATCAGAGTTGCCGTATGTAGTTGACCATCTCGCACATGCGCAGGACAGATCGGGCAGGGGGGCAGATCGGGTAGTGACCGGTAGTGACCTATGGTAGTGACAGCTAGAAAGCATACGTATTGTGTAAATGTGACGTCACGTTCTCGTTCTAACTCTCGTTGTAATCGGCGCGGCTCGGAGGCGCTCGGAAAGGGTCGGGGTGGGCGGGACGCGGGATATAAATCAAATTACAGACTGGATTCAAATTAGGATCTCCAAATGTGTTGATGTTGAATGTTTGTGATAAACTGAAGGATAAAGTGTTCCTTTATGTGTTGAGGAAAATCCCCTCCTTCTTAAACCAAGTAAGGTGTGTAAAAAGCCTCTTGGGTTAGCTGTAAAATGCACCGCCACAAAGCTGGAAACAGCTGTTTTTCTGAGGAACTCTTGAAAAGTTTACGTTTGAAAGATACGTGGTTCTCACAGGACAGAGACAAAGCTACACATATATGATGATATTATCTTGAAAAGTTTACTTTTGAAAGATACGTGGTTCTCAAGGACAGAGACAAAGCTACACATATATGATGATATTATCTTGAAAAGTTTACTTTTGAAAGATACGTGGTTCTCACAGGACAGAGACAAAGCTACACCTATATGATGATATTATCTTGAAAAGCTTACTTTTGAAAGATACGTGGTTCTCAAGGACAGAGACAAAGCTACACCTATCTTGGGACTTTTACTGCAACAACGTTGACTTGCCTGTGAATACAAAATAAACCAGTGTTGGTGATCTACAGTAGGTGTTGTCATTCTTCTTTCAACAGCAAGACCGCTATGAGCGGGGGATGGGAGGATATTTGCATGTGTGCAAACCTCCCGACATTCCGATGGTCAGTTTAAACAAAGAGTTTACCGCGGATTACCGCGGGGGGGTTGCGCTTGGTAAACACACAAATAGACATAGTTTCATGCAGGGTGAATTGCCCTAATGTGGGACATGTTTTGCATTTCAGACTTCGGGAATATATTGCGATATGAAGCCAATAAAATAACTCAAAATCCAGTACCATTCTGAAGACTCTTAGTGCCAAGTTGTCTCAGACAATCTGCATGTCCTAATGTGGGACAGTTCTGTGCAAAATGTGGGACACTGAAAAGTCTATGTTAAAAAGCCTCAGTCACCTTAATTCATGTAATAAAAACATCTCAGGTCAGTAACACTCAAAGCTAAATGTGCCATACCATGTTCAGCTATGTTACTCTTTATGAAGTTATTGTTGTTACAACAGAAGACGTTTTTCTTTAAATTGAATTGAAATGCATCAATCTGGTGCACTTTGAGGGCAACATTAAGAGATTTATGGATACAGCTCTCAACATATGAAATAATAATAATCAAAAACCATTAGAATATCCAATAACACATATTTGATAAACGCCTTTCTCCTATCTTTATCTTACCTAGTCTGCATTCTTTCTACTTTCTTTTTTATTTATGCATATTCCACAAATCACTCCCCTTTTAAACTGTGTTTTTGAATTTTTGAATTGACCTACTGTATAGCACATATTGGAATGATTTCTTAACTTATTTTTGACAACGTGTGTTGGAAGGATTTATTAAATTACTATGAATATTTGGGCCTAAATGAATTGCCATCTTTTAAACTCTGACATTTATATCTCACATTATCCCTGACTTTGTCACACCAAATCATACTGTCCCACTTTGCCAAACATGTTTCCTAAAGTGGGACGATGGACCATTTGATTGAAATAGAAAATATAGAGTAAATGAGCATTTTAGTTTTCACTTCATACAAAATTGCATGAAATTATAAGCTGTTTTGTTTTAATGTTGTTGTATGTTTGTTTATGTATGTTTGGTGTGATTGAGGACCCCAGGAAGAATAGCCAAAAAAACACGTTCACAGATTATTTTGTATTTTTATTAAATTTGACAATGTCAATTTCACTTTCCACTATGTCCACCTTTATTTTGCACAACCAACGGCAGCACTTTATTGAGGCCTGTAATTAGTGGACTACAGGTCTCTTGGGTCAGTCTTGTCTTCCAAAAGTCATTTATCGAATGACACGAATCTCCTCGGACCTCTCTCTGTTGATGCGCGTCAATGCGTAATAGGCAATGCAGCATTCCTCGAGCCGGCTGCATTCCACAAACCGGTTTTAAGTAGCCGACAAAATGTGGGTGTGGCTGGCTGTCTGTAGACGCACCAATAGGAAAAATAGGTGGCCATCAAGGTGCTTGACACAATGTACGATTCACAGATAAATAGAGCGCATAACTTGCTTTTGGCACAGCGTCTCAGACTCTTTTGTGAAGGAAGAACGCACGTAAGCTCTTTTTTTTGTCAGAGAATGGATTCAAGCAATTTCTACGAGACCCGGAGAAAACGTCTTGCACAGGTAAGCTGACAGATTGTAAATAACCTACTGTACTATACTCTGCCCTTTAGACCTACTGTACTGTAGGCCTATGTGTGATTATTTGTTAATTTCACTTGTGCTTATGTCATATTCTTTATTCCCAATTCCGGTAGACAGCCCCGCAGGTCGCAGCAAAGAAGGTCAAGCCGTCTAAACCTCCTGCGGCAAAAAAACAAGCAACAAGCAAAGTCAGACTTGTTAAAAAGAAAGCGGTACGTACTATTGTGTGTATGTCTGTGTGTGTGTATAAGTACATAATAAGTCTAAATAAATAGGTAATTAGATAGGCTACTACTGGTATTCATATTTTGTTTCTGTTTCCTATCAGGCCATCACAGTTAAGGAGCTCCCGGCGTCTGCTACATGCACGGCTGGATTGGGTGACGCAGAAATCCGGGCACTGAAAATCCGTTTGACCGCCACGGAGGCCCAACTGTTGGAGCTGACTGTAGAGCGGGCTGCCATGCAGAGGGTCCAGCAGACTGCAGACTCGGAACGGGAGGGCATGAAGACGGCCCAGAAGACTGCAGACTCGGAGCGTGCTATTATGAGGTTGGCACAGCAGACTGCAGACTCGGAACGGGAGAGCATGAAGACGGCCCAGAAGACTGCAGACTCGGGGCGTGCTATTATGAGGTTGGCACAGCAGACTGCAGACTCGGAACGGGAGAGCATGAAGACGGCCCAGAAGACTGCAGACTCGGAGCGGGCTATTATGAGGTTGGCCACACCTGGTGCGCCCACCACCATGAGGGCAGTTTCCTCAGATCGCGAGGACATATTCTTCCAGGACTGTTTTCTAAAGGGACAGCATCGCCCTGAGAAGTTTGCGGGTGATATGTTCATGGCCATGTTGCCATTTGAAACATATGAGAACATGGTCAAATAACCAACTGGAGTGGGAGCAAAGGGAAAAGGCCTCTTCCCCTCAATGTGAGGCAGACACTTGAGTCCAGTGTCTCCCGTCGGTTCCCAGGCCTGACCATGGACCAGTGGCATAAAATTAGAAACAGAGTGAACGAGAGACTGAGGAGCCCAAGGAAACGGATCCAGAAACACCTCGTCCGGTTACCTCCGCAGATAGGCATATTGTGATTTGTCATATTGTTTCGTAAATGTATCAAAAAATAAATAAATGGCAGCCTATATCAATATCATCTCTTTTTATTTGTTTGAAAGGACTTAAAAATCCACCTGTGCATGAAAGTTATTTTAACCAGTAGGCTAACTAGTCTCTGATAAAGCTGTGAGGTCACATGCTGTGTTTCCATGGATACTGTACCCAGCTGCAGGAGGTAAACAACCCCCCCCCACACACACACACAGCGGACCTAGGTGAAGACAGCGGGACAGCGGACGTTATTGGAGACAGCGAGTAGCGGCAAAGAGAGGAGTGTTTTGGCTCCACATACAGCCGCGAGGCTGCGAAGCTTTCTCCACAATGAACATTATTAAAACAAAATATCGTTCCAGGCTAACTGGACCTCGTTGAATTTTAATTGAATACCCCTGCATTAAATGATCGTGATGATGACGATTAAAATCAGCGTTTTGTGTGAGCCGGCAACGTTTGAATGAAGTTGACTACGGTAGCCTATATTCATATTTGTCAGTGCTTTCATGTCAATTCGGCGAACGCCTTCATAATATTGATAGGAATATAAATGGAAGGTTTGGTGTATGTAGCCTATGCTTTGGTTCTGTCGCAGCTTGATTAAACTGAGAGATGTGACTCTCAAGAAAACTTCCTAGCGGATGAAAATCAATACAACTATTTTTTTAATCAATAAAAACATTTTCTAAATCCATAAAAAGCATTTCAATTAATATTGGGAGTCATGTCGTTACTTTGATGAGATGTGGCCATGTAATAAGCGGGTTAATGTGCGGCGAGTTTAGGCACGTTAATAACGTTTTAATGAAGTTGAATACAGTATATTGAATTGAATAGGCTACAGTGTATTTATATATATATTCATATTTTTTCAGTGATTTCATGTAAATTCGGCGAACATAAACATAAATGATCGTGGTGAAAATGATGATTAAATAAGGATTCGTGAGAGCCGTGGTGCATTTCCTGCTTTCCTGAAAACAAACCGATTATTTTTATAGTTGTAAACTCACGTGAATTAAACTACATTTATTAGTGCTTTCATGCCAATTCGGCGAACATATGATACATTAAATGACCTTAAGAATGATGATTAAATGTCGTTTGTTTGAGCCGGTCTGCATTTCTGCAATAATCACCTGATGAAAAAATGAAAAAACCTACTGTTGCGATGGTTTTGTACTTACGCCAACGTGGATTAAACATTTTTGTTAAATAACAACATGGTGATGTTTTGTAAATTTGTAATGATTACATGTCTCTTATTTAGCACAGAGTGTGATCCTATCCGTGACATATGGATATTATATTATCGATATAAGATCGCTACACAGTATTCACATGAGCTCCAGTTTGGAACTGGAGGCAGGCACCCCCTGGTGGATCAATGATCCATTGCAGCTGGCTTCATATAAAAACATTAATTTATCACACGGGGCGGTCTCAACGGAAACTGGAGGCGGTCTCTTTATCGAGGACCGACCACCCTCCTCGATAGAAAAAGCGTCCTAAATGAGTGGCTTCATCTGTATAAAGATGTGCCTCTACCTCACTGGTTGTAGAAGCTTCTTATATTCGTTAGCATAGCTAGCTAACCAGATGCTAATAACACAGAGTGATTGGCTGTCTGATCAGAGTGACAGATGAGCAGCTCCACTGGGCTTTCAGCTGAAGACTCAGCCACGCAGAAACTGCAGGATGTGTGCGGCTCCTTGTGGGTACTGACATTTCTGAAGTGCCGGAGCAGCGTTCTGGTGCTCTCCGTCAGCACTACAAGGAGCAAAGGAACCAAGGAGAAAAGGAACCAAGGAGCAAAGGAACCAAGGAGCAAAGGAACCAAGGAACCAAGGAGCAAAGGAACCAAGGAGCAAAGGAACCAAGGAGTAAAGGAACCAAGGAGTAAAGGAACCAAGGAGAAAAGGATCCAAGGAGCAAAGGAACCAAGGAGCAAAGGAACCAAGGAGCAAAGGAACCAAGGAGCAAATGATCCAAGGAGCAAAGGAACCAAGGAGCAAAGGAACCAAGGAGCAAATCATCCAAGGAGCAAAGGATCCAAGGAGCAAAGGAACCAAGGAGCAAAGGAACCAAGGAGCAAAGGATCCAAGGAGCAAAGGAACCAAGGAGCAAAGGATCCAAGGAGCAAAGGAACCAAGGAGCAAAGGATCCAAGGAGCGAAGGATCCAAGGAGCAAAGGAACCAAGGAGCAAAGGAACCAAGGAGCAAAGGATCCAAGGAGCAAAGGAACCAAGGAGCAAAGGAACCAAGGAGCAAAGGAACCAAGGAGCAAAGGATCCAAGGAGCAAAGGAACCAAGGAGCAAAGGATCCAAGGAGCGAAGGATCCAAGGAGCAAAGGATCCAAGGAGCAAAGGAACCAAGGAGAAAAGGATCCAAGGAGCAAAGGATCCAAGGAACAAAGGATCCAAGGATCCAAGGAGCAAAGGAACCAAGGAGCAAAGGATCCAAGGAGCAAAGGATCCAACGAGCAAAGGATCCAAGGAGCAAAGGAACCAAGGAGCAAAGGATCCAAGGAGCAAAGGATCCAAGGAGCAAAGGATCCAAGGGGAAAAGGATCCAAGGAACAAAGGATCCAAGGAGCAAAGGATCCAAGGAGCAAAGGATCCAAGGAGCAAAGGAACCAAGGAGCAAAAGATCCAAGGAGCGAAGGATCCAAGGAGCAAAGGATCCAAGGAGCAAAGGATCCAAGGAACAAAGGATCCAAGGAGCAAAGGATCCAAGGATCCAAGGAGCAAAGGATCCAAGGAGCAAAGGATCCAAGGAACAAAGGATCCAAGGATCCAAGGAGCAAAGGGACCAAGGAGAAAAGGGACCAAGGAGAAAAGGATCCAAGGAGCAAAGGGACCAAGGAGCAAATGATCCAAGGAGCAAAGGAACCAAGGAGCAAATGATCCAAGGAGCAAAGGAACCAAAGAACAAAGGATCCAAGGAGCAAAGGAACCAAGGCGCAAAGGATCCAAGGAGCAAAGGATCCAAGGAGCAAAGGATCCTAGGAGCAAAGGAACCAAGGAGCAAAGGATCCAAGGAGCAAAGGATCCAAGGAGCAAAGGATCCAAGGGGAAAAGGATCCAAGGAACAAAGGATCCAAGGATCCAAGGAGCAAAGGATCCAAGGAGCAAAGGAACCAAGGAGCAAAAGATCCAAGGAGCAAAGGAACCAAGGAGCAAAGGAACCAAGGAGCAAAGGAACCAAGGAGCAAAGGATCCAAGGAGCAAAGGAACCAAGGAGCAAAGGATCCAAGGAGCAAAGGAACCAAGGAGAAAAGGATCCAAGGAGCAAAGGATCCAAGGAACAAAGGATCCAAGGAACAAAGGGACCAAGGAGCAAATGATCCAAGGAGCAAAGGATCCAAGGAGCAAAGGATCCAAGGGGAAAAGGATCCAAGGATCCAAGGATCCAAGGAGCAAAGGATCCAAGGAGCAAAGGATCCAAGGAGCAAAGGAACCAAGGAGCAAAAGATCCAAGGAGCGAAGGATCCAAGGAGCAAAGGATCCAAGGAGCAAAGGATCCAAGGAGCAAAGGATCCAAGGAGCAAAGGATCCAAGGATCCAAGGAGCAAAGGGACCAAGGAGAAAAGGATCCAAGGAGCAAAGGGACCAAGGAGCAAATGATCCAAGGAGCAAAGGAACCAAGGAGCAAATGATCCAAGGAGCAAAGGATCCAAAGAACAAAGGATCCAAGGAGCAAAGGAACCAAGGCGCAAAGGATCCAAGGAGCAAAGGATCCAAGGAGCAAAGGATCCAAGGAGCAAAGGAACCAAGGAGCAAAGGATCCAAGGAGCAAAGGATCCAAGGGGAAAAGGATCCAAGGAACAAAGGATCCAAGGATCCAAGGAGCAAAGGATCCAAGGAGCAAAGGAACCAAGGAGCAAAGGAACCAAGGAGCAAAGGAACCAAGGAGCAAAGGAACCAAGGAGCAAAGGATCCAAGGAGCGAAGGATCCAAGGAGCGAAGGATCCAAGGAGCAAAGGATCCAAGGAGCAAAGGAACCAAGGAGCAAAGGATCCAAGGAGCAAAGGATCCAAGGAGCAAAGGATCCAAGGAGCAAAGGAACCGAGGAGCAAAGGATCCAAGGAGCAAAGGATCCAAGGAGCAAAGGATCCAAGGAGCAAAGGATCCAAGGAGCAAAGGATCCAAGGAACAAAGGAACCTAGGAGCAAAGGATCCAAGGAACAAAGGATCCAAGGAGCAAAGGATCCAAGGAGCAAAGGAACCAAGGAGCAAAGGAACCAAGGAGCAAAGGATCCGAGGAGCAAAGGATCCAAGGAGCAAAGGATCCAAGGAGCAAAGGATCCAAGGATCCAAGGAGCGAAGGATCCAAGGAGCAAAGGAACCAAGGAGCAAAGGATCCGAGGAGCAAAGGATCCAAGGAACAAAGGAACCAAGGAGCAAAGGATCCAAGGAACAAAGGATCCAAGGGGAAAAGGATCCAAGGAACAAAGGATCCGAGGAGCAAAGGATCCAAGGAGCAAAGGATCCGAGGAGCAAAGGATCCAAAATAACTGAAGTCACATTTAGAGCTCCAGATGTTGTGAGGAAGGGTAGAGAAATCTGAATCAATGTTAATCGTGTCTTTACAAGTTGCCCATCCCTGATCTAGAATGTGTGAAGAGTAGCCACTGATGTGTAGCGTCTTTTCTTTCATTAATAAACTGAAAAAGAAAATAACTGTTACAGGATGTGTATTTTGTAAATTGTGTAACTTTTTCTTTTATATTATAATTTCTTTTCTTTTTTAAACTTTAATAATGCATGTTACATACGTATCACAACATTAGGCTGTCTGTGGCTCTTTTTCTGCTGTAACAATGTAAATGTCCCCTCTGTGGGACTAATAAAGGTTCTGAAACTGAAACTAGTGTGTGTGTGTGTGTGTGTGTGTGTGTGTGTACATGTTATTAAACTATGTGAGCAAGCGGCAGTTCACAGAAGTCACGTGACTTCTGTGAAGCTGCAGGAAGGCAGCTTCACAGAAGTCACGTGACTTCTGTGAAGCTGCCCTTCCTGCAGCTTCACAGAAGTCACGTGACTTCTGTGAAGCTGCAGGACGGGCAGCAGTATATAAGCAGCTCAGCCTGGAGGACCTCAGTCTGACAGGTAGTGTGTGTGGCTGCAGGTCGTCCTCTCGTCACCAGGTGAGAAACTCTCCTATTTTCTACCTGAGCTTAGATACGTGAACAGAGAAGACCCTTCCTGTTGATCCAGAGAAACTGCACCACATCAGCAGACTTCCATCCTGAGCTTTGATCTCTTTCTGTGTTTCTCTTTGGTTTTATACCCCACACGGCAACAGCATTAGGATGTTTGGAATTATACAGGGTTCCTGCAGGTTTCGCCAACTCAAATTTAAGACTTTTTAAGACCTTTTTAAGACCACTTTGAATAGAATTTAAGACCTATTTCACGGCAAGAAAGTATGAAGGAAAATTGCTCTGAAAGAAGAAATACGTCCCATAATGACTTACAAAGTAAATGTATTCATGTTCAACATAAGAACGATGACTGAACATAACAGCATAACAGAACTGTGTTAGCGTGTTAGACAAAAAGTGTGTGTGTGTGGTGGTGTCTGTCTGTCTGTCTGTCTGTCTGTCTGTCTGTCTGTCTGTCTGTCTGTCTGTCTGTCTGTCTGTCTGTCTGTCTGTCTGTCTGTCTGTCTGTCTGTCTGTCTGTCTGTCTGTCTGTCTGTCTGTCTGTCTGTCTGTCTGTCTGTCTGTCTGTCTGTCTGTCTGTCTGTCTGTCTGTCTGTCTGTCTGTCTGTCTGTCTGTCTGTCTGTCTGTCTGTGCGTGCGTGCGTGATAGAGAGAGAGAGACAAGAGCTATATTCAGAGCTCTGCTGCCTTGGCTACAATCTGTCATCATGTTGTATGATTGGTGTTTAGCTACGGTATTTAGCGTCAACAGCACCGCCGCTTTTAGGGTTGACGTAGACCCAAACGTCGCCCGGAGGTCCCCCGGTGTTGTTGCGGGAGCTGCTGCACTAGCTAACGCTGCACTAGCAAAACAAACGCTAATTTATTTTGCCAAAGGTGCCGCGGGCTTCGAACACGTTCCCTCCACTGGTTTCAACCAAGCACTAAATTCGATGTTTTCCAACCAAATACGGTTGAACTTACACTTCCCCATATTTATTTGCAAGTAGATTCGAAGATACATGAGTTTCTGACTGCCGCTAGCTGAAGCTTGGTTGCTAGGTTACTAGCTGGGTGTTCTCCGATAAGGGGCCGGGGGAAACAAAGTTAGTGATTACTGGTTCCATGTTGATTTATTTCAATACAGATTGTTGGGGGGAACTGAAAGGCTCTCACCGTCCTGGTTACTTTGCAGCCCGGACATTTCCCCCAAAACACATTCAGACGCGATCGCTACACAGAAGCACCTTCAAATCCCATCATTTTTAAGACCTTCTAAATCATATTTAAGACCTTTCTTATTTTTTTGGTCATATTTAAGACCTTTTTAAGGCCTTAAATTCAGATTATCAAATGTAAGACTTTTTAAGACCCTTAAACCCTGTTATAATGACTATTATTATTATATTGATTTGAAATCCTGTGTCCCTGTCGTTGATCGAACACAGGGTTTATCAGGAGATCTGCAGAGTGTGTTACGTAACGCCGTCACACCCTGAGTGCAGGGGTCCTGAGTATCTTCTCTTACTAATTGGTGCATTATACTTATTTTAGGAGATTTTAATCACTGTCAGGTACATAAGACCTTAAAAACATACGAGCAGTATGTCACGTGTCCTACAACTTTAAATAAATCCACGATTGACTTATGTTACGGCACGGTGCCTGGTGCGTTCAAGTCCCTGACCATGCCCCCTTTTGGAGCGTCATACCACACGAGCGTTCTTCGGGTGCCGATCTACAAACCCATCTGCAGAAAACAAGTGTGCACAAAAACTGTGAAATGTTGGACAGAGGAAAGCATTGCCACCTCACAGGCATGTTTGGACTGTTGTCAAGATGTGTTCTATAGCTCATGCTCTGATCTCAATGAACTGACGTCAACTGTCTCATCTTACATATCATTTTGTGTGGGGTCTAACATCCCTTGTAAAGACATTACCGTCTTCTGCACATCAGACAGGCCTCCACACTGTGGAACGATCTGCCCCTGCTCATCAGACAGGCTCCCACACTGTGGAACGATCTGCCCCTGCACATCAGACAGGCCTCCACACTGTGGAACGATCTGCCCCTGCACATCAGACAGGCCTCCACACTGTGGAACGATCTGCCCCTGCTCATCAGACAGGCTCCCACACTGTGGAACGATCTGCCCCTGCACATCAGACAGGCCTCCACACTGTGGAACGATCTGCCCCTGCTCATCAGACAGGCCTCCACACTGTGGAACGATCTGCCCCTGCTCATCAGACAGGCTCCCACACTGTGGAACGATCTGCCCCTGCTCATCAGACAGGCCTCCACACTGTGGAACGATCTGCCCCTGCTCATCAGACAGGTCCCCACACTGTGGAACGATCTGCCCCTGCTCATCAGACAGGCCTCCACACTGTGGAACGATCTGCCCCTGCTCATCAGACAGGTCCCCACACTGTGGAACGATCTGCCCCTGCTCATCAGACAGGCTCCCACACTGTGGAACGATCTGCCCCTGCTCATCAGACAGGCCTCCACACTGTGGAACGATCTGCCCCTGCTCATCAGACAGGCCTCCACACTGTGGAACGATCTGCCCCTGCACATCAGACAGGTCCCCACACTGTGGAACGATCTGCCCCTGCTCATCAGACAGGCTCCCACACTGCCTGCTTTTAAATCGCTTCTTAAAACCCACCTCTTCTCCTCAGCGTATTAACATCTTTTAGAGCGTTGCTTTTATTGCTTTTAAATTGTCTTGTTTTTACTTGTACTTGTTTTATGGTGTGTGAGCTGAGCTACTTTTTGTATGTTTTGTGTTTATTTGCCTGTACAGCGCTTTGGTCTGGAGGATTAAAGTGCTCTATAAATAAAGCTGTATTGTATTGTATTTCATTTACTGCCTCTGTGTGTGTGGTGTGTGTTCTAATACACCGGTCCTGAGACCAGGGGCGGGTCCTGAGACCAGGGGCGGGTCCTGAGACCAGGGGCGGGTCCTGAGACCAGGGGCAGGTCCTGAGTCAAGGGGCGGGTCCTGAGTCAAGGGGCCAGTCCAGCCGTGTAGATCTGGTGAATCAGTTACCTACCTGTCTTTGTCGTTCTTGTTTCAGACCTCCTCTGTAGTGGCATCAGAAGGAAGCCTCCAAGATGGGCACCGCGGACAAGCTGCTGGATCTGATGTTCAAATGGATGGAAAAGAGGGAGTGCTGTGCGAAGCAGCTGAGGAAACTGGCCCGGGAGCTGGAGGATCTCACAGAGAAATGCAACGGCAGCCAGTTTATCGGGAACTCAGTGACGGTGTTGGGAGCTGCAAGCCTGGTTGGAGCCGGCGTGGCCACATTTTTCACCGGTGGATTAGCGGCTCCGCTTCTAGCTGGGTTAGGAGCAGCCTATACAGGTGTAGGTGTAACCATATCTCTGGCTACTCATCTTACTGAGCACCTCTTATCCAGCAAGAGGACGAAGAAGGCGCAGAGCATAGAAAGCGAGAGCAACGAGATTGCAGAAAGAATCACGAGTCTGTTCGAGCAGCTGAGGAAGGAGTGTAAGGCGGAGAGCGTCGACGCAGACGAAGACGAGCTGGACCAACGAGTCATGGCTAAGTTCCCTGCAGCCATCGCCAGAAGGAATGATCAGAAGTGGACGGTCTGTGAAAACAGCAAGTGGTGTCCTTCATCTGGGCAACAGTTTACTCAGAATGAACTACTATTAAACCCACAAATGCCTGCAATTGCGTTTCAAGTTGCCATTGTTTCAGTATTCCTCGCATTTCAAGTAAGAGGATCTAAACTGCTGTCTCTAGTGTGCAAACAACTCATCAAAAAAATGTCCAAAACTGGACTCAAAACTGCCTTTAAAGGATGTGGCATGGTAAGATCTTACATGTGTTATTGAATGACTCTGAAATCCTCCGCATAGAGCTACATATCATAATCCTAGTTTTGAGACATCACTGTGAATGTTGTTGAGGCTGACGCTGTGAAATATTCCTGCTCAGGTTGCTGGAGGAGCTGTTGGATTTGCGTTTGCACTTCCTGAGGCGATAGACAGCTGGAAGAAGATGATCAAGAACAATCACGTGACTGAAGCGAGCCAATCCATGAGAGATACCGCCGACGACTTGGACCAGATGTGCCAGACGCTGAGGAATCAGTTTGACGACATAAAGTGAGATTTTTGCTGTTCTGTAGAAATGATTCTAAACATTCTAGGGTGAATTTCTCAGTAAAAAGTGTTTTTTCCTCTCTGAGCTGCTGCTTTCATATTTTACCAACAGCATCAGAAGCAACTACACGCCCACATATTGTATGAGTGTCATTATCTGCTGGAGAAGGGAGACTGGAACTATCCAGAATCCCTTCAGATTGTACAGTCAAAACCAAACTAGAGCTCTCAGTAATTTCCCCTTCAGTCAGATCCTCCTGCTGACAGCTGAGAGTAAGGGCTCTCCCCTCTGCCAAACAGACACCTATACTGATTAACTATAACTCTTACATTCCAGCTTACCAAATCGTTTACACTTAGTGTATAGAGCAACGTGAAATATAATGCATTCTACATTGTGGATTATACTGAATTATATTTGATTATAAGAACTTTTGTCACGAAAACGTAGGTTTATGAAATGATGCTAACGATTTTCACTGGTTTCATTTACAGGCAGGGGATGGCTCAAAGACAACGAGAACACGAGGAAAAGCTGGAGAAAGAGAGGATGGAGAACGAGAGGCTGGAGAACGTGAGGCTGGAGAACGTGAGGCTGGAGAACGTGAGGCTGGAGAACATGAGGCTGGAGAAAAAGAGGCTGGAGAAAAAGAGGCTGGAGAAAAAGAGGCTGGAGAAAGAGAGGATGGAGAACGAGAGGCTGGAGAACGTGAGGCTGGAGAACGTGAGGCTGGAGAACGTGAGGCTGGAGAACATGAGGCTGGAGAAAGAGAGGATGGAGAACGAGAGGAGGAAACACAGGATTTTCAGTGGTTTAAAATACTTGATGATGATGTTGGGTTTCAGTGGTTCAATTTACTTGATGATGATGTTGGGTTTCAGTGGTTCAATTGACTGGATGAAGAAGTGGGGTTTCAGTCTTTTATTTTACTTGATGATGATGTTGGGTTTCAGTGGTTCAATTGACTGGATGAAGAAGTGGGGTTTCAGTGGTTTAATTGACTGGATGAAGAAGTGGGGTTTCAGTGGTTTAATTGACTGGATGAAGAAGTGGGGTTTCAGTCTTTTAATTTACTTGATGATGATGTGTGGTTTCAGTCTTTTAATTTACTGGATGATGCCTGGTTTAAGTGGTTTAATGTACTGGATGATGATGTTGGGTTTTAGTGGTTTAATTTACAGGATGATGCGTGGTTTCAGTAGCATGACATTGGGATTTTCTTGGGCATTGGGCTCTCTGTTTCTCTTTCTGTTTCTGTTTCAAGGTTCAATTTTCTGTAAAACATACAAAGATATGAGTTTGAGTTCAGAGGGAAGCATCCAATGGAAGGAAACTGAATCCCACATGGGTTTAAGACATGAGGAAGAAAGACAGGGCTATCAAACAGAGCAGACAGGAAGTGAGTTAGAGAAAGGGAGTGAGTGGACAGGAAGTGAGAGCATCCAAAAAGAACCTCCATTCGTAAGGGCAGTATCGTTAAATGTTAACTCGTTGAACAAAAAAACATCCATCATCTCAGAGTTCATCACAGAAAACCATCTGGACGTCCTTTTCTTAACCGAGACGCGGTTAAAGTTGAACACGGCAGACGACGTCCTCAGGGACGCTTCGCCCCCAAACTTCAGTTTCTTCCGTCATGTGAGTGAACGTACCGGGCGTAGAGGGGTAGCTATCCAGTTCTCTCCAGTGTTGCATGGTAGACAAATTCAGTTCGACAACAAGGAGACCTTTGAATGCGTGGTGACAGTTCTGAAACACGATGAGTGGGAAGAACCCGTCCTGAGCATCAACCTCTATCGCCCGCCACCGAAAACCCTGATCACCATCCGCAAATTCCTGAAAGAGTTTCAGGAACTCTTGAATGAGTTTTCCCAAAACTACGACAACATCCTTGTGACCGGAGATTTCAATATCTGGGTTGATTGTGATAAGAAGAAGTATGTTAAAGAGTTTAAACAGTTACTATCGGACAACGGCTTCGGCATGCACCCAAATGAGCCGACCTTCCATCGCTCCAATCACACTCTGGATCTGGTTCTCTTCAGAAATGTTGAAGTCCCTCATGGTGAAGTCTGGGACCACCACATATCAGATCATAAACCTGTGCAATTCGACTTGAGGCCAGTGCCGAGAGATAAAAGGAAAAAACAAGACGAGGACCGGAAACGATTAAAAAAAGGTTAAAAATAAAACTTTGACTTTGCCTTTTCTGTGTTAAGTAGGGTGTAACGGTATACGTATTCGTAACGAAAATATTCGGTATGGGCCCTTCGGTTCGGTACACGTGTGTACCGAAGTGTACGGAACTAATATAACGTTAAACGTAAAAAAAAATTGAGAACGTGAACAACTTTTTGGAAGTAATCTCAGGTGCTGCGTCGCAGCGTTCAGTGTAATTTGCTCACATTGGGTTCAACGCGTCATAGAGCGACCAAGTCATTTCATTGGACGAGAGGCATACTATGAGAGCTGGTCACAGGGATGCGTTCAAATTTAGTCAGTAATTTGAGGAACTGTCGAAATGGCGAACGCAGATAAAGTTGAGCTCGAAAACCCTCCAGCATCATTGAAGTCTCCGGTTTGGGAACATTTTGGTTTCGCAGTTACGTACAAGGATGACGGACAAAGACAGGTGGACCGAACCAAAGCTGTTTGTCGGCATTGTTCGACTAACATTGGTAACGCGGCTGGCAATACTTCAAACTGGCACACTCGTTTGAAAAGGCATCACCCGAACGTGAATATCACCGGTACCAAAAGAAAAATGATTGGAGTGCAAACCCAACTCCCACTAGCATTTAAGCCTCCACCACTCAGACCGAGCCAAAGCTATTACAAAGGCCAAATGTCCTTATGTTGCCATGTTAGCAAAGCGCTACCTGGCTGTATCTGCTGCCTCTGTCCTAGAGAGAGGGTTTCTCCACAGCAGGAGACATTGTTAGTCCAGCAGATCTGCCCTTTCAGCAAGCAATGTGGACGAGTTCCTCTTTCTTAAAGAAACATGAAAATACAATGAGAAGCCTAAAGTCAAGCTGGCTGCTTAGTTGAGTACTAGTTCAGATACAGATTATTTCAGTTCATCAAAATGCTGCACCTTAAAGGAGGGGGGGGTCATTTTGGAGAAACCAGCTCGAGTGGCTAGAATTAGAAAATACACAGCCGGAACAAATCTGCCCCTTCCTCACAGAGCCCCTCCTCCAACACACACGAACGCACACATGACCAATGAGGGCACGAGATCAGTTAGTGCACAGATGGAAGGCTGACAGGCAGGTAGGCCATCCAGTTACTTTAGCCGGGCCGGCTCAGATGATTGGTCGTGCTTTTCACAGCGCCACGGCTTCCACAGATGATGTTTCTTTATGGATTTATTGTCAAAGCACTGAAGATATTCATTGCTATCGGGATGTTCAGAGCGTTCCATGGAATATAACAACAAGTGTAACAATCTCGAGCCGGTTTCTCAA
>JASDAP010000106.1:160944-163444 GCA_031216635.1 Dissostichus eleginoides | reverse complement strand
TTGACCCCTCCTCTCCCGAGAGGCTGCAGCTCCTTTGACCCCTCCTCTCCCGAGAGGCTGCAGCTCTTTGACCCCTCCTCTCCCGAGAGGCTGCAGCTCTTTGACCCCTCCTCTCCCGAGAGGCTGCAGCTCTTTGACCCCTCCTCTCCACATCTCAAACATCCCGGTGAGCCAGCATCGCTTGCTGTGAAAGCAGATAACTCTGTCCACGCAGAATGAAACCCTCTGTGTTCCTCCCATACTTTTCTTTGATGTATCCATAGTTCGCTCATGGAGCCGGGGGTCAGGTTATTCGCCTGCAGGAAAAGGCGCTGGCGCGGGACCGCAGCAGGATGCGCCGCATATTTTACATTCACTATATTATTTAATTTCCTTCTTATTTTTGTCAAAGCTCAAGCGAGCCAGAGCAGAGGGCTCGGGAGCCGCGGGTTGCCGACCCCTGGGTTAGGCCATACCATAGGACAGTGCTTCTGGCCCTGGTGGTCCGTGAGCGCCCCCTAGTGGTCCTAGAGTATATTGGTAACATTTCACATTTGAAATAAATTAATAAATGTCAGTTCTCCGCACTCTCGCGGGAATATCTCCACAAAGGAGCGAGCTTAAGTTTCACTTTGCATGATGTAGCCCAGCGCAACACCTTCGTCACACATGCTGCCACTTGTTTGGACCATTTTCTGATTTGTGATCTGTTCTAGAAAAACGATGTGTTTTTTAGGATTTCAAGAAGCGTATAAAACAAACAATGGATGTCTTTTATGAACATGTATCCATGGAAGCAGATTCAGAGGTTAGGAGTGAGATAGAGATTATTATCTAATCTATGCATCCGATGAAGCGTTGCATGAAGTCTGTTGATGATCAGAGGCTGCTGTCGGGGCAGAGCATGCAGGCCTCAGAGAGTTAGACTTGGGCCTGCGACCAGAGTTTTACTGTATTTAGTTTTGAAGATCCACAGCGGAGGTTTGTGTCGTACTGCATGCGGTGCGTTCTGCATTTCTCTCAGTAGCCAACGATCTGAGAGTCGGTTGGACATAAACTCCGTAATAAATGTAGTCTACATTTCATAAGAGGTGTAAAACCTGAGAGCATTTTAAATCTCATTTGAACTAAATGCTGATATAATCTGTAGCTGTATTTGAAACAGCAGGTAATTGAACCTGGTTCTTCAGGAGTTAGTAGAGGTGAGACCTTTAATACAGGCCTGCCGACACCAACAACATATATTGATAAAGTATTACCACACACACACACACACACACACCACACACACACACACACACACACACACACACACACACACACACCACAACACACACACACACACACACACACACACACACACACACACACACACACACACACACACACACACACACACACTATAGAAGTGCATGTTTACCTTTTGATGTTAATGTTAATAAAATAAAGAGTCGCTATTCTGCTTTAGGTTCCCTCTCCTGTTGTGTGGTCTCCTTTGTTTACTTACTGCAACATAGTGACATCACAATGGAACACTCAGGATCCTATTGGCTAGCGCTCCGACACATTGTACGCGATAGGCTACGGGGCGGGACACCAGTCAAAGCTACAGATAGATGTAATGAGGATGCACACACACACACACACACACACAACACACACACACACACACACACACACACACACACACACACACACACACACACACACACACACACACACACACACACACACACACACAGTCACACACAGTCACACACAGTCACACACACACACCTGCAGGGTGAAGCGGTCGTCATGGCTCCAGGTGACGGACAGCTGCAGAGGCTCCAGCTCATTGGACGACAGTGGGGAAGGGGGGCGGGGCCTGAGCTCCACTTTGAGCTCTGATTGGGTAATGGACAGCAGGTTGATCTGCATGACGTCCTGCACCGAGGAGACGTAGGCCTGCAGCCTGACAGAGAGACAGTTAGCCACCAATAGGAGTGCAGAGAGGGGTCACATGACCTGAAACACTCACTCGTCTCTGATTCGCTGCCAGCCAGTCAGCTGACACAGCGCTGCCGCTGACTCCGCCTCCAGCGACATCAGCTGATGGTCACAGATCTGCAATGCATTCTGGGCTTTTTGCAGAGACTCCTGCAGCTGTTCACACTGCTGCTTCTGAGGAGACAAGGAAACAAGGAGATAAGGAGAGGAAACAAGGAGATAAAGAGTGGAAACAAGGAGATAAAGAGAGGTAACAGGAGAGGAAACAAGGAGATAAAGAGAGGAAACAAGGAGATAAAGAGAGGAAACAAGGAAATTAGGAGACTTTTTTTTTGTGAAAACCAAACATGATAAAGTCTAAAAAGGACATTTAAATAAAACAACGACCTGTGTGTGTGTGTGTGTGTGTGTGTGTGTGTGTGTGTCACCTTGCTGTGCAGCTGTGCGACCAGCTGTGTGAGTGTGTGTCTCTTGGTGTGTATCTGTTGTATCTTCTCCTGCAGACGCTGCAGCAGAGTCTCCGTCTCCTCCC
>JASDAP010000106.1:130944-158444 GCA_031216635.1 Dissostichus eleginoides | reverse complement strand
TAGTGTGTAGTGTGTTCTGTGTGTAGTGTGTGTAGTGTGTGTTCTGTGTGTAGTGTGTTCTGTGTGTAGTGTGTAGTGTGTTCTGTGTGTGTAGTGTGTGTAGTGTGTTCTGTGTGTGTAGTGTGTGTAGTGTGTTCTGTGTGTAGTGTGTTCTGTGTGTAGTGTGTAGTGTGTTCTGTGTTCTGTGTGTAGTGTGTTATGTGTTATGTGTGTAGTTTGTTCTGTGTGTAGTGTGTTCTGTGTGTAGTGTGTTCTGTGTGTAGTGTGTGTTCTGTGTGTAGTGTGTAGTGTGTAGTGTGTGTTCTGTGTGTAGTGTGTTCTGTGTGTAGTGTGTTCTGTGTTCTGTGTGTAGTGTGTTCTGTGTGTTCTGTGTGTAGTGTGTTCTGTGTGTAGTGTGTTCTGTGTGTAGTGTGTTCTGTGTGTAGTGTGTGTAGTGTGTTCTGTGTGTAGTGTGTTCTGTGTGTAGTGTGTTCTGTGTGTAGTGTGTTCTGTGTGTAGTGTGTGTAGTGTGTTCTGTGTGTAGTGTGTTCTGTGTGTAATGTGTTCTGTGTGTTCTGTGTGTAGTGTGTTCTGTGTGTAGTGTGTGTAGTGTGTTCTGTGTGTAGTGTGTTCTGTGTGTAGTGTGTTCTGTGTGTAGTGTGTGTAGTGTGTTCTGTGTGTAGTGTGTTCTGTGTGTAATGTGTTCTGTGTGTAGTGTGTTCTGTGTGTAGTGTGTTCTGTGTTCTGTGTGTTCTGTGTGTAGTGTGTGTTCTGTGTGTAGTGTGTTCTGTGTGTAGTGTGTAGTGTGTTCTGTGTGTTCTGTGTTCTGTGTGTAGTGTGTTCTGTGTGTTCTGTGTGTAGTGTGTTCTGTGTGTAGTGTGTTCTGTGTGTAGTGTGTTCTGTGTGTAGTGTGTGTAGTGTGTTCTGTGTGTAGTGTGTTCTGTGTGTAGTGTGTTCTGTGTGTAGTGTGTTCTGTGTGTAGTGTGTGTAGTGTGTTCTGTGTGTAGTGTGTTCTGTGTGTAATGTGTTCTGTGTGTTCTGTGTGTAGTGTGTTCTGTGTGTAGTGTGTGTAGTGTGTTCTGTGTGTAGTGTGTTCTGTGTGTAGTGTGTTCTGTGTGTAGTGTGTAGTGTGTTCTGTGTGTAGTGTGTTCTGTGTGTAATGTGTTCTGTGTGTAGTGTGTTCTGTGTGTAGTGTGTTCTGTGTGTTCTGTGTGTAGTGTGTTCTGTGTGTAGTGTGTAGTGTGTTCTGTGTGTTCTGTGTGTAGTGTGTTCTGTGTGTAGTGTGTTCTGTGTGTTCTGTGTGTAGTGTGTTCTGTGTGTAGTGTGTTCTGTGTTCTGTGTGTTCTGTGTGTAGTGTGTTCTGTGTGTAGTGTGTTCTGTGTGTAGTGTGTTTTGTGTGTAGTGTGTTCTGTGTGTAGCGTGTTCTGTGTGTAGTGTGTGTTCTGTGTGTAGTGTGTTCTGTGTAGTGTGTGTAGTGTGTTCTGTGTGTAGTGTGTAGTGTGTTCTGTGTGTAGTGTGTTCTGTGTGTAGTGTGTAGTGTGTTCTGTGTTCTGTGTGTAGAGTGTGTAGTGTGTTCTGTGTGTAGTGTGTTCTGTGTGTAGTGTGTTCTGTGTGTAGTGTGTGTAGTGTGTGTAGTGTGTTCTGTGTGTAGTGTGTTCTGTGTGTAGTGTGTTCTGTGTGTAGTGTGTTCTGTGTGTAGCGTGTGTAGTGTGTAGCGTGTTCTGTGTGTTCTGTGTGTAGTGTGTTCTGTGTGTAGTGTGTAGTGTGTTCTGTGTGTAGTGTGTAGCGTGTAGTGTGTAGTGTGTGTAGTGTGTGTAGTGTGTAGCGTGTTCTGTGTGTTCTGTGTGTAGTGTGTTCTGTGTGTAGTGTGTGTAGTGTGTTCTGTGTGTAGTGTGTTCTGTGTGTAGTGTGTAGTGTGTAGTGTGTTCTGTGTGTAGTGTGTAGTGTGTTCTGTGTGTAGTGTGTAGTGTGTTCTGTGTGTAGTGTGTAGTGTGTTCTGTGTGTAGCGTGTAGTGTGTAGTGTGTTCTGTGTGTAGCGTGTAGTGTGTAGTGTGTAGTGTGTTCTGTGTGTAGTGTGTAGTGTGTAGTGTGTTCTGTGTGTAGTGTGTTCTGTGTGTAGCGTGTAGTGTAGTGTGTGTTCTGTTGTGTGTGTTCTGTGTGTAGCGTGTAGTGTGTAGTGTGTTCTGTGTGTAGCGTGTAGTGTAGTGTGTTCTGTGTGTAGCGTGTAGTGTGTAGTGTGTTCTGTGTGTAGTGTGTTCTGTGTGTAGTGTGTTCTGTGTGTAGCGTGTAGTGTGTAGTGTGTAGTGTGTAGTGTGTTCTGTGTGTAGTGTGTTCTGTGTGTAGCGTGTAGTGTGTAGTGTGTTCTGTGTGTAGTGTGTAGTGTGTTCTGTGTGTAGCGTGTAGTGTGTAGTGTGTTCTGTGTGTAGTGTGTAGTGTGTAGTGTGTTCTGTGTGTAGTGTGTTCTGTGTGTAGCGTGTAGTGTGTAGTGTGTAGTGTGTAGTGTGTTCTGTGTGTAGCGTGTAGTGTGTAGTGTGTAGTGTGTAGCGTGTTCTGTGTGTAGTGTGTTCTGTGTGTAGTGTGTAGTGTGTTCTGTGTGTAGTGTGTTCTGTGTGTAGCGTGTAGTGTGTAGTGTGTTCTGTGTGTAGTGTGTAGTGTGTAGTGTGTTCTGTGTGTAGCGTGTAGTGTGTAGTGTGTTCTGTGTGTAGTGTGTAGTGTGTTCTGTGTGTAGCGTGTAGTGTGTAGTGTGTTCTGTGTGTAGTGTGTAGTGTGTAGTGTGTTCTGTGTGTAGCGTGTAGTGTGTAGTGTGTTCTGTGTGTAGTGTGTAGTGTGTTCTGTGTGTAGCGTGTAGTGTGTAGTGTGTTCTGTGTGTAGTGTGTAGTGTGTAGTGTGTTCTGTGTGTAGTGTGTAGTGTGTTCTGTGTGTAGCGTGTAGTGTGTAGTGTGTTCTGTGTGTAGCGTGTAGTGTGTAGTGTGTTCTGTGTGTAGTGTGTAGTGTGTAGTGTGTAGTGTGTTCTGTGTGTAGTGTGTTCTGTGTGTAGTGTGTTCTGTGTGTAGTGTGTTCTGTGTGTAGTGTGTTCTGTGTGTAGTGTGTTCTGTGTGTAGCGTGCAGTGTGCGAAAAAGCACACGTCCCACCGTCCGGGACGTGTTATTTACAATATCGGACAAGTAGATCTTTCAATTGACTTGTCCGGTGGACAAGTGACGTTTTTCACCCTCATTTATTGACAAATTATAAATTCAGTTTACAAAAGGCAGAACTCATTCGCAAATTGTACGTGTCCGCCATTGTTCGTTTAGAAATGTTAGTTTCGGTTCTGCTTGTCGATTCCTAAGGAAATGCATCTCGCCGCTTTCTGTACAGTTAGGGCGGGGCGGGGCGGGTGGGAGGGACGTGTAGCACAGTGGCAGGGTTGGGAAGCAAAACTCGGTTCCGAGTAGGAACAAATAACAATTGTCCGGTCCCGGGATTAATAAGAGTTGTGAGGACAGGAGGCCGCCCCGCGGACCGCAGCTCTCTCTCCATGCTCCGTATCAGCTGATCGCTGCATGGTGCGTCTCTCTTTGTCAAACTTTCTTATGTTCTTTCTCTAACACGTAATGAAGGTTATTAAGCGTTTTAGCTCCTATGTTGTTAATATTGACCACCATTTCCTTTAATAATAATACATTTAATTTATATAGCGCTTCTCATCTGCCAAGACAAATCTCGAAGCGCTTTATGAAGTAAAGCAGCCTCCCTGTCTGTGTCCTCGCGCTGTCCTCACATCCCCGGACCCCCAGACTCGGAGGAGCACAGGGATGTCAGTATTGTTTATGAAGCAGGGTATAGAAAGTACATTATTGAAATGAAAATACTATTTATTTACTTTTACAAACAGTGAGCAGCTGGGCAGCTGCAGCATGTGTGTTGCAGGACATGTGTAAGCGTGCAAGCGTCTTTGAGTTGTAGAAAAGCGCTAGGCCTATAGGCTATAAATTAATATATTATTATTATTATTATTAGGTTGGACATGTGTGGTTGGACTCTGTCTCACAGGCAGGTTGCAGTGTAACATCAGAGGAGACATTCTCAAACTGCACCACTTAGAACTAACCAAACAATGCAGAGATTATTTTTATATAATTGTATTCAATAACCGTAAGAAATGAAACAGTATGAAGTGATTTGTAAATAGGAATACAGATTTGACTTAATGTTTTCATAAATATATTTTTCTCCCAGTTTGTCATTATTTTTACCCTCTCAAAGAACCGGAATCGAGAACCGAAAATAACCGGAATCGTTAAAATCCAAACGATACCCTGCCCTATGTGTGATGCAGGAAAATCTCACCGCTCACTTACGTTGGCGGTGTCGTAAAAACCGTGGGAAAATGTAAAATACGATGGCGAAGAACAATTTTTGTCCATTCTGGACAAGTGAAAAATGTATTCGGACAAGTAAATTGCCAAACTCACTTGTCCATGGACAAGTACTCTCTAAAAACTTTTTCTCACACTGGCGTGTAGTGTGTAGTGTGTAGTGTAGTGTGTAGCGTGTAGTGTGTAGTGTGTTCTGTGTGTAGCGTGTAGCGTGTAGCGTGTAGTGTGTAGTGTGTAGCGTGTAGTGTGTAGCGTGTAGTGTGTAGCGTGTAGTGTGTAGTGTGTAGCGTGTTCTGTGTGTAGCGTGTAGCGTGTAGTGTGTAGTGTGTAGTGTGTAGCGTGTAGTGTGTAGCGTGTAGCGTGTAGCGTGTAGCGTGTAGCGTGTAGCGTGTAGTGTGTAGCGTGTAGTGTGTAGTGTGTAGCGTGTAGTGTGTAGCGTGTTCTGTGTGTAGCGTGTAGCGTGTAGTGTGTAGTGTGTAGTGTGTAGTGTGTAGTGTGTAGCGTGTAGCGTGTAGTGTGTAGCGTGTAGCGTGTGTACCAGGGTTTGGGGGGCAGGGCAGGGTCATCAGTTGCCGGGCAGACTGCAGACCCTCCAGCAGAGACATCATGGCGTCCAGAACAAACAGCTGACGCAGCAGAACCTTCTGCACACGCCGGTTGTCCTGCACACACACACACACACACACACACACACACACACACACACACACACACACACACACACACACACACACACACACACACACACACACACACACACACACACACACACACACACACACACACACACACACACACACACACACACACACACACACACACACACACACACACACACAAATTAAATGTATAAATGAAATAGTGTTAAGTGTGTAATGGCGCGTTTCCACTACAGCGCGGAGCCCGGTTTAAGAGGGCTGTGACGTCAGCGGCCCGACTTTGGTTGCGTTTCCACTTGGCCTAGTACCCGGCCGGCGGGTCCTAATTCACAGTTTTTCTGGCCTCATAAAATGTGGTTCTAGGGCCAGGAACAACCAGAGCTGAGTTTGTGACGTCAAACACTCACGACTGCTGATTGGTCAGAGAGAATCGTCACAATCGGCGCGCGAGATAATCCCTGGCGTCGCATATATATATAGCGAAGCTTGCAGCATTTTATAAACAGCATTTTTGTCAACAGAGGAGCTAAATGGCAAAGAAAAGCACGCCGTGGTTGGTCGAGGAAGTGACGACGTTCCTACATTACATTGCAGATGATAAGATCCAGGGAGCTCGACGGGACAACTCGCAATATTAAAGTATTTCAGGAGGTCTCTACACAGATGTCCACAAGCGGCTACTCGAGGACTGTCGTGCAGTGTAGGGAAAAACTCAAAAAGATGAAGAGTGAATATCGCTTGGTCAAAGATAATAACAACACGAGTGGTGCCAGTAGGAAAAACTGGAAGTGTTTGAGCTAATGGACACCATTTACGGCCATAGACCGGCTAGCGTTGGGAGGGATGGAGGCCTGGACTCTGCAACGGCGTTACTGGAGTCTCTGCATGGTACGTTTTTTCTAACGCTCTGTTATTTGCTTGAAAGCGTTGTGTCCCTATCTGTTCTAAAGCTCACTTCTAACAAATAAGTCGTCACTGCAGTTTTAAGCAGCGTGACTCCGCCCACCAAAAAGCCGATCGCTCCGCCTACACTGCGTTACTATAGTTACTGCCCCAGTTCCTAAACTGTAATGGAAACGCGCCATCAAGTGAGCTGGTCCTAACAAGGCCTAACGAGGCCGAGCGAGGCCGAGCAAGGCCGGGCTCCGCGCTGTAGTGGAAACGCGCCATAAGTATCAGATGATCAGGAGGTAAACTGACCGTCAGGTGGAGCAGCATCCTGCCGGCTTCACAGTCCCACTGATCAGAGGCTGGGTCCAGGAGAGCAGGGTCACACTGCTGCAGCACACTGACACACACACACACACACACACACACACACACACACAGGTTAGAGCAGAGAACACATGATCACTGTGATCTTTAAAGAGGGTTTCTTCCTCGAAATCTATCAGACAAAGAGCTAAGAATAGAATATCCCACCCCTCAGCTAAGTGTGATTTAAGAGAAGATCTTTCTGATGACTCCGTGTTGAAGTCATGCATGTAGAGTCAGTGTAAAGCTGGGTATTTATTTACATTCACTTGTAAATAATATATATATAATATACTTTAAAAACTACACAATATAGGCTTTGAGCTGGTTTTTGAATGACCAGGAAACATGCTAATGTTACATCCAGTTAGAAGATGTATCCCAGCCCACAACACCACCATAGACTGTGGATATTGTACATACAGTGGAGCCTGTACTGGCGGAGTAATTGCGGATGTCTCCCAGATGAACAGTATTATTATCCTAGCTAGCCTAGCTTGTGACACCTCCTGAATAGTGTTGGTATATCTATGGACTTACACAATACTACGTTTGTATTTGTCCAAGACCTCTCTGTGGGTACAGTGGTTTTGTGTGTAGTGTTTGTGTGTTGTTGTTGTTGTTGTTCTTGTTGTTGTCTTGTTGTCCTGCTGTGTGTACTGTACCATACACTGTATAACGGTTAGGCCGTTAGCTTCAGCTAGCATGCTAACACTGAGCCGTGTTTTAGTTTCTTTAATCACGAACTCTACTTCAAGTTCGACATGAGCTCTGCACCCGGCCGAGAGCCCCGTGAGCCCCGCGTTATTCAAACAGAGAGGAAGAGAGGAAGAGAGGAAGAGAGGAAGAGGAGGCTAACTTATAAACAGACTTACCATCGAACCTCCGCCATTTCTGTTTTCAAATATCCGCGGCAACACGAGCGATCTGATTGGCCGCCTGACAGTGACGCTGCAGAACGCTGAGCCAATCAGAATGACATCATAATGAGACAGACCAGAAATAACAAGGGTTAGGGTTTAAAATAAAGAATACAATGAAATACAAAACGGTGAACATTTTGTTATTTTACAGCCATATTTCAAAATGGATTAAATTCATTTGTTTTCTCAGCATTCTTTCACAATACCTCATAATGACCAAGTGAAAAAAGTGTTTTAATAATTTTTGCAAATGAATTAAAAATAAAACACTCAAATATCACATGTGCATAAGTATTCACACCCTTTACTCAGTACGTTGTTGAAGCACCTTACAGCTATTACAGCCTCAAGTCTTCTTGAGGATGATGAGCTTGGCACACCTATCTCTGGGCAGTTTCTCCCATTCTTCTTTGCAGATCGTCTCAGGCTCCATCAGGTTGGATGTGGAGCGTCGGTGCACAGCCATTTTCAGATCTCTCCAGAGATGTTCAATCCGGTTCAAGTCTGGGCTCTGTCTGGGCCACTCAAGGACATTCACAGACTTGTCCTGAAGCCACTCCTCTGTTATCTTGGCTGTGTGCTTAGGGTCGTTGTCCTGTTGAAAGGTGAACCTTCGCCCCAGTCTGAGGTCCAGAGCGCTCTGGAGCAGGTTTTCATCAAGGATCTCTCTGTACATTGCTGCATTCATCTTTCCCTTGATCCTGACTGGTCTCCCTGAAGAACATCCCCACAGCCACCACCATGCTTCACTGGAGGAATGGTGTTGGCCAGGTGATGAGCAGTGCCTTGCTCCATGGGGACTTTCATGTGCTTTTGCTGAGGAGTGGCTTCCTTCACCCTACCAGGAAGGCCTGATTGGTGGAGTGCTGCAGAGATGGTTGTCCTTCTAGAAGGTTCTCCCATCTCCACAGAGGAACACTGGAGCTCTGTCAGAGTGACCATCGGGTTCTTGGTCACCTCTCTGACCAAGGCCCTCCTCCCCCGATGCTCAGTTTGGTTTGGGCAGCCAGCTGTAGGAAGAGCCGTGGTGGTTTCAAAAATCTTCCATTTGCAAATGATGGAGACCACTGTGCTCGTTGGGACCTTCAATGCTGCAGAAACATTTTTCTGTACCCTTCCCCAGATCTGTGCCTTGATACAATCCTGTCTCTGAGGTCTACATACAATTCCTTGGACCTCATGACTTGGTTTTAGCTCTGATATGCACTGTCTGTGGGACCTTATACAGGCGTGTTCCTTTCCAAGTCATGTCCAATCTATTGAATTTACTACAGGTGGACTCCAGTCAGGTTATAGAAACATCTGGAGGATGATCAGTGGAAACGGGATGCACTTGAGCTCAATGTTCAGTGTCATAGCAAAGGGTGTGAATACTTATACTTACACGTTTGCAAAAAAATCTTTAAAAACGCGTTCACTTTGTCATTATGGGGTATTGTGTGTGGGATATTGAAAACAGAAATTAATTTAATCCATTTAGAAATAAGGCTGTAACATAACAGAATGTGAAAAAAGTGAAGGGGTATGAATACTTTCCGGATGCACTGTATGTAATATATATGTAATATATGCAGTGTGTTGTATGTATATGTAATATATGCAGTGTGTTGTATGTAGTATATATGTAATATATGCAGTGTGTTGTATGTAGTATATATGTAATATATGCAGTGTGTTGTATGTAATATATATGTAATATATGCAGTGTGTTGTATGTAGTGTATATGTAATATATGCAGTGTGTTGTATGTAGTATATATGTTGAACCATGCAGTGTTTGTGTAATATATATGTAATATATGTAATATATGTAATATATATGCAATATATGTAATATTTATGCAGCGCGCGGTGCAGCTGCAGTGCGAGTTGTCCTCGCGCTCCGGTCACGTGCTGCTGTGTTTACTGAGAGCTCTGCAGCAGAGATAGAAGCTAACGGCTAGCAGCAGAGAAGCTAACGGCTAGCTGCTAACAGCAGAGCTAACGGTCCTCTGGGGATAAAACAGCACCGAGAGGAGCATGAGCACACCGAACACACCCGGTACATTATGAGCTAAGGGAGCCGGGAACAGGTACGAGTTCATCGTTTTATAATGTTATATATCACCTGGGTGCTGCTAATGCTAACACACAGCTAGCCGCGGAGCTAACACACAGCTAGCCGCTAAGCTAACCTTACATTAGGTAAATATCAGGTGTTCCCACAGACTGCGTGAGGCTGAGACTCTGCCGGGCAGTACACAAACACTGGACAGAGAGGCTTGTCTTTACCTTTACTCATCCTTAGCCTAAAGGTTGTGTGTTTTATTACTAATGAGTTATTATTTCCTTCTCTGTATGTAATGCGTTAGTTTACTCTTTATTATTGCATGTCTTTTTTACCTGCCACCTTCAAGGCCATTTAAGACTAATAACGGAATTCTGATTAAAGTGTTAGCTCAGATTCGGTGCTGATGATGCTAACAGCTAATGTGGCTAACTGACGATGCTGAGAAACGGCGATGAACTCTCAGTGAGCTGCTCAGGTGTCTGCCGGTTCAGCAGTCTGTGTGTGGACCCTAACCCTGCTCAGGTGTCTGCAGGTTCAGCAGTCTGTGTGTGGACCCTAACCCTGCTCAGGTGTCTGCAGGTTCAGCATTCTGTGTGTGGACCCTAACCCTGCTCAGGTGTCTGCAGGTTCAGCAGTCTGTGTGTGGACCCTAACCCTGCTCAGGTGTCTGCAGGTTCAGCAGTCTGTGTGATGATCCTAACCCTGCTCAGGTGTCTGCAGGTTCAGCAGTCTGTGTGTGGACCCTAACCCTGCTCAGGTGTCTGCAGGTTCAGCAGTCTGTGTGTGGACCCTAACCCTGCTCAGGTGTCTGCAGGTTCACCAGTCTGTGTGATGATCCTAACCCTGCTCAGGTGTCTGCAGGTTCAGCAGTCTGTGTGTGGACCCTAACCCTGCTCAGGTGTCTGCAGGTTCAGCAGTCTGGTGTGGACCCTAACCCTGCTCAGGTGTCTGCCGGTTCAGCAGTCTGTGTGTGGACCCTAACCCTGCTCAGGTGTCTGCAGGTTCAGCAGTCTGTGTGTGGACCCTAACCCTGCTAAGGTGTCTGCAGGTTCAGCAGTCTGTGTGTGGACCCTAACCCTGCTCAGGTGTCTGCCGGTTCAGCAGTCTGTGTGTGGACCCTAACCCTGCTCAGGTGTCTGCAGGTTCAGCAGTCTGTGTGTGGACCCTAACCCTGCTCAGGTGTCTGCAGGTTCAGCATTCTGTGTGTGGACCCTAACCCTGCTCAGGTGTCTGCAGGTTCAGCAGTCTGTGTGTGGACCCTAACCCTGCTCAGGTGTCTGCCGGTTCAGCAGTCTGTGTGTGGACCCTAACCCTGCTCAGGTGTCTGCCGGTTCAGCAGTCTGTGTGTGGACCCTAACCCTGCTCAGGTGTCTGCAGGTTCAGCAGTCTGTGTGTGGACCCTAACCCTGCTAAGGTGTCTGCAGGTTCAGCAGTCTGTGTGTGGACCCTAACCCTGCTCAGGTGTCTGCAGGTTCAGCAGTCTGTGTGTGGACCCTAACCCTGCTCAGGTGTCTGCCGGTTCAGCAGTCTGTGTGTGGACCCTAACCCTGCTCAGGTGTCTGCAGGTTCAGCAGTCTGTGTGTGGACCCTAACCCTTATGAAGTCTGAGGACTGTAGTTTAATGTTCACAAAGAGAAAGAGAATCACACATCTGGTTTAATAAGCCTGAAATATATTGTGTTTTTATCTCTGCTGTTTCTGTTGGGATGCACAAAGCTCTCTCTAAGCCATGCTCATACATCCCTCTGTGGAAGAAGCTAATCATTGTTTTGAACCCATGTATTATTCATAAAGACAGTCAGACAGTGAACTCCTGTATGTTATTAACAATCAGAGCCACGCAGGGCCGTCTCACCAACCCCACTGGATCCTTTATTTAAATATCAGATCTGAACTCACACAGGGAATCGACCCAGGACTCTCATAATGAGATGTTCACTTTAATGTGATCTAAAACACAGAGCAGCAGATCTGAGGGGCTGTTAACAGTGTGTGTGTGTGTGTGTGTGTGTGTGTGTGTGTGTGTGTGTGTGTGTGTGTGTGTGTGTGTGTGTGTGTGTGTGTGTGTGTGTGTGTGTGTGTGTGTGTGTGTGTGTGTGTGTGTGTGTGTGTGTGTGTGTGTGTGTGTGTGTGTGTGTGTGTGTGTGTGTGTGTGTGTGTGTGTGTTCTCTCAGGTGTGTGTTGTACCAGCAGCAGGATGCCAATCCCTCCTCCACCAGGGGGACCCCCTTCGCCCCCCACCTTCAGCCAGGTAACATACACACACACACACACACACGTAAACACTGTAGTTTTGCAGCAGCTTTTGAAAGCTGTATGTTCAGTTTCAGTCATCAGTTAGTTTTCTCCTCTCTCCTTATGGCGGGTGTTTTTTCACATGTTTATTCCACATAGTTTTTTTGACTGCTTGTGTGTGTGTGTGGAGAAACACACACTGTGAGAAACACACACTGTGAGAAACACACACTGTGAGAAACACACTGTGAGGAACACACACTGTGAGAAACACACACTGTGAGAAGCACACTGTGAGAAACACACACTGTGAGAAACACACTGTGAGGAACACACTGTGAGGAACACACTGTGAGAAACACACACTGTGAGGAACACACACTGTGAGAAGCACACTGTGAGAAACACACACTGTGAGAAACACACTGTGAGAAACACACTGTGAGGAACACACTGTGAGGAACACACTGTGAGGAACACACTGTGAGAAACACACACTGTGAGAAACACACCTGTGAGAACACACTGAGAAACACACCCTGTGAGAAACACACACTGTGAGAAACACATTGTGAGAAACACACACTGTGAGGAACACGCTGTGAGAAACACACCTGTGAGAAACACACACTGTGAGGAACACACTGTGAGAAACACACTGAGAGAAACACACACTGTGAGAAACACACCTGTGAGAACACACTGAGAAACACACCCTGTGAGAAACACACACTGTGAGAAACACATTGTGAGAAACACACACTGTGAGGAACACGCTGTGAGAAACACACCTGTGAGAAACACACACTGTGAGGAACACACTGTGAGGAACACACTGTGAGAAACACACACTGTGAGGAACACACTGTGAGAAACACACTGTGAGAACCACACTGTGAGGAACACACTGTGAGAAACACACACTGTGAGAAACACACACTGTGAGAAACACACTGAGAGGAACACACTGTGAGAAACACACACTGTGAGGAACACACACTGTGAGGAACACACTGAAAAACACACACTGTGAGAAACACACACTGAGAAACACACTCTGTGAGGAACACACTGTGAGAAACACACACACTGAGAAACACACACTGAGAAACACACACTGTGAGGAACACACTGTGAGAAAAACACTGTGAGAAACACACACTGTGAGGAACACACACTGTGAGGAACACACTGAGAAACACACACTGTGCGAAACACACACTGTGAGGAACACACTGTGAGAAACACTGTGAGAAACACACACTGTGAGGAACACACTGTGAGAAACACACACTGTGAGGAACACACTGTGAGGAACACACTGTGAGAAACACACACTGTGAGAAACACACACTGTGAGAAACACACACTGTGAGGAACACACTGTGAGGAACACACTGTGAGAAACACACACTGTGAGAAACACACACTGTGAGGAACACACTGTGAGGAACACACACTGTGAGGAACACACTGAGAAACACACACTGTGAGAAACACACACTGTGAGAAACACACACTGTGAGGAACACACTGTGAGAAACACACCTGTGAGAAACACACACTGTGAGGAACACACTGTAAGAAACACACACTGTGAGAAACACACTGTGAGGAACACACTGTGAGAAACACACTGTGAGAAACACGCTGTGAGAAACACACACTGTGAGGAACACACACTGTGAGAAACACACACTGTGAAGAACACACACTGTGAGAAACACACACTGAGAAACACACACTGTGAGAAACACACACTGTGAGAAACACACACTTTGAGGAACATACACTGTGAGAAACACACACTGTGAGGAACACAGTGAGAAACACACACTGTGAGAAACACACACTGAGAAACACACACTGTGAGGAACACACACTGAGAAACACACACTGTGAGAAACACACTGTGAGGAACACACACTGTGAGGAGCACACTGAGAAACACACACTGTGAGAAACACACACTGTGAGGAACACACACTGTGAGGAACACACTGAGAAACACACACTGAGAAACACACACTGTGAGAAACACACACACTGAGAAACACACACTGAGAAACACACACTGTGAGAAACACACACACTGAGAAACACAGACTGAGAAACACACACTGTGAGAAACACACTGTGAGAAACACACACTGTGAGGAACACACTGTGAGGAACACACACTGTGAGGAACACTGTGAGAAACACACTGTGAGAAACACACACTGTTAGGAACACACTGTGAGAAACACACACTGTGAGGAACACACTGTGAGGAACACACACTGTAAGAAACACACACTGTGAGAAACACACTGTAAGAAACACACACTGTGAGAAACACACTGTGAGAAACACACTGTGAGAAACATACACTGTGAGAAACACGCTGTGAGAAACACACTGTGAGGAACACACACTGTGAGGAACACACACTGTGAGAAACACACTGTGAGAAACACACACTGTGAGGAACACACTGAGAAACACACACTGTGAGAAACACACACTGTGAACACACTGTAAGAAACACACACTGTGAGAAACACACTGTGAGGAACACACACTGTGAGAAACACACTGTGAGAAACACACTGTGAGGAACACACTGTGAGAAACACACACTGTGAGAAACACGCTGTGAGAAACACGCTGTGAGAAACACACTGTGAGGAACACGCTGTGAGGAACACGCTGTGAGAAACACACACTGTGAGGAACACACACTGTGAGGAACACACTGAGAAACACACACTGTGAGAAACACACACTGTGAGGAACACACTGTGAGAAACACTGTGAGAAACACACACTGTGAGGAACACACTGTGAGAAACACACACTGTGAGGAACACACTGTGAGGAACACACTGTGAGAAACACACACTGTGAGAAACATACACTGTGAGGAACACACTGTGAGAAACACACACTGTGAGAAACACACACTGTGAGGAACACACTGTGAGGAACACACACTGTGAGGAACACACTGAGAAACACACACTGTGAGAATCACACACTGTGAGAAACACACTGTGAGGAACACACTGTGAGAAACACACCTGTGAGAAACACACACTGTGAGGAACACACTGTAAGAAACACACACTGTGAGAAACACACACTGTGAGGAACACACTGTGAGAAACACACCTGTGAGAAACACACACTGTGAGGAACACACTGTAAGAAACACACACTGTGAGAAACACACTGTGAGGAACACACTGTGAGAAACACACTGTGAGAAACACGCTGTGAGAAACACACACTGTGAGGAACACACACTGTGAGAAACACACACTGTGAAGAACACACACTGTGAGAAACACACTGAGAAACACACACTGTGAGAAACACACACTGTGAGAAACACACACTTTGAGGAACATACACTGTGAGAAACACACACTGTGAGGAACACAGTGAGAAACACACACTGTGAGAAACACACACTGAGAAACACACACTGTGAGGAACACACACTGAGAAACACACACTGTGAGAAACACACTGTGAGGAACACACACTGTGAGGAGCACACTGAGAAACACACACTGTGAGAAACACACACTGTGAGGAACACACACTGTGAGGAACACACTGAGAAACACACACTGAGAAACACACACTGTGAGAAACACACACACTGAGAAACACACACTGAGAAACACACACTGTGAGAAACACACACACTGAGAAACACAGACTGAGAAACACACACTGTGAGAAACACACTGTGAGAAACACACACTGTGAGGAACACACTGTGAGGAACACACACTGTGAGGAACACTGTGAGAAACACACTGTGAGAAACACACACTGTTAGGAACACACTGTGAGAAACACACACTGTGAGGAACACACTGTGAGGAACACACACTGTAAAACACACACTGTGAGAAACCACTGTAAGAAACACACACTGTGAGAAACACACTGTGAGAAACACACTGTGAGAAACATACACTGTGAAAACACGCTGTGAGAAACACACTGTGAGGAACACACACTGTGAGGAACACACACTGTGAGAAACACACTGTGAGAAACACACACTGTGAGGAACACACTGAGAAACACACACTGTGAGAAACACACACTGTGAGGAACACACTGTAAGAAACACACACTGTGAGAAACACACTGTGAGGAACACACACTGTGAGAAACACACTGTGAGAAACACACTGTGAGGAACACACTGTGAGAAACACACACTGTGAGAAACACGCTGTGAGAAACACGCTGTGAGAAACACACTGTGAGGAACACGCTGTGAGGAACACGCTGTGAGAAACACACACTGTGAGGAACACACACTGTGAGGAACACACTGAGAAACACACACTGTGAGAAACACACACTGTGAGGAACACACTGTGAGAAACACTGTGAGAAACACACACTGTGAGGAACACACTGTGAGAAACACACACTGTGAGGAACACACTGTGAGGAACACACTGTGAGAAACACACACTGTGAGAAACATACACTGTGAGGAACACACTGTGAGAAACACACACTGTGAGAAACACACACTGTGAGGAACACACTGTGAGGAACACACACTGTGAGGAACACACTGAGAAACACACACTGTGAGAATCACACACTGTGAGAAACACACTGTGAGGAACACACTGTGAGAAACACACCTGTGAGAAACCACACTGTGAGACACACTGTAAGAAACACACACTGTGAGAAACAACTGTGAGGACACACTGTGAGAAACACACGTGAGAAACACGCTGTGAGAAACACACACTGTGAGGAACACACCTGTGAGAACACACACTGGAGGAACACACACTGTGAGAAACACACTGAGAAACACACACTGTGAGAAACACACACTGTGAGAAACACACACTTTGAGGAACACACACTGTGAGAAACACACACTGTGAGGAACACACACTGTGAGGAACACAGTGAGAAACACACACTGTGAGAAACACACACTGAGAAACACACACTGTGAGGAACACACACTGAGAAACACACACTGTGAGAAACACACTGTGAGGAACACACACTGTGAGGAACACACTGGGAAACACACACTGTGAGAAACACACACTGTGAGAAACACACACTGTGAGGAACACACACTGTGAGGAACACACTGAGAAACACACACTGAGAAACACACACTGTGAGAAACACACACACTGAGAAACACACACTGAGAAACACACACTGTGAGAAACACACACACTGAGAAACACAGACTGAGAAACACACACTGTGAGAAACACACTGTGAGAAACACACACTGTGAGGAACACACTGTGAGGAACACACACTGTGAGGAACACTGTGAGAAACACACACTGTGAGAAACACACTGTGAGAAACACACACTGTTAGGAACACACTGTGAGAAACACACACTGTGAGGAACACACTGTGAGGAACACACACTGTAAGAAACACACACTGTGAGAAACACACTGTAAGAAACACACACTGTGAGAACACACTGTGAGACACACTGTGAGAAACATACACTGTGAGAAACACGCTGTGAGAAACACACTGTGAGGAACACACACTGTGAGGAACACACACTGTGAGAAACACACTGTGAGAAACACACACTGTGAGGAACACACTGAGAAACACACACTGTGAGAAACACACACTGTGAGGAACACACTGTAAGAAACACACACTGTGAGAAACACACTGTGAGGAACACACACTGTGAGAAACACACTGTGAGAAACACACTGTGAGGAACACACTGTGAGAAACACACACTGTGAGAAACACGCTGTGAGAACACGCTGTGAGAACACACTGTGAGGAACACGCTGTGAGGAACACGCTGTGAGAAACCACACTGTGAGGAACACACTGTGAGGAACACACACTATGAGAAAACACGCTGTGAGAGACACACTGTGAGGAACACGCTGTGAGGAACACACTGTGAGGAACACGCTGTGAGAACACACACTGTGAAAAACGTCAGAATTTTGAAATGTTGAGAAAAAAAGTCACCAAATGCTCTGTATGTGATGACTAATTCCATTCTTGAGTAGGATAATAAATACATGGATCCTGAGATGATGCTCAAGCCGGGGACCAGTGAGAGTTTTCTAACATAATGAATGATTCCCCAGGCGAGCAGCGCCCCCCCCTGCTGAGCGTGAGGAGGCTCCGGACCGCCACCCCCTGCTGAGCGACCCTCCTCCTCTCCTCCAGGCTCAGGACGGTTTGTCCCTGGTTGAACGACCGCAGCGCGCCGATGCTGGACAGTAAGAGCCAGACACAGACTGATCACCCATACATTCGCTTATACCAATACCTGCAGCAGCCGCACGCCAGCAGGGGGCGCCGGAGAACACCAGGACAACGTTTGAACTAGAGAGTAAGACGACTTTGTGATGTTAGCGCCACCTGCAGGAGGCTCAGGGTCGCCGCTGAGTTATCAAACAGATTTACAGCCAATTACTGCTCAGCTGAGAACCTCAGGGAACCTTCACAGACCAATTAGTGAGCCCTGAGATGTTGAGACCCCAAAGTGTTTTCAGAATGAGAATCAGAATACCTCTATCAGTCCCACAGGGGGGACATTCACATTGTTCCAGCAGAAAAGAGCCACAGACAGCTTCATGCTAACTAAGAAGCATGCATAACATCCTGTAACAGTTCTGAGGATTTAGCAGCCAGGTAGGAGAGGAGAGGAGAGGAGAGGAGAGGAGAGAGAGGAGAGGAGAGAGAGAGGAGAGAAGAGGAAGAGAGGAGAGAGAGGAGAGAAGAGGAGAGAGAGGAGAGAGAGGAGAGGAGAGAAGAGGAGAGAGAGGAGAGAGGAGAGAGAGGAGAGGAGAGGAGAGAGAGAGAGGAGAGAGAGGAGAGGAGAGGAGAGGAGAGAGAGAGAGAGAGAGGAGAGGAGAGGAGAGGAGAGGAGAAGAGAGGAGATGAGAGGAGAAGAGAGGAGGAGAGGAGATCAGATCAGAAGTACTTTATTGATCCCAATGTGTGAAATGTTTGCGTAGCAGCAGCATAAAAAAACAAGGCATTTTACATGACGTGTCACTTGTTAGACGCTTTTATCCAAAGCGACTTACATACTCAATACTGAGGACAATCCCCACAGGAGCACTTTGGGGTGAAGGGTCTCAGGGACACAACGACATGCTGACTGCAGTGGGGTTTGAACCTGAGCTCCCCTGATCCCAACACCAACGCACTAGTCCACTGCGCCACACGCCTCCCATTAAAAATTCAAAGACTAGAAATAACCAATCCTAAATGTAAACATCTCAATAGAAATAAAATAGCATTAAAAAAAAAAAAGTAGAAAATATACATGTTGAATTACAAATGTACAGTAACAACATATAAAGCAGGATATTATATAACCATAAGTATGTGAGGAATTATATATATATATATATATATATACAGTCATGATGAGTTCTGATAGAAATGTATAGTAGGGTCTCCAGCTCATAGAGACTGCTGGATGCTGACCTGCATGTTGGGACATTTAAAGGATTAGGGTTAGTTGAGTAAAATACTTTAATGTGGACAATAGTTTAAAATGCTTTGGCGGGTCAGGGTAGTGTCAGAGTAGTTTCAGACAGTTTCAGAGTAGTTTCAGAGTAGTGTCAGAGTAGTGTCAGAGTAGTTTCAGAGTAGTGTCAGAGTAGTTTCAGGGTAGTTTCAGGGTAGTGTCAGAGTAGTTTCAGAGTAGTTTCAGAGTAGTGTCAGAGTAGTTTCAGAGTAGTTTCAGAGTAGTGTCAGAGTAGTGTCAGAGTAGTTTCAGGGTAGTGTCAGAGTAGTTTCAGAGTAGTGTCAGAGTAGTGTCAGAGTAGTTTGAGTAGTTTCAGAGTAGTGTCAGAGTAGTGTCAGAGTAGTTTCAGAGTAGTTTCAGAGTAGTGTCAGAGTAGTTTGAGTAGTTTGAGTAGTTTGAGTAGTTTGAGTAGTTTCAGAGTAGTTTCAGAGTAGTTTCAGGGGTTATTGAGGAAGCTGAGTTCCTTTCTGAGACTTCAGGACCCAACATGTCAGTTTACCCAGAGAGCAGCTGTATACGTCCAGAGGATCCATAACATCTCCACATCGACCCCAAATATAGTTTAATTTTCTTAAAATATTCAGAGTTTTCTCTCAAATTATTCAGAATATTGTTCTCTACATATCTGAAGATAAGGAGGCGTGATGCTCACAGGTTTCTATCTAATGTGCCTTCATTATCATCTCTGACGTCCATGGATCAGGAGACGGAGAGGAGCGTCTCGACCTGCCGTCTCACAGGTGTTCCCTGACCATCGGCCTTTAATAAGACGACTACACGTGATTGAATACAGGATAACAAACATCACAGCAGCAAACACACACTGTCATATTGATCTGATATGAGAGTCAGAGCTCACTGTTCACCTGTTGACCTGTTGACCTGTTGTTGTTTCTGTTCCACGTCTCTCTGTCCCGCCTCATGTTTTTAATGTCGTGGCGCTTCATGATAACTTCTCTCTCCTTCCTCACTAATCTTTAATCAATCAAAGCTGATTGTGGGATGAATATTTGATATATTTAGCACCACAGGGTTACTGTCTGTTGGGATAAGATGAGCATCAGGGACATTATAAGTTATTCTGAATAACAACAGAGAACAATTTTGGATATTTTCTGAGAATTAAAAAGTAAACTTGTGCAAAAGAAATCTTTATTTTCTGAAATTCAAGTGGAAATAAAACATTTGAAAAAAACGTTATTTTTACAAAACATACTCAAAAAGTAGTTGAAGCTGAAAATGTAGAAAAAGTGACTTGGGATATTTTCTGCCTGAGATTCAAAGGCGTAACTTCATTCCAGTGCAACTCAAACATTTAGGCAAAAATACATTTTCAGAAATTTAAATGAAGTGAATCTGAAAAGAGTATTTTCTCAGATTTGAAAAACAACCTGAAACTCCTGAGACCCAGCTGAGCGTCCCTGAGCGTCCTGCAGAGCACCTGTCATGTGATCTGAACATGTCTCAGTCTGGTGAAAACAGTAAAACGTTGTTGAAGCTGAAACTGTAGAAACAAGATTTTATTAAACTCTACTTCAGTTTTATAATCATGTTGTTTAATGATGTCACTGTCTGTCACTCATGCTGTGCTGTCGCTGATGTCGGAGCTGCGTGGAGCGTAAACACAAAACTACCATCTCACTTTATCTCACTTTATCTCACTCCATTCAACACTGCCATCTCACTTTATCTCACTTTATCTCACTCCATTCAATACTCCCATCTCACTCCATTCAACACTACCATCTCACTCCATTCAACACTACCATCTCACTTATCTCACTCCATTCAATACCCATCTCACTCCATTGAACACTACCGTCTCACTCCATTGAACACTACCATCTCACTCCATTCAACACTACCATCTCACTCCATTCAACACTACCATCTCACTCCATTCAACACTACCATCTCACTTTATCTCACTCCATTCAATACTCCCATCTCACTCCATTCAACACTACCGTCTCACTCCATTCAACAATACCATCTCGGTCCATTCAACACTACTATCTCACTCCATTCAACACTACCATCTCACTCCATTCAACACTACCATCTCACTTTATCTCACTCCATTCAATACTCCCATCTCACTCCATTCAACACTACCATCTCACTCCATTCAATACTCCCATCTCACTCCATTCAACACTACCATCTCACTCCATTCAACACTACCGTCTCACTCCATTCAATACTCCCATCTCACTCCATTCAACACTACCATCTCACTCCATTCAACACTACCATCTCACTCCATTCAACACTACCATCTCACTCCATTCAACACTACCATCTCGGTCCATTCAACACTATCTCACTCATTCAACACTACCATCTCACTCCATTCAACACTACCATCTCACTTTATCTCACTCCATTCAATACTCCCATCTCACTCCATTCAACACTACCGTCTCACTCCATTCAACACTTACATCTCGGTCCATTCAACACTACTATCTCACTCCATTCAACACTACCATCTCACTCCATTCAACACTACCATCTCACTTTATCTCACTCCATTCAATACTCCCATCTCACTCCATTCAACACTACCATCCTCCATTCAATACTCCCATCTCACTCCATTCAACACTACCATCTCACTCCATTCAACACTACCGTCTCACTCCATTCAATACTCCCATCTCACTCCATTCAACACTACCATCTCACTCCATTCAACACTACCATCTCACTCCATTCAACACTACCATCTCACTCAATTCAACACTACCATCTCGGTCCATTCAACACTACTATCTCACTCCATTCAACACTACCATCTCACTCCATTCAACACTACCATCTCACTTTATCTCACTCCATTCGATACTCCCATCTCACTCCATTCAACACTACCATCTCACTCCATTCAATACTCCCATCTCACTCCATTCAACACTACCATCTCACTCCATTCAACACTACCGTCTCACTCCATTCAATACTCCCATCTCACTCCATTCAACACTACCGTCTCACTCCATTCAACACTACCGTCTCACTCCATTCAACACTACCATCTCACTCCATTCAACACTACCGTCTCACTCCATTCAACACTACCATCTCACTCCATTCAACACTACCGTCTCACTCCATTCAACACTACCATCTCACTCCATTCAACACTACCATCTCACTCCATTCAACACTACCATCTCACTTATCTCACTCCATTCAACACTACCATCTAACTCCATTCAACACTACCACCTCACTTCCATCTCACTCCATTCAGCACTACCGTCTCACTCCATTCAACACTACCATCTCACTTTATCTCACTCCATTCAATACTCCCATCTCACTCCATTCAACATTACCATCTCACTCCATTCAACACTACCATCTCACTCCATTCAATACTCCCATCTCACTCCATTCAACACTACCGTCTCACTCCATTCAACACTACCATCTCACTCCATTCAACACTACCGTCTCACTCCATTCAACACTACCGTCTCACTCCATTCAACACTACCATCTCACTCCATTCAACACTACCACCTCACTCCATTCAACACTACCATCTCACTTATCTCACTCCATTCAACACTACCATCTAACTCCATTCAACACTACCACCTCACTCCATTCAACACTACCATCTCACTTGTCTCACTCCATTCAACACTACCATCTCACTTATCTCACTCATTCAACACTACCACCTCACTCCATTCAACACTACCATCTCACTTATCTCACTCCATTCAACACTACCATCTCACTTTATCTCACTCCATTCAACACTACCATCTCACTTTATCTCACTCCATTCAGCACTACCATCTCATTCCATCTCACTCCATTCAGCACTACCATCTCACTCCATTCAACACTACCATCTCACTTTATCTCACTCCATTCAATACTCCCATCTCACTCCATTCAACACTACCGTCTCACCGATTCAACACTACCATCTCACTCCATTCAACACTACCGTCTCACTCCATTCATACTCCCATCTCACTCCATTCAACTCTACCGTCTCACTCCATTCAACACTACCATCTCACTCCATTCAACACTACCACCTCATCCATTCAACACTACCGTCTCACTCACAACACTACCATCTCACTTATCTCCCTCCATTCAACACTACCACCTCACTCCATTCAACACTACCGTCTCACTCCATTCAACACTACCATCTCACTTATCTCACTCCATTCAACACTACCATCTGACTCCATGCAACACTACCACCTCACTCCATTCAACACTACGTCTCACTCCATTCAACACTACCATCTCACTTTATCTCACTCCATTCAACACTTCCATCTCACTTTATTCACTCCATTCAACACTACCATCTCACTTTATCTCACTCCATTCAGCACTACCATCTCAACTTTATCTCACTCCATTCAGCACTAACATCTCACTTATCTCACTCCATTCAGCACTTCAATCTCACTCCATTCAACACTACCGTCTCACTCCATTCAACACTACACCTCACTCCATTCAACACTACCGTCTCACTCCATTCAACACTACCACCTCACTCCATTCAACACTACCGTCTCACTCCATTCAACACTACCATCAACTCCATTCAAACAAGACCACCTCACTCCATTCAACACTACCGTCTCACTCCATTCAACACTACCATCTCACTCCATGCAACACTACCGTCTCACTCCATTCAACACTACCACCTCATTCCATTCAACACTACCACCTCACTCCATTCAACAACTACGCTCACTCCATTCAACACTACCACCTCACTCCATTCAACACTACCATCTCACTTTATCTCACTCCATTCAATACTCCCATCTCACTCCATTCAATACTCCATCTCAACATTCAATTCACACTACCGTCTCACTCCATTCAACACTACCATCGACACTCCATTCAACACTACCGTCTCACTCCATTCAATACTCCCATCTCACTCCATTCAACACTACCGTCTCACTCCATTCAACACTACCGTCTCACTCCATTCAACACTACCGTCTCACTCCATTCAACACTACCATCTCACTCCATTCAACACTACCACCTCACTCCATTCAACACTACCATCTCACTTATCTCACTCCATTCAACACTACCATCTAACTCCATTCAACACTACCACCTCACTCCATTCAACACTACCATCTCACTTGTCTCACTCCATTCAACACTTCCATCACACTTTATTTCACTCCATTCAACACTACCATCTCACTTTATCTCACTCCATTCAGCACTACCATCTCACTTTATCTCACTCCATTCAGCACTAACATCTCACTTATCTCACTCCATTCAGCACTTCCATCTCACTCCATTCAACACTACCGTCTCACTCCATTCAACACTACCACCTCACTCCATTCAACACTACCGTCTCACTCCATTCAACACTACCACCTCACTCCATTCAACACTACCGTCTCACTCCATTCAACACTACCATCTAACTCCATTCAACACTACCACCTCACTCCATTCAACACTACCGTCTCACTCCATTCAACACTACCATCTCACTCCATGCAACACTACCGTCTCACTCCATTCAACACTACCACCTCACTCCATTCAACACTACCACCTCACTCCATTCAACACTACCGTCTCACTCCATTCAACACTACCGTCTCAATCCATTCAACACTACCATCTCACTTTATCTCACTCCATTCAACACTTCCATCTCACTTTATTTCACTCCATTCAACACTACCATCTCACTTTATCTCACTCCATTCAGCACTACCATCTCACTTTATCTCACTCCATTCAGCACTACCATCTCACTTTATCTCACTCCATTCAGCACTACCATCTCACTTATCTCACTCCATTCAACACTACCATCTCACTTTATCTCACTCCATTCAGCACTACCATCTCACTTTATCTCACTCCATTCAACACTTCCATCTCACTCCATTCAACCCTACCATCTCACTTAATCTCACTCCATTCAATAATACCATCTCACTTTATCTCACTCCATTCAGCACTACCATCTCACTTTATCTCACTCCATTCAACACTACCATCTCACTTTATCTCACTCCATACATCACTACCATCTCACTTTATCTCACTCCATTCAACACTACCATCTCACTTTATCTCACTCCATTCAGCACTACCATCTCACTTTATCTCACTCCATTTCAGCACTACCATCTCACTTTATCTCACTCCATTCAACACTACCATCTCACTTTATCTCACTCCATTCAATAATACCATCTCACTTTATCTCACTTCCTCTGTCTTTCTCTCAACTGAGTGCTATGAGTGCCCCCCCCCCACACCTCCCTCACCTGTCCAATGGTTGTGGTCCTCAGAGCCAAAAGAGCGGAGCAGCGGGAGCCAATGGCAGCGCAGCAGGGAGCCCGTCAGGTGCGGCTCCACCAATAGGAGGGCTGTTCCCGGGGCGGAGCTCCCAAACTGAGAGCAGTGGGAGGTAAAGAGACAGTTCTGTTCATGATTCTATTAGTTTGTAATGTACAGTGAGTGAGTATAACCGTATCAGCCCTAGAAGAAATCTGAAAAAGAGTCTCTTATATTCGCGTCTAGACTTAGAGACGGAGAGACACAGAGACCAACTCCTAACGTGGATCAAAAGTAGGCGAGTTAATAAACAAGAGAGTAGAAGTTACCATGCCAATTTTATGATAATGGAGATCAGCGAAGTCATCAAACAACCGCCGAGGCAGAGAAATGTGGAGTGAGTGAGAGTAACGTTAGAAGATGGAGAGAACAAAAAGAGAGAACAATGTAACAGTCAGAGAAAGAAAAGCAAAAGGAAAGTCTTGAAACTGAGGGGCTCCTATAACCGGGTCAATACGGTAGTTTGTGTTCAGTGAAGATGTTAAGAGTCATTCACATCTATTGGATGTTTCTCTGCAGACGGGTCGTCGGGCAGATCTCCGTCCTCTCGCTCCGCGCGCCCCGCCCCCCCAGCCATCGCCATGACGACGCAGAGAGCCCCTCCCCCCAGACGCTGTCGCCCCTGGAGACGCCGCCCGCAGCCCTCCTCCCTCCCTAACCTCACCCCTCCTCCCCCTCTCTGTCGCCGCGTAACGCCCCCTCCCCTCCCTCCTCCTACAACAGAGAAGACCCTCCCCCCAACCAACACCCCGCCCATCCCCTCCAAACCTCCCCGTCTCCCGGCAACAGCCGACGCCCCCCCACCTCAGGAGGAAACCCCGACCCCTCCTCCTCTCTGGCTCCGCCCCCCGACCTGCCGCAGCGTCACAACTCCCTCAACAACAAGAGACCCGCCCCCTCCCCCGGAGGCCACACCCCCACCAGAGGCCCCGCCCCTCCTCCTCCCCCCTCCCCCTCCCCCAACAGGCCGCCGCCCCCCAGCAGGGAGACAGCAGGAAGAGGAGCAGGTGATACATGTTATATTATTATGTATTTTAACTTTAAACTATGTTTCCATGTTTAATTTATTTACATAAGTCCCCATGTCCCCCCCCCCCCCCCCTAACATAATTATTTATTTATTTAGCTTTTATATTTTCAATTTATCAGCTGATTTATCTGTTAGATTATGTTTTTTTTTATGTATAGAACATTTAATTTATTTTAATGTCTCATGTATTCTCATGTACTAATGTTTAATATTAACCTCTAATATTAATGTGTTAAATGATGTTAATATATTTTCAGCCCCCCCGGTTCCCGCCCAGCCGTTGGCAGCGTCACTGAGGGGCGGGGCCAGAGAAGCCCCGCCCCCTCCCCCCTACAGGACTCATGGTAGCCCCTCCCCCTCCTGCGACCCCCCCAACAGAGGGAAGCCCCCCCCGCCCCCCCCTCCTCTCCGTAACTGCACCTCCTCCTCCCCCTCCGTCCCCCGCTCATTCGTGGGTGAGTGTCCAATCAGAGCTCAGTCTGCAGAGCATGACATCATCATATAAAGAAATCAGCTAAATAAATAAAACACATTCATTTTAAAGTTTAAAATCCTGAAAGAATATAAAACGATTTTATAGTTTGTTAGTTTCAATGAATAAGAGCCTTTCTTCTTTAATGTATAAATGTGTGCTCCACGTCTCCCCGTCCTCTGACCTCTGACCTCTCCTTCATGTGGCTCTCACCTCAGTGTGTTGTTGTTGTTGTTGTTGTTGTTGTTGTTGTAAAGAAACCGTAAATTAGACTGCTGTGTGTTTCTCCTCATGCAGATGACTTTGAGTCCAAGTATTCGTTTCATCCTCTGGACGACTTCCCTCCTCCGGAAGAGTACCGGCACTTCGCCAAGATCTACCCCAGCAAGGCCAACAGAGGTACACACACACACACACACACACACACACACACACACACACACACACACACACACACATACACACACACACACACACCACACACACATACACACACACACACACACATACACCATACACATACACACACACACATTACACACACACACACACACCACACACATACACACACACACATACACACACACACATACACACACATACACACAC
>JASDAP010000106.1:105944-125944 GCA_031216635.1 Dissostichus eleginoides | reverse complement strand
AGGTCCCACCAGGTCTCACCAGGTCACACCAGGTCTCACCAGGTCACACCAGGTCTCCCCAGGTCCCACCAGGTCCCACCAGGTCCCACCAGGTCTCACCAGGTCTCCCCAGGGCCCACCAGGTCACACCAGGTCCCACCAGGTCTCCCCAGGTCTCCCCAGGTCTCCCCAGGTCCCACCAGGTCCCACCAGGTCTCCCCAGGTCCCACCAGGTCACACCAGGTCTCCCCAGGTCCCACCAGGTCTCACCAGGTCCCACCAGGTCCCACCAGGTCACCAGGTCCCACCAGGTCTCACCAGGTCTCACCAGGTCTCACCAGGTCTCCCCCAGGTCCACCAGGTCCACCAGGTCTCACCAGGTCTCACCAGGTCCCCCAGGTCCCACCAGGTCTCCCCAGGTCCACCAGGTCTCCCCAGGTCTCACAGGTCCCACCAGGTCTCACCAGGTCCCCAGGTCCCACCAGGTCCCACCAGGTCTCACCAGGTCCCACCAGGTCTCACCAGGTCTCACCAGGTCTCACCAGGTCTCCCCAGGTCCCACCAGGTCCCACCAGGTCTCACCAGGTCTCACCAGGTCTCCCCAGGTCTCCCCAGGTCTCACCAGGTCCCACCAGGTCTCACCAGGTCCCACCAGGTCCCACCAGGTCCCACCAGGTCTCACCAGGTCCCACCAGGTCTCACCAGGTCTCACCAGGTCTCACCAGGTCCCACCAGGTCCCACCAGGTCTCACCAGGTCTCACCAGGTCTCCCCAGGTCCCACCAGGTCTCCCCAGGTCTCACCAGGTCCCACCAGGTCTCACCAGGTCTCACCAGGTCTCCCCAGGTCTCCCCAGGTCCCACCAGGTCCCACCAGGTCCCACCAGGTCTCCCCAGGTCCCACCAGGTCCCACCAGGTCTCACCAGGTCTCCCCAGGTCTCCCCAGGTCCCACCAGGTCTCCCCAGGTCTCACCAGGTCCCACCAGGTCTCACCAGGTCTCACCAGGTCTCCCCAGGTCCCACCAGGTCCCACCAGGTCCCACCAGGTCTCCCCAGGTCCCACCAGGTCCCACCAGGTCACACCAGGTCTCACCAGGTCTCACCAGGTCACACCAGGTCTCCCCAGGTCTCACCAGGTCTCCCCAGGTCCCACCAGGTCCCACCAGGTCTCATGTTTAAATGTTTAAATCTGTTCTGTTTGACTGATAAACAGCTTCCAGTATGTCATGTGTGTTTCTTGAGTCCTCTTTGTGTGGCAGGTGAACAGGAATCACCTGAAGTGTCGGTGTGGGGATGAAGGGGTTAAAACCACGTCTAAATGAGTGAAATAGAAACAAAACGTGTTGAGATTTAGATTATTTTAATACGAAACTTCTCGAAAAACTGATGATTATTTTCTATTTTTCCCTCTGTATTAATTCATGACTTTAATTGCTCTCACTGAATCTTTACTTTTTAAATAATGACTTAGTGGTGATGCTTAGACACCAGAATACAGTCGTTACAGGTAGAGTCACACCTGGGTTAATGATCATTATGGGATGTTTCACTATCATTGAAGTTGTTTCTGTTTAATTCAGATCTCACGTTATCATCGAGCCGCTCTTATAGAGATCTCCATTAAAGAGACTGAGTATTTAAGATGTGCTACAGGTGTTACAGCAAGGTGTGACACCTCTCAGTAACTCAGAGGTCTTTCAGAGGCCTGTACTACGAAGCCGGACGAAGCTAACTTCAGGGAGAACTCTGGGTTTCCGGTCCTACGACGCTGGTTCTCTTCTTAGCGGGCTAGATCTCCATGGTAACTGATGCTGAGCGGCTAACCTGGTCCGGAGCAGGTTTGGTTCCAGGATAAGAGATCAAGTCAGTGAAAGCACCGCCTGCTGACCAATCAGAGCTCAGTGTGCAGAGTTGAAAGCGATCAAGTCATATTACAGGAGAAAGGAAATACAGAGAAACTGCCGTTGCAGGAAAGACGGCCGGCAAAAATCACCGACTGTGTGAACGTGAACATGAATAGAATATCACCTCCCATCTTCAGAGCAATCTGACTATTATAACATTAGCGTTAAGAAAGCTTACTGAAATATCTGCCACAACACAAGTAACCGGATCAAAGTAACATTACGTACAGTCCGCGGCACTGTGAGTGCAGACGTCGATGTGTCCCATTATCATTCATATCACATCACATCACATCATAATGTATCATATATCTCCTTATCTGAGTCAGCTGAGCCGGATCTGGCCGTGCAACACTCACAGTGTCACATACTGTATGCAGAAGGATTATTTTAAGCAACACATTAAGTTGACGAAACACTCGAGTCAAATGTAATTAAAGTCAGATCGTGTCTTAGACGGGGCAGTGACATCATAAACCTGTTGATGTACTAGTGGAGCCTCGCAGCGGCGAAACTGTGGCGCGCTTACACTGCAGGTGAGCCGCATTTGCGCTTCAGATGAGGCTCCCTCCGCAAAAATGAAGCACCCTCCGCGAGGTGAGGCCCCCTCCGCGAGGTGAGGCCCCCTCCGCGAGGTGAGGCCCCCTCCGCGAGGTGAGGCCCCACGCAGTCTGCGTGATCGGCCTGTAGGGAGGGGCGGCCCTGAGTACAGGTGAGGAGCGTTTACCTGCGGCAGGAAGCCCCGCCCCCTTCTCACCTGTTAACCAGTGACTGTGTGCTACCTGCAAGGGCGCCGGAAGCAGGGGGGCCATTGGCCCCCCCACTTTACAGCCCTGCCCCACATTTTCGCAGCAGCGGATGCCGCGGAACACTGTACACATCTCGTTTCAATAATTCCCCTCTACTCTAAAGTCGCATCTAAAAAGAACGCGATCTGATCTAGCTGTATATTTTGTTATTTTTGATTGTTATATTCAATCTCATTAGCTACAGGCATTTTTGAAGCTTGTAAAGGGAAGATGACAGCTCTCACTCGCCACTCTGCTCTTCCACAGCGCCGCTTCCCCTCCCTCCGCTGAAATTATGAATGTAAGGCGTATAGTAATCATAGATAACACGGCAGGGTCCGTTACAGTTTGTTTTAATCTGATTTCAAATAAACAAAGTCTTGGCTTTTAGAATATTAAACTTGTTTCGGCAAATTCAGATGATAAATACAACTTTGAAGCTTGTAACGGCATAATTACAAGCGGAGAACGGAGTAACTTGACGTCACAGCAGGCATAACAACAGCCGGTGTTTCTCGTGAGTGTTTTCCCCGGAAACAAACACAATACACACAAACACAAAAATACACAAACACACACACGTATACACACACACACTCGCAAGCTCCCCCCAGACCAGCATCCAAACGAAAATAGTTTCCCTCCGTTACTACTTTGATCATTTGCTCCGCTAATAATCAATCAGATCGATCCAGAGAAGAGGAAACTATAAAGGCCTTTTTCTCAAAATGATGACTCGGTGACAGTCATTATAATGTTATGCTTAATATTTGGAGTACAAAAACAATCCTGATATCATTAGAAAGCTAGGAATCTCCTCTTTCCAACATTGTATACAACTCAAAATGTGTCTTCGGGTCAATGCGACTGATTTCGATGGAGCAGCAGGTCACTTTGCATTAGGTAAAATAAAGCAGGCAGACATAACAGGAAGAATATGTACATTTTAATCCAATCAAATAGGACATTGTCACACCATTCAAATGTATCCATGTACATTACAATCAATAAAAAAGCTTAGATTTGTTTATTTGTTACGTTGTTTACGTTATTTGTTACGTTGTTCTGTGTGTGTCAGCCGTTAACCTAGATAGATAAACTTGCAAACATGTCAGAAGAACCGGCGCATAAGAAAACAAAATACAGTCAAACTAAACTGAAATTCAACAACTTGAATGTCACATCCCTGACATCCACAACTCCGGAGCCTGGCCCTTCAACCATAGAACCAGCGCAGCCAGATGAACCCCAAAGCAGCAGCTCTGCGGCCGCAGAGACTGTCAAAACCGCCGCCGCCGGCATCGTTGAACCGAAACAGGCTGGTTCCGACTGCATGGAGGTTTGTTATCGGGACATTGAGACGGGCAAATAAAAGCTTATTTGGGCAAAGATGAAGGTACTTCAATGCAGAATGGTACAAAAACAGAGAGTGGTTAATTCTTTGCAAAACCACTAAACGAGCCTTCTGTGAAATATGCAGATTTGCTGCTGTTAAACGGCTTGTAACTTTCTCCAAATGTGGAGATGACAGCTTTGTAAATACCGGAGTTAATAACTGGAGCTTTTCACAGAGTGTGTTCAAAAAAAGTGCGCTTACTTCAGTCAAACACCAGTCAACATTCAGCTTGTCAAACAAGAGCGTATTGAGCAGGAAAAAAGAAGAGATGGAATGATGGAGCAACTGCGCTGTCATATGTGTGGGCTGGACCTGTATAGTTTAATTTACAGGAAAGGAGTGAGCAGAGGGTAGAGTGGTCCATTCTTGTTCTGTTTTCTGTGACTATCTTCCTCATGCTGAACACCCTCTCAGACTTTCAGTTGCGCGCGCTACTAAAGAGACGCGTTACCATGGAAACCAAACAATGGTGTAGCTGTATTGAAGTCCGAGTGGAAACAGTAACATTTGGAGCGTTATGTTAGAATGAAACAGGTCGTGACTCACAAATCATATTTAGTCAGAAATCGGGAGAAATGCGGGATAAATATGACCCCGGGAGGAAATCGGGAGTCTCCCGCGAAAATCGGGAGGGTTGGTAAGTATGTCACATACACACACACTTTTTGGCCCCCCCACTTCTGAAATGAATCCGGCGCCGCTGGCTACCTGTAGTGTTAGCTCCTAGCTGATGAAGTGTGTACCTGACGCTCCAATAAACACCTGTCTGCCTGCTGAATAACAACAGAACATCTGGAGTTATCATTCACTCAATCATTCAAGTCTTTATCCCTAACGATGGAGGTAAGGTGTCATTTAAAGGGTGGTTTTTATTATGTATTTATATTATAATATTAGTTTAGAGGGACTACACACATACACACACATCTACACACACACACATATACACACATACACACACAGATATACACACATATATACACACATACACACACACAGATATACACACACACAGATATACACATATACACACACATATATACACACACATCCACACATATACATACATACACAAATAACACCACACACATATACACACACACAGAGATACACACACATCCACACACATACATACACACATATATACACACACACATATACACACACACAGATATACACACACATATACACACACACACAGATATACACACACATATATACATACACACACATACACAGATATATACACACACACATACATACACACATATACACACACACATACTCACACAGATATACACACATATATACACACATACACACACACAGATATACACACACACACATATATACACACACAGATATACACACATACATACACACATATATACACACACACAGATATACACACACACATATACACACACAGATATACACACACATATATACACACACAGACTTCCCTACCTGTCAGTGATGTAAACAGAGAGGCTCACTGCTCACATGAAGCCCACTGTAGATCCGCATAGTACACGGATGTGGGCCGACTGAGCATGCGCAGTGGAGTCCCGCCTCTGTCCGTCAGATGAATGGGAGAGAGAGAGAGAGAGATAATAATAAAGCTTTTAGAGACTTTTAAAACGTTACTCCCTATTGATTTAAATAGCGGATATAGAAAAGTTCATACTGGGAGTTTATTGAGTTCTAAATAAAGATAAACTGATTTAGAGACGTCTCTTTCTCAGTGAGTCAATGGGGAAAGTCTTTTTTTGGCACAAATGACGTCACTGAGTCTGTAGTACCAGTGTTTGGCCGCTAGGGACACTTCGGGGGTGGGGGGGTTTATTATTACTTTTGCACAATTTGACTTATTTATATAATTTAATGTCATAAAGAAAGCAATTACTGCTGGGGACATTTTGAGAAAGCAACGTGTGTTTCTGAATAAAACCCAAAGCCTCACCGTCAGTGACCACCAGGGGGAGGGAAAGACCAGTCAGTGACCACCAGGGGGAGGGAAAGACCAGTCATGACCACCAGGGGGAGGAAAGACCAGTCGGGGAAAGCCAGTCAGTGACCACCAGGGGAGGGAAAAGACCAGTCAGTGACCACCAGGGGGAGGTAAAGACCAGTCAGTGACCACCAGGGGGAGGGAAAGGCCAGTCAGTGACCACCAGGGGGAGGGAAAGACCAGTCGGAAAGACCAGTCAGTGACCACCAGGGGAGGGAAGACCAGTCAGTGACCACCAGGGGGGAAAGACCAGTCGGGAAAGGCCAGTCAGTGACCACCAGGGGAGGGAAAGACCAGTCAGTGACCACCAGGGGGAGGGAAAGGCCAGTCAGTGACCCAGGGGGAGGGAAAGACCAGTCAGTGACCACCAGGGGGAGGGAAAGAACCAGTCAGTGACCATCAGGGGGAGGGAAAGACCAGTCAGTGACCACCAGGGGAGGGAAAGACCAGTCAGTGACCACCAGGGGAGGGAAAGGCCAGTCAGTGACCACCAGGGGGAGGGAAAGACCAGTCAGTGACCACCAGGGGGAGGGAAAGGCCAGTCAGTGACCACCAGGGGGAGGGAAAGACCAGTCAGTGACCACCAGGGGGAGGGAAAGGCCAGTCAGTGACCACCAGGGGGAGGGAAAGACCAGTCAGTGACCACCAGGGGGAGGGAAAGACCAGTCAGTGACCACCAGGGGGAGGGAAAACCAGTCAGTGACCACCAGGGGGAGGGAAAGACCAGTCAGTGACCACCAGGGGGAGGGAAAGACCAGTCAGTGACCACCAGGGGGAGGGAAAGACCAGTCAGTGACCACCAGGGGGAGGGAAAGGCCAGTCAGTGTGAATGAGATAGAGAGGCTGAGATCAAGAGCAGCATCAGATAACAAGTCAACAAGAAACGGCAGGAAGACAGAGGAGACCACCTACCCTTATATAGACCACCTGCCCTTTATATAGACCACCTACTCTTTATATAGACCACCTGCCCTTTATATAGACCACCTGCCCTTTATATAGACCACCTACTTTTCTTTATATAGACCACCTGCCCTTTATATAGACCACCTACTCTTTATATAGACCACCTGCCCTTTATATAGACCACCTACTCTTTATATAGACCACCTACCCTTATATAGACCACCTGCCCTTTATATAGACCACCTACTCTTTATATAGACCACCTGCCCTTTATATAGACCACCTGCCCTTTATATAGACCACCTACCCTTTATATAGACCACCTACTCTTTATATAGACCACCTGCCCTTTATATAGACCACCTACCCTTTATATAGACCACCTGCTCTTTATATAGACCACCTGCTCTTTATATAGACCACCTGCCATTTATATAGACCACCTACTCTTTATATAGACCACATGCCCTTTATATAGACCACCTGCCCTTTATATAGACCACCTACTCTTTATATAGACCACCTGCCCTTTATATAGACCACCTACTCTTTATATAGACCACCTACTCTTTATATAGACCACCTGCCCTTTATATAGACCACCTGCCCTTTATATAGACCACCTGCCCTTTATATAGACCACCTACTCTTTATATAGACCACCTGCCCTTTATAAGACCCCTACTCTTTATATAGACCACCTACTCTTTATATAGACCACCTGCCCTTTATATAGACCACCTGCCTTTATATAGACCACCTAGCCTTATATAGACCACCTACTCTTTATATAGACCACCTGCCCTTTATATAGACCACCTGCCCTTTATATAGACCACCTACTCTTTATATAGACCACCTGCCCTTTATATAGACCACCTACCCTTTATATAGACCACCTGCCCTTTATATAGACCACCTGCCCTTTATATAGACCACCTACTCTTTATATAGACCACCTGCCCTTTATATAGACCACCTACTCTTTATATAGACCACCTACTCTTTATATAGACCACCTACTCTTTATATAGACCACCTGCTCTTTATATAGACCACCTGCCCTTTATATAGACCACCTACTCTTTATATAGACCACCTACTCTTTATATAGACCACCTACTCTTTATATAGACCACCTGCTCTTTATATAGACCACCTGCCCTTTATATAGACCACCTGCTCTTTATATAGACCACCTACTCTTTATATAGACCACCTGCCCTTTATATAGACCACCTACTCTTTATATAGACCACCTGCTCTTTATATAGACCACCTGCTCTTTATATAGACCACCTGCCCTTTATATAGACCACCTACTCTTTATATAGACCACCTGCTCTTTATATAGACCACCTGCCATTTATATAGACCACCTACTCTTTATATAGACCACATGCCCTTTATATAGACCACCTGCCCTTTATATAGACCACCTACTCTTTATATAGACCACCTGCCCTTTATATAGACCACCTACTCTTTATATAGACCACCTACTCTTTATATAGACCACCTGCCCTTTATATAGACCACCTGCCCTTTATATAGACCACCTGCCCTTTATATAGACCACCTGCCCTTTATATAGACCACCTGCCCTTTATATAGACCACCTAGCCTTATATAGACCACCTACTCTTTATATAGACCACCTGCCCTTTATATAGACCACCTGCCCTTTATATAGACCACCTACTCTTTATATAGACCACCTGCCCTTTATATAGACCACCTACCCTTTATATAGACCACCTGCCCTTTATATAGACCACCTGCCCTTTATATAGACCACCTACTCTTTATATAGACCACCTGCCCTTTATATAGACCACCTACTCTTTATATAGACCACCTACTCTTTATATAGACCACCTACTCTTTATATAGACCACCTGCTCTTTATATAGACCACCTGCCCTTTATATAGACCACCTGCCCTTTATATAGACCACCTACTCTTTATATAGACCACCTACTCTTTATATAGACCACCTACTCTTTATATAGACCACCTGCTCTTTATATAGACCACCTGCCCTTTATATAGACCACCTGCTCTTTATATAGACCACCTACTCTTTATATAGACCACCTGCCCTTTATATAGACCACCTACTCTTTATATAGACCACCTGCTCTTTATAGACCACCTGCTCTTTATATAGACCACCTGCCCTTTATATAGACCACCTACTCTTTATATAGACCACCTAGGGTCTCCCTAGCTGGTCTCCCTAGGGTCTCCCAGCTGGGAGCCTCCCAGCTGGGAGGCTTCCAGCTGGGAGGCTTCCAGCTGCTCAGAGCGGATCGTGACACGGAGCTCTCTGGCAAATCTAAAGGTGGAGGAATATGTTTCACACTAACAGCGTGGTGCAACGATGTGACAGTGATTCTGCAGCACTGCTCTCCCACTCTGGAAACTCTCATCATCAACTGCAAACCCTTTCATTCCCCCCGAGAGTTCTCCTCATTCATACTGGTTGGTGTGTACATCCCACCACATGCGAACGTGCAGGAGGCACAGCGCACACTTGCCGACCAGATACTGTGTGTGGAGAGGACTTATCCGGACTGCCTAGTTATTGTTCTTGGTGACTTTAACAAAGGCAACCTCAGCCACGAACTCCCAAAATATAAACAGTTTATTAAATGCCCCACAGAGAGGGGAACATCTTGGATCACTGCTACACCACCATCAAGGGAGCCTATCACGCCGTCCCCCGTGCTGCATTGGGCCACTCTGACCACACCATGGTTCACCTGATTCCTGCATACAGGCAGAAACTCAAGCTGTGTAAGCCTGTAGTGAGGACATTCAGGCAGTGGAGCAGTAAAGCTACAGTATGGAGGAACTTCAGGCGTGTTTGGACTGTACTGACTGGGACATGTTTAGGACTGCAACGCAAAGTCTGGATGAATATGCAGAGGCTGTGACGTCATACATCAGCTTCTGCGAGGACAGCTGCGTACCAACACGCACCAGGGTGAGTTTCAACAACAACAAGCCCTGGTTCACACCAAAACTGAAATAGCTAAGATTGCAAAAGGAGGAGGCGTTTAGGAGTGGCGATAAGGCACGTTTTAGAGAGTCGAAGTACGTCTTTGGCAAGGCGGTGAGAGATGCTAAACGACAATACTCTGAGAAACTCCAACATCAGCTCTCAGCAAACGACTCTGCGTCTGTTTGGCGTGGTCTAAGACAGATCACAACTACAAGCCAAAAGCCTCCTCTCCATGAACGACCGACGCCTTGCAAACGATCTGAATCAGTTCTACTGCAGATTTGAAGACAAAGAGTTCAGTCCTGACACCATCCCCCATGACACCTCTCAACAGCTTCAGTCTCACACCTCCACATCCCCCTCCCCTTCAGTATCTCACTCCACACACCGCTGCCTCCCCCGACATCAGACTCTCTCTCAATCAACGAAAGGGATGTAAATAGACTATTCAGAAAACTCAATACCAGAAAAGCGGCTGGCCCTGACAATGTCTCCCCCTCCCCCTGAAGCTCTGTGCTGATCAGCTGTCTCCTGTGTTTACTGACATCTTTAACACCTCACTGGAGACATGCCACGTCCCAGCATGCTTCAAAACCTCAACAATCATCCCGGTTCCCAAGAAAACAAGGATCACAGGACTAAATGACTACAGACCCGTCGCCCTGACCTCTGTGGTTATGAAGTCCTTTGAGCGCCTTGTCCTGTCCCACCTGAAATCCATCACAGACCCACTCCTGGACCCCCTGCAGTTCGCCTACAGAGCCAACAGGTCTGTGGACGACGCTGTCAACATGGCCCTTCACTTCCTCCTCCAGCACCTGGACACACCAGGAACCTACGCCAGGATCCTGTTTGTGGACTTCAGCTCCGCCTTCAACACCATCATCCCGGCTCTGCTGCAGGACAAGCTCTCCCAGCTGCACGTGCCCGACTCCACCTGCAGGTGGATCACAGACTTCCTGTCTGACAGGAAGCAGCACGTGAGGCTGGGGAAACACGTCTCTGACCCCCGGACCATCAGCACCGGTTCCCCTCAAGGCTGCGTTCTTTCACCTCTGCTCTTCTCCCTGTACACCAACAGCTGCACCTCCAGTCACCAGTCTGTCAAGCTCCTGAAGTTCAGACGACACCACCCTCATCGGACTCATCTCTGGTGGGGACGAGTCTGCCTACAGGTGGGAGATGGACCATCTGGTGACCTGGTGTGGGAAAACCACCTGGAGCTCAACGCCCTAAAAACAGTGGAGATGGTCGTGGACTTCAGGAAGAACGCAGCCCCACCCACCCCCATCACTCTGTGTGACCCCCCATCACTCTGTGTGACCCCCCATCACTCTGTGTGACCCCCATCACTCTGTGTGACCCCCATCACTCTGTGTGACCCCCCATCACTCTGTGTGACCCCCATCACTCTGTGTGACCCCCCATCACTCTGTGTGACCCCCCACTCTGTGTGACTCCCCTCCTCTGTGTGACTCCCCAGTAACTGCTGTGGAGTCTTTCCGCTTCCTGGGCACCATCATCGCCCAGGACCTCAAATGGGAGCAGAACATCTGCTCCTCACCAAAAAAGCCAGCAGAGGATGTTCTTCCTGAGGCAGCTGAAGAAATTCAACCTGCCAAAGACGATGATGGTGAACTTCTACGCCTCCATCATGGAGTCCCTCCTCACCTCCTCCATCATGGAGTCCATCCTCACCTCCTCCATCATGGAGTCCCTCCTCCCTCCTCCATCATGGAGTCCATCCTCACCTCCTCCATCATGGAGTCCCTCCTCACCTCCTCCATCATGGAGTCCATCCTCACCTCCTCCATCACCATCTGGTACGCCGCAGCCACAGCCAAGGATAAGGGCAGGCTGCAGCGTGTCATCCGCTCTGCAGAGAAGGTGATCGGCTGCAATCTGCCATCCCTCCATGACCTGCATGCCTCCAGGAACCTGAGGCGGGCAGGGAAGATAGTGGCCGACCCCTCCCCCCCTGGACACAAACTGTTCACCCCCCTCCCCTCTGGCAGGAGGCTGCGCTCCATCGGGACCAGAACCTCTCGCCACCTGACACTTTACCTCTGCCACATCATAGACTATATGCATTACATTAATGCATATAGTCTATGATGTGGCAGAGGTTAGGGTTCATAATCCTTTCTGCACATATTCTGATTTCACATTTCATAGTTTATATGCAAAAATTCATTCATAGCATTCTATTTCCATGTGAATTACTGCTTTATTTAATTTGTACTGCTATTTAACTGTATTTTATTACGGTGTAAAAGATTTTTTGTTTTATATTAGATTTCTTGTTTTTTATATTTTATGTCTGCACCATGACATCAAGTAGAATTCCTAGTATGTGCGAACCTACCTGGCAATAAACCTGATTCTGATTCTGATATAGACCACCTGCCCTTTATATAGACCACCCTCTGAAGCCAGCCTCTTCTTAGGACCAGAGATGCGGGCATGGCTACACGACACCGAGTCGGACCTCTGACGTTACACGGAAGAAGAAGAAGAAGAAGAAGAAGAAGAAGAAGAAGAAGAAGAAGAAGAAGAAGAAGAAGAGATCACATCTTTCTGCTCTGTCCCAAATACCATCCATGACTGAAGGAAGCCCTGAAGAGAAATCCAACAGAGTGACATATAGTGGAGATTTAGAGAGGGGGTTGAGAGCAGAGTTTAGATTCACAGCGTGCTGCTGATCCACACTCCGTCCAGAAGGTGGCGTTGAATGCACCTAAAGGCTGTTTGCCAACTGCCATAAAACAATAGAAGAAGAAAAATAAGAGCACCACCAGGGGGCAGGCTTTCATTTCCCCGGTGCAGAGTGACCCGGAAACACGTGAAGAAAACACTACGGTCCACATGTGGAGCTGCAGAAGAGCCGAGGAGCACAGAAATCACTTTATATCGAGAGGACTATAATCAAGAGGACTATAATCAAGAGGACGTTAATTAAGAGGACTTGAACCAAGAGGACTTGAACCAAGAGGACTTTAAAGCCGCAGGTCAGTACCCTCTCTCTCTGCTCAGTAACACATGTAAATACAGCAGCTGGGGTTGGAGCTAAAGAGCCCAACGATCCATTAACAGCATTCAATCCACTGTAACGATAAGTCATGCCGGGATTTAAGAACCCACCCAACCAGGCACGCACCCAGGCAGCCAGGCAGCCAGGCACCCACCCACCCACCCAGGCACGCACCCAGGCAGCCAGGCACCCACCCACCCAGGCAGCCAGGCAGCCAGGCAGCCAGGCACCCAGGCAGCCAGGCAGGCAGCAGGACACTACCAGTTTCTCCTGGGTGTGTTGATGGGTGTATCGTCACTATGTTCAGCCTCGCTGCCCACAGTGACAGCCCTGTGGTTATAGAGTGGTTATAGGGTTAAATCAATCTGCTGCACTTTGAGGGCAAAATAAAGAGACTAGATCTATGGAAACACTCATATGAAACAGAACTGTGTACTTTTCAATAATCATAACATCATAAGAATATGGCCATAATCAATAACCTCTAACATACAACCAATAACCAATAACATACTATAACCAATAACATACTATAATCAATAATATACTATAATCAATAACATACTATAACCAATAACATACTATAACCAATAACATACTATAATCAATAATATACTATAATCAATAACATACTATAACCAATAACATACTATAACCAATAACATACTATAATCAATAACATAACATTGAAACTTGTTTATGTTGGTTCATGTATAGCTGTGTTGATGTCTGCCCCATGTACACCCAGCAGACCCTCTCATGAACCTGGCTCTGGTTCTCATGAACCTGGTTCTGGTTCTCATGAACCTGGCTCTGGTTCTCATGAACCTGGCTCTGGTTCTCATGAACCTGGTTCTGGTTCTCATTAACCTGGCTCTGGTTCTCATGAACCTGGCTCTGGTTCTCATTAACCCTGGTTCTGGTTCTCATTAACCCTGGTTCTGGTTCTCATGAACCTGGCTCTGGTTCTCATGAACCTGGTTCTGGTTCTCATTAACCCTGGCTCTGGTTCTCATTAACCTGGCTCTGGTTCTCATTAACCTGGTTCTGGTTCTCATTAACCCTGGCTCTGGTTCTCATGAACCTGGTTCTGGTTCTCATGAACCTGGTTCTGGTTCTCATTAACCCTGGTTCTGGTTAACCCTGGTTCTGGTTCCGGTTCTCATTAACCCTGGTTCTGGTTCTGTTAGCAGTTCTTCTCATCATGGAGGAAGTGATGCCGGAGCCCCTCCCCTGATGCCGAAGCCCGGCCCCCCGAAGAGGAAGCAGCCCCGCCCCCCGAAGAGGAAGCAGCCCCCTCCCCCGCTGGCCCCTGACCCCGAGGAGGAGGGTCAGCGCCGGGTCAGGAACCAGAACCTTGTGGCGGTTCTGGGAGAGGAGGACGAGTCCGTGAGGCTGCTAGAGGACCTGCTGTTCGGGGGGGAGGAGCAGCTGCTGGACCATCTCCTGCAGGTAACTCACCTGTACTGAGGGGTTAATGGGGTCTGCAGGTAACTCACCTGTACTGAGGGGTTAATGGGGTCTGCAGGTAACTCAACTGTACTGAGGGGTTAATGGGGTCTGCAGGTAACTCACCTGTACTGAGGGGTTAATGGGGTCTGCAGGTAACTCAACTGTACTGAGGGGTTAATGGGGTCTGCAGGTAACTCACCTGTACTGAGGGGTTAATGGGGTCTGCAGGTAACTCAACTGTACTGAGGGGTTAATGGGGTCTGCAGGTAACTCACCTGTACTGAGGGGTTAATGGGGTCTCAGGTAACTCACCTGTACTGAGGGGTTAATGGGGTCTGCAGGTAACTCACCTGTACTGAGGGGTTAATGGGGTCTGCAGGTAACTCAACTGTACTGAGGGGTTAATGGGGTCTGCATGTAACTCACCTGTACTGAGGGGTTAATGGGGTCTGCAGGTAACTCACCTGTACTGAGGGTCCTGCAGGTAACTGACCTGTACTGAGGGGTTAATGGGGTCTCAGGTGAGGAACTCCTGCAGGTAACTCACCTGTACTGCATTATAAAAACTGAGGGGTTAATGGGGTCTCAGGTAACTCACCTGTACTGAGCGTTTAATGGGGTCTGCAGGTGAGGAACTCCTGCAGGTAACTCACCTGTACTGAGGGGTTAATGGGGTCTGCAGGTGAGGAACTCCTGCAGGTAACTCACCTGTACTGAGGGGTTAATGGGGTCTGCAGGTGAGGAACTCCTGCAGGTAACTCACCTGTACTGAGGGGTTAATGGGGTCTGCAGGTGAGGAACTCCTGCAGGTAACTCACCTGTACTGAGGGGTTAATGGGGTCTCAGGTGAGGAACATACCTGAGACCAACAGCAGCTCTACAGGTGAGGAGAGGCTGTCACTCATCACCTGTAGAGCTCTGCCACCTAGTGTTCTAAGGTCCTTCTTCTTCTTCTTGTTCTGTACTCGGTGTTTAAACCTGAGGCCTCCAGGTGGCTCTCAGGTGTGTTTACCTGCTCTGACATCACTTCCTGTCCGCAGGTGGACAAGCAGCAGACGAGCGTCTCATTGGACGACGGAGGCGATGAGTCCGGAGACTCGGAGGAGGAAGGGCGAGCGAAGCCGGCGAAGAAAAGAGAGGCGGTTTGGATCGATGAAGACGATGAGAGGGAGGAGCAGTGAGTCTTCTTCTGTGGTGTCTGAAAGACTCTTCTTCTGTGGTGTCTGAAAGACTCTTCTTCTGTGGTGTCTGAAAGACTCTTCTTCTGTGGTGTCTGTATAAATATAACCAGTTCTAATGGAGGCTCTTCTTCAGGGTGGACATGAAGCATCGATTCCGCAGAGATCTGATCAGAGGAGAAGCTGAGGAGACGCTGAGCAGCAGGAAGCTACAGCAGAGGATGAGAGAACAGTGAGACACACACACACACACACACACACACACACACACACACACACACACACACACACAGAGACACACGCACACACAGACACACACACACACACACACAGAGACACACAGACACACACACACATAGACACACACAAACACACAGAGACACACACACACACAGAGACACACGCACACACAGAGACACACAGACACACACACACACATAGACACACACAAACACACAGAGACACACACACACACACAGAGACACACACACACACAGAGACACACGCACACACAGAGACACACACACACAGAGACACAGACACTCACTCACATTGACCTGTGTGTGCTTCAGGTTCCAGAAGTCGATGGGAGGAGCTCCTTCATGGGCGGAAAACTCTGTGAAGAAGAAGAAGAAGAACAACGGTGAGTCTCGTTCACACAGCCTTGTTTAGTCTGTTTGAATCGAACTCTGGAGCTGCTGGTGAACTCTGGAGCTGCTCTGGAGCTGCTGGTGAGCTCTGGAGCTGCTGGTGAACTCTGGAGCTGCTGGTGAGCTCTGGAGCTGCTCTGGAGCTGCTGGTGAGCTCTGGAGCTGCTCTGGAGCTGCTGGTGAACTCTGGAGCTGCTCTGGAGCTGCTGGTGAACTCTGGAGCTGCTGGTGAACTCTGGAGCTGCTCTGGAGCTGCTGGTGAGCTCTGGAGCTGCTTTGGAGCTGCTGGTGAGCTCTGGAGCTGCTGGTGAACTCTGGAGCTGCTCTGGAGCTGCTGGTGAGCTCTGGAGCTGCTGGTGAACTCTGGAGCTGCTGGTGAACTCTGGAGCTGCTCTGGAGCTGCTGGTGAGCTCTGGAGCTGCTTTGGAGCTGCTGGTGAGCTCTGGAGCTGCTGGTGAACTCTGGAGCTGCTCTGGAGCTGCTGGTGAGCTCTGGAGCTGCTTTGGAGCTGCTGGTGAGCTCTGGAGCTGCTGGTGAGCTCTGGAGCTGCTTTGGAGCTGCTGGTGAGCTCTGGAGCTGCTGGTGAGCTCTGGAGCTGCTGGTGAACTCTGGAGCTGCTCTGGAGCTGCTGGTGAGCTCTGGAGCTGCTGGTGAACTCTGGAGCTGCTCTGGAGCTGCTGGTGAGCTCTGGAGCTGCTGGTGAACTCTGGAGCTGCTCTGGAGCTGCTGGTGAGCTCTGGAGCTGCTCTGGAGCTGCTGGTGAGCTCTGGAGCTGCTGGTGAGCTGCTGGTGAGCTCTGGAGCTGCTGGTGAACTCTGGAGTTGCTCTGGAGCTGCTCTGGAGCTGCTGGTGAGCTCTGGAGCTGCTCTGGAGCTGCTGGTGAGCTCTGGAGCTGCTGGTGAACTCTGGAGCTGCTCTGGAGCTGCTGGTGAGCTGCTGGTGAGCTCTGGAGCTGCTCTGGAGCTGCTACTGAACTCTGGAGCTGCTGGTGAACTCTGGAGCTGCTGCTGAACTCTGGAGCTGCTGCTGAACTCTGGAGCTGCTGCTGAACTCTGGAGCTGCTGCTGAACTCTGGAGCTGCTGCTGAACTCTGGAGCTGCTGGTGAACTCTGGAGCTGCTGGTGAACTCTGGAGCTGCTCTGGAGCTGCTACTGAACTCTGGAGCTGCTGGTGAACTCTGGAGCTGCTAGTGAACTCTGGAGCTGCTAGTGAACTCTGGAGCTGCTAGTGAACTCTGGAGCTGCTAGTGAACTCTGGAGCTGCTGGTGAACTCTGGAGCTGCTGGTGAACTCTGGAGCTGCTACTGAACTCTGGAGCGGATCATCTCTGTGAACGCAGTCCGCACCAAAACACAGGAAGCGTAGTATTTACGAGTCACAAGAACGCAGATGTCTTCAAAATCTTTAGCGAAAGAATTAAGCAGAATGAAGAGTTGAACAGTGTCGTGTAAAACCAATCTATTTGGTATCTATGCTGTGTGTAACATACAGTAGCCTATAGGGTAATTCATTCTGAAATCTTTCATTAATTCACAGACCTATAAACAACTCTAAACATGAGCTAGGCTGTATCTGCTTTGTGACTGCTGACCTCCCTGACTGCTGACCTCCCTGACTGCTGACCTCCCTGACTGCTGACCTCCCTGACTGCTGACCTCCCTGACTGCTGACCTCCCTGACTGCTGACCTCCCTGACTGCTGACCTCCCTGACTGCTGACCTCCCTGACTGCTGACCTCCCTGACTGCACAACGTCTCTCAGTATATGTCTTATAATGTTTTTTATCGCACGTTGACTAATCATACCCCCCTTCCTCTGCAGTCTGTTGATATGCTCTCAGCTCTCCAGATTAACAACAGCATGAAAATAACCTGCGATGCTCCATGGCGGAGGCTATGGTAGAAATTGCCGGGATTTGCGTTTTTACCCCTTAATTTCTGACCAATCATTGAACAGCATTCCTGTGCACGTGACTTGTTTACAGTTTATAATCTGTTTGAGTTTTGCTGTGTGAACGCACACCCAACCTTCTGAGAACAGATGTAACAAACTGTCGTCTGGAGCAGAGAAGAGACAGCCGCTTTCACACCAAGTACTTTGCGGTACTTGTCCCCGGTGCTTAGTCCCCCCGAACTCTTTAGTCCTGGAACTGTCCAGTAGATCGCGTTCACACCGGAATAAGTCCCTGGGGGAGGATTAGACAAATGAAGCCGCTGACGTCACTTCTTCTTCTTCTGCTTTGGGTTTACTGGCAGGCCGCAAACAGTCCCCCGGAGTTGGGGACTGGCTTCAGTAGAAGCTGCTGGGTCGCGTCTTCCGAGTAAATCGCCAGAAGCGCTGACACCTCCTCATCCTTCCACCGCTCCCATGTTTTCTTTTGTGTTGCCATGAGTTAGTCTCTCTCCGTTAGTGCACTGGGCTAATGCTAATAATGCTAATGCGAGCAAATAAAATGGCGGCTTCACAAAACTTTTCGGAGTTTTACGGGGCGTGGTTTGCAATTCGCCCAGCCAATCAGAAATTGTTAGTTTGGCCGACACACCACGAACCATTTCCTCCCAGGAAAGTACTACCTCTCTAGCAGGGACTATCTGGGGGTGAAAAGGTTCACGCGGACTAGGGACTAGTTCCAGATCCTTTTTGGTGTGAAACCAAATCTCCCCCCTATCGGCCTAGTTCTAGGTCCTGCTGTGGAAAAGCGCCATAACGGTACGTCCACACGGTGGTGTGCGTTGAAGCTTGCCGGCGGGCGTGTCTGAAGCTCGACCAATCACATGAATCTCCCGCCCCGGACACACAAGCACGCGGTTTGATTGGCTAGAGCTTGTACTGGCATATGATTTGATTGGCTGACGCTTCCGTCGAAGCTTCAAAAGTTGAACATTGCTCAACTTTTGAAGCGAGAAAAGCGAAGCGACGCGACCACAATGCAGTTCGGCGAAGCGTGACGTCACCCCATAGTGAATGGGCAGAAGCGTTGAAGCTTCAACGCACGCCGCCGTGTGGACAGGCCGTTAGTCTCTCTGAATATCTGCAGCATCACTGATGTGATGATCATTGTGTTCCTGCAGCTGATGATGAGATGGGAGGATGATGATGAGGACGATGAGCTGATGAGGAGGACGGGGGACTTCCTGGGGTCTTCAGAGCGTCTGCCCGGCAGCATCCTGAGGGTCAGCTGATCCATCTATACCAAACATACACACATTATTATATATAAAAGATATCAATGTGTCTGACACTAACTCATTCCTCAGATCCTCAGTGATATTTTGTTTTGTTCCAGATGAAGAAGTGTCTCCATGCCAACGCGGCTCGCCCCTCCAGATGCTCTGACCTCCGTGCAGTTCCACCCCAACGCTCAGGTCGTCATGACCGCCGGCCTCGACCAATCACTGAGCCTGTTCCAGTCAGACACCTGCACACACATGCACACACACACACACACACACACACACACACACCTTAACCACCTTCCCACCACAGCGTCCGTTCTCTGACATTTTTTACAGAAGTCTCTATGCTTCAGGTTAGCCTAGCTTAGCACAAACACCGGGGAGCGATCATGTGATGTGTGTGTGCAGGTGATCATGTGATGTGTGTGTGCAGGTGATCATGTGATGTGTGTGTGCAGGTGATCATGTGATGTGTGTGTGCAGGTGATCATGTGATGTGTGTGTGTGCAGGTGATCATGTGAT
>JASDAP010000106.1:92500-104944 GCA_031216635.1 Dissostichus eleginoides | reverse complement strand
AGGGGTGGACCTAACCTCCTCTAGGGGGGTCCGGGGGGCATGCTCCCCTGGAAGATGTGTTTTTAAATGTTGAAGTTAAAAGCATCAATCTGCTGCACTCTGAGAGCAACATGGAGAGATCTATGGATACATCTCTCTACATGGAGAGATCTATGGATACATCTCTCTACATGGAGAGATCTATGGATACATCTCTCTACATGGAGAGATCTATGGATCCATCTCTCTACATGAGGAGATCTATGGATACATCTCTCTACATGAGGAGATCTATGGATCCATCTCTCTACATGGAGAGATCTATGGATCCATCTCTCTACATGGAGAGATCTATGGATCCATCTCTCTACATGGAGAGATCTATGGATCCATCTCTCTACATGGAGAGATCTATGGATCCATCTCTCTACATGGAGAGATCTATGGATTCATCTCTCTACATGAGGAGATCTATGGATCCATCTCTCTACATGTAGAGATCTATGGATACATCTCTCAACAGATGAAACAGACCTGGAAACAGATTTTCTTTTTCTTTATGGATATTTTACAAATCACTCTCCTTTCAAACTGTATTCTTGTTTATTAATAACAACTTTTTTTACTGTCATATAGTATTTTATACCTGTTTACTTTATTCTCTTATTTTGTTATAACTATAATGATCATACAGATGAAGCCACTCATTTAGGACTCCAGCATACAGCTCCCAGCCAAAGACCAGCATTAAGGAATGTTAACTCCTCCCACTTCTCAGCAAGTGGGGGTGGCCAGGTTTTCATTTACAGGGTCAAACCAGGAGAGGGCGCTTCATTCATTACATTGCGTTTCAAGCTTTACTGTAGGCTGCATGACGTGGAAAAGACTTATTTTAAATATTTAATGCAACAGAACCAGGAAGATCCACCCTTTAGACAGTTGATGCATTTATAAATATGTGGCAAACTTTGTATTTTTATTTTATTATTATTATTAAAGGTAAGTTAAAGTTAAAGCCTTTTATTATTATTATTACATTGCATTTAGCTGACGCCATTGTCATTATAAACAAGTATAACGAGATTTCAGAGTGCAACTCTGTCACGGTGTGCACATACATAACACTTAAAAAATAACACAGCAATAGGACAGACAACATAGACAATCATACGGGGGAATAAATAGTTACAAATATTTAAAATATTGATATAAAAATAGTACATTAAGTGCATTAAAAGTGTGTGGTTGCGGTTATTGCTTTAAGTGTGGTGGTTAAGCACAGTTCTAACTCAGCTGTCAGCTTCTTAGCAGTTTAGACACATCTCAAATTCATAATATAGACATTTTTTAAATGAGTTTGAAATGAGTTTTAAGAGCAATGCGACATCCTTTCCTCCGGAGCGTCACGTGAAGCGACGCTTCACAGCTGATCGTCTGACAGCAGCCCTCGTTGTGTTCACACCGGTTCACACACACCCCCTGCAGCCTCTGTGAGCCTCAGTACACATTTACTGACACACACATGTGTATCATCTCACTGTGGTAGAGATAAAAATCGTTTTTAAAATGTGCTATATAAATAAACCTTGATTTGATTTCAATTTTGACGGGGCGATTCTATTTTGACCGCCCCGCCGACAGGGGGCGAAAGAGACGAGTGAGCGATACAAGGAAAGAAACAGAGAAGAAGAGACGAGACAGCGGACCTCCGGGACCTCGGTTATGGCTGTCACTACCGGATCTGCCCCCCTGCCCGAGTTGTTAAATAATAGTGCAGTCACGTTGTAATAACAATAACTCATCTCTCTCGGTTCTTTTTCTGCTTTGCCAAACGCCACTGTGTCAAGTGTCCTATCAGAGTTGCCGTATGTAGTTGACCATCTCGCACATGCGCAGGACAGATCGGGCAGGGGGGCAGATCGGGTAGTGACCGGTAGTGACCTATGGTAGTGACAGCTAGAAAGCATACGTATTGTGTAAATGTGACGTCACGTTCTCGTTCTAACTCTCGTTGTAATCGGCGCGGCTCGGAAGCGCTCGGAAAGGGTCGGGGTGGGCGGGACGCGGGATATAAATCAAATTACAGACTGGATTCAAATTAGGATCTCCAAATGTGTTGATGTTGAATGTTTGTGATAAACTGAAGGATAAAGTGTTCCTTTATGTGTTGAGAAAAATCCCCTCCTTCTTAAACCAAGTAAGGTGTGTAAAAAGCCTCTTGGATTAGCTGTAAAATGCACCGCCACAAAGCTGAAAACAGCTGTTTTTCTGAGGAACTCTTGAAAAGTTTACGTTTGAAAGATACGTGGTTCTCACAGGACAGAGACAAAGCTACACATATATGATGATATTATCTTGAAAAGTTTACTTTTGAAAGATACGTGGTTCTCAAGGACAGAGACAAAGCTACACCTATCTTGGGACTTTTACTGCAACAACGTTGACTTGCCTGTGAATACAAAATAAACCAGTGTTGGTGATCTACAGTAGGTGTTGTCATTCTTCTTTCAACAGCAAGACCGCTATGAGCGGGGGATGGGAGGATATTTGCATGTGTGCAAACCTCCCGACATTCCGATGGTCAGTTTAAACAAAGAGTTTACCGCGGATTACCGCGGGGGGGTTGCGCTTGGTAAACACACAAATAGACATAGTTTCATGCAGGGTGAATTGCCCTAATGTGGGACATGTTTTGCATTTCAGACTTCGGGAATATATTGCGATATGAAGCCAATACAATAACTCAAAATCCAGTACCATTCTGAAGACTCTTAGTGCCAAGTTGTCTCAGACAATCTGCATGTCCTAATGTGGGACAGTTCTGTGCAAAATGTGGGACACTGAAAAGTCTATGTTAAAAAGCCTCAGTCACCTTAATTCATGTAATAAAAACATCTCAGGTCAGTAACACTCAAAGCTAAATGTGGAATACCATGTTCAGCTATGTTACTCTTTATAAAGTTATTGTTGTTACAACAGAGATGTTTTTCTTTAAATTGAATTTAAATGCATCAATCTGGTGCACTTTGAGGGCAACATTAAGAGATTTATGGATACAGCTCTCAACATATGAAATAATAATAATCAAAAACCATTAGAATAACCAATAACAAATATTTGATAAACGCCTTTCTCCTATCTTTATCTTACCTAGTCTGCATTCTTTCTACTTTCTTTTTTATTTATGCATATTCGACAAATCACTCCCCTTTTAAACTGTGTTTTTGAATTTTTTAATTGACCTACTGTATAGCACATATTGGAATGATTTCTTAACTTATTTTTGACAACGTGTGTTGGAAGGATTTATTAAATTACTATGAATATTTGGGCCTAAATTAATTGCCATCTTTTAAACTCTGACATTTATATCTCACATTATCCCTGACTTTGTCATACCAAATCATACTGTCCCACTTTGCGAAACATGTTTCCTAAAGTGGGACGATGGAACATTTGATTGAAATAGAAAATATAGAGTAAATGAGCATTTTAGTTTTCACTTCATACAAAATTGCATGAAATTATAAGCTGTTTTGTTTTAATTTTGTTGTATGTTTGTTTATGTATGTTTGGTGTGATTGAGGACCCCAGGAAGAATAGCCAAAAAAACACGTTCACAGATAGGATTATTTTGTATTTTTATTAAATTTGACAATGTCAATTTCACTTTCCACTATGTCCACCTTTATTTTGCACAACCAACGGCAGCACTTTATTGAGGCCTGTAATTAGTCGACTACAGGTCTCTTGGGTCAGTCTTGTCTTCCAAAAGTCATTTATCGAATGACACGATCTCCTCGGACCTCTCTCTGTTGATGCGCGTCATAGTAATGCGTAATAGGCAATGCAGCATTCCTCGAGCCGGCTGCATTCCACAAACCGGTTTTAAGTAGCCGACAAAATGTAGGTGTGGCTGGCTGTCTGTAGACGCACCAATAGGAAAAATAGGTGGCCATCCAGGTGCTTGACACAATGTACGATTCACAGATAAATAGAGCGCATAACTTTCTTTTGGCACAGCGTCTCAGACTTTTGTGAAGGAAGAACGCACGTAAGCTCTTTTTTTTGTCAGAGAATGGATTCAAGCAATTTCTACGAGACCCGGAGAAAACGTCTTGCACAGGTAAGCTGACAGATTGTAAATAACCTACTGTACTATACTCTGCCCTTTAGACCTACTGTACTGTAGGCCTATGTGTGATTATTTGTTAATTTCACTTGTGCTTATGTCATATTCTTTATTCCCAATTCCGGTAGACAGCCCCGCAGGTCGCAGCAAAGAATGTCAAGCCGTCTAAACCTCCTGCGGCAAAAAAACAAGCAACAAGCAAAGTCAGACTTGTTAAAAAGAAAGCGGTACGTACTATTGTGTGTATGTCTGTGTGTGTGTATAAGTACATAATAAGTCTAAATAAATAGGTAATTAGATAGGCTACTACTGGTATTCATATTTTGTTTCTGTTTCCTATCAGGCCATCACAGTTAAGGAGCTCCGGCGTCTGCTACATGCACGGCTGGATTGGGTGACGCAGAAATCCGGGCACTGAAAATCCGTTTGACCGCCACGGAGGCCCGACTGTTGGAGCTGACTGTAGAGCGGGCTGCCATGCAGAGGGTCCAGCAGACTGCAGACTCGGAACGGGAGAGCATGAAGACGGCCCAGAAGACTGCAGACTCGGAGCGTGCTATTATGAGGTTGGCCACACCTGGTGCGCCCACCACCTGAGGGCAGTTTCCTCAGATCGCGAGGACATATTCTTCCAGGACTGTTTTCTAAAGGGACAGCATCGCCCTGAGAAGTTTGCGGGTGATATGTTCATGGCCATGTTGCCATTTGAAACATATGAGAACATGGTCAAAATAACCAACTTGAGTGGGAGCAAAGGGAAAAGGCCTCTTCCCCTCAATGTGAGGCAGACACTTGAGTCCAGTGTCTCCCGTCGGTTCCCAGGCCTGACCATGGACCAGTGGCATAAAATTAGAAACAGAGTGAACGAGAGACTGAGGAGCCCAAGGAAAACGGATCCAGAAACACCTCGTCCTGGTTACCTCCGCAGATAGGCATATTGTGATTTGTCATATTGTTTCGTAAATGTATCAAAAATAAATAAATGGCAGCCTATATCAATATCATCTTTTTATTTGTTTGAAAGGACTTAAAAATCCACCTGTGCATGAAAGTTATTTTAACCAGTAGGCTAACTAGTCTCTGATAAAGCTGTGAGGTCACATGCTGTGTTTCCATGGATACTGTACCCAGCTGCAGGAGGTAAACAACCCCCCCCCACACACACACACAGCGGACCTAGGTGAAGACAGCGGGACAGCGGACGTTATTGGAGACAGCGAGTAGCGGGCAAAGAGAGGAGTGTTTTGGCTCCACATACAGCCGCGAGGCTGCGAAGCTTTCTCCACAATGAACATTATTAAAACAAAATATCGTTCCAGGCTAACTGGACCTCGTTGAATTTTAATTGAATACCCCTGCATTAAATGATCGTGATGATGATGATGATGATTAAAATCAGCGTTTTGTGTGAGCCGGCATTTTCCTACGATAATAACGTTTTAATGAAGTTGACTACGGTAGCCTATATTCATATTTGTCAGTGCTTTCATGTCAATTCGGCGAACGCCTTCATAATATTGATAGGAATATAAATGGAAGGTTTGGTGTATGTAGCCTATGCTTTGGTTCTGTCGCAGCTTGATTAAACTGAGAGATGTGACTCTCAAGAAAACTTTCTAGCGGATGAAAATCAATACAACTATTTTTTTAATCAATAAAAACATTTTCTAAATCCATAAAAAGCATTTCAATTAATATTGGGAGTCATGTCGTTACTTTGATGAGAATGTGGCCATGTAATAAGCGGGTTAATGTGCAGCGAGTTTAGGCACGTTAATAACGTTTTAATGAAGTTGAATACAGTATATTGAATTGAATAGGCTACAGTGTATTATATATATATATTCATATCTTTCAGTGATTTCATGTAAATTCGGCGAACATAAACATAAATGATCGTGGTGAAAATGATGATTAAATAAGGATTCGTGAGAGCCGTGGTGCATTTCCTGCTTTCCTGAAAACAAACCGATTATTTTTATATTTGTAAACTCACGTGAATTAAACTACATTTATTAGTGCTTTCATGCCAATTCGGCGAACATATGATACATTCAATGACCGTAAGAATGATGATTAAATGTCGTTTGTTTGAGCCGGTCTGCATTTCTGCAATAATCACCTGATGAAAAAATGGAAAAACCTACTGTTGCGATGGTTTTGTACTTACGCCAACGTGGATTAAACATTTTTGTTAAATAACAACATGGTGATGTTTTGTAAATTTGTAATGATTACATGTCTCTTATTTAGAGTATGATCCTATCCGTGACATATGGATATTATATTATCGATATAAGATCGCTACACAGCATTCACATGAGCTCCAGTTTGGAACTGGAGGCAGGCACCCCCTGGTGGATCAATGATCCATTGCAGCTGGCTTCATATAAAAACATTAATTTATCACACGGGGCGGTCTCAACGGAAACTGGAGGCGGTCTCTTTATCGAGGACCGACCACCCTCCTCGATAGAAAAAGCGTCCTAAATGAGTGGCTTCATCTGTATAAAGATGTGCCTCTACCTCACTGGTTGTAGAAGCTTCTTATATTCGTTAGCATAGCTAGCTAACCAGATGCTAATAACACCAGAGTGATTGGCTGTATGATCAGAGTGACAGATGAGCAGCTCCACTGGGCTTTCAGCTGAAGACTCAGCCACGCAGAAACTGCGGCATGTGTGCGGCTCCTTGTGGGTACTGACATTTCTGAAGTGCCGGAGCAGCGTTCTGGTGCTCTCCGTCAGCACTACAAGGAGCAAAGGAACCAAGGAGCAAAGGATCCAAGGAGCAAAGGAACCAAGGAGCAAAGGAACCAAGGAGCAAATGATCCAAGGAGCAAAGGAACCAAGGAGAAAAGGAACCAAGGAGCAAAGGAACCAAGGAGCAAAGGAACCAAGGAGCAAATGATCCAAGGAGCAAAGGAACCAAGGAGTAAAGGAACCAAGGAGGAAAGGAACCAAGGAACAAAGGATCCAAGGAGCAAAGGAACCAAGGAGCAAAGGATCCAAGGAGCGAAGGATCCAAGGAGCAAAGGATCCAAGGAGCAAAGGAACCAAGGAGCAAAGGATCCAAGGAGCAAAGGATCCAAGGAACAAAGGATCCAAGGATCCAAGGAGCAAAGGAACCAAGGAGCAAAGGAACCAAGGAGCAAAGGATCCAACGAGCAAAGGATCCAAGGAGCAAAGGATCCAAGGAGCAAAGGATCCAAGGAACACAGGATCCAAGGATCCAAGGAGCAAAGGATCCAAGGAGCAAAGGATCCAAGGGGAAAAGGATCCAAGGAGCAAAGGATCCAAGGAGCAAAGGAACCAAGGAGCAAAGGATCCAAGGAGCGAAGGATCCAAGGAGCAAAGGAACCAAGGAGCAAAGGAACCAAGGAGCAAAGGATCCGAGGAGCAAAGGATCCAAGGAGCAAAGGATCCAAGGAGCAAAGGATCCGAGGAGCAAAGGATCCAAGGAGCAAAGGATCCGAGGAGCAAAGGATCCGAGGAGCAAAGGATCCAAGGAGCAAAGGATCCAAAATAACTGAAGTCACATTTAGAGCTCCAGATGTTGTGAGGAAGGGTAGAGAAATCTGAATCAATGTTAATCGTGTCTTTACAAGTTGCCCATCCCTGATCTAGAATGTGTGAAGAGTAGCCACTGATGTGTCGCGTCTTTTCTTTCATTAATAAACTGAAAAAGAAAATAACTGTTACAGGATGTGTATTTTGTAAATTGTGTAACTTTTTCTTTTCTTTTTTAAACTTTAATAATGCATGTTACATACGTATCACATGTAACATTAGGCTGTCTGTGGCTCTTTTTCTGCTGTAACAATGTAAATGTCCCCTCTGTGGGACTAATAAAGGTTCTGAAACTGAAACTAGTGTGTGTGTGTGTGTGTGTGTGTGTGTACATGTTATTAAACTATGTGAGCAAGCGGCAGCTTCACAGAAGTCACGTGACTTCTGTGAAGCTGCAGGACGGGCAGCAGTATATAAGCAGCTCAGCCTGGAGGACCTGTCTGACAGGTAGTGTGTGTGGCTGCAGGTCGTCCTCTCGTCACCAGGTGAGAAACTCTCCTATTTTCTACCTGAGCTTAGATACGTGAACAGAGAAGACCCTTCCTGTTGATCCAGAGAAACTGCACCACATCAGCAGACTTCCATCCTGAGCTTTGATCTCTTTCTGTGTTTCTCTTTGGTTTTATACCCCACACGGCAACAGCATTAGGATGTTTGGAATTATACAGGGTTCCTGCAGGTTTCGCCAACTCAAATTTAAGACTTTTTAAGACCTTTTAAGACCACTTTGAATAGAATTTAAGACCTATTTCACGGCAAGAAGGTATGAAGGAAAATTGCTCTGAAAGAAGAAATACGTCCCATAATTACTTACAAAGTAAATGTATTCATGTTCAACATAAGAACGATGACTGAACATAACAGCATAACAGAACTGTGTTAGCGTGTTAGACAAAAAGTGTGTGTGTGTGGTGTCTGTCTGTCTGTCTGTCTGTCTGTCTGTCTGTCTGTCTGTCTGTCTGTCTGTCTGTCTGTCTGTCTGTCTGTCTGTCTGTCTGTCTGTCTGTCTGTCTGTCTGTCTGTCTGTCTGTCTGTCTGTCTGTCTGTCTGTCTGTCTGTCTGTCTGTTCTGTCTGTCGTCTGTCTGTCTGTCTGTCTGTCTGTCTGTCTGTCTGTGCGTGCGTGCGCGTGTGTGTGTGTGATAGAGAGAGAGAGACAAGAGCTATATTCAGAGCTCTGCTGCCTTGGCTACAATCTGTCATCATGTTGTATGATTGGTGTTTAGCTACGGTATTTAGCGTCAACAGCACCGCCGCTTTTAGGGTTGACGTAGACCCAAACGTCGCCCGGAGGACCCCCGGTGTTGTTGCGGGAGCTGCTGCACTAGCTAACGCTGCACTAGCAAAACAAACGCTAATTTATTTTGCCAAAGGTGCAGCGGGCTTCGAACACGTTCCCTCCACTGGTTTCAACCAAGCACTAAATTCGATGTTTTCCAACCAAATACGGTTGAACTTACACTTCCCCATATTTATTTGCAAGTAGATTCGAAGATACATGAGTTTCTGACTGCCGCTAGCTGAAGCTTGGTTGCTAGGTTACTAGCTGGGTGTTCTCCGATAAGGGGCCGGGGGAAACAAAGTTAGTGATTACTGGTTCCATGTTGATTTATTTCAATACAGATTGTTGGGGGGAACTGAAAGGCTCTCACCGTACGGGTTACTTTGCAGCCCGGACATTTCCCCCAAAACACATTCAGACGCGATCGCTACACAGAAGCACCTTCAAATCCCATCATTTTAAGACTTTCTAAATCATATTTAAGACCTTTCTTATTTTTTGGTCATATTTAAGACCTTTTTAAGGCCTTAAATTCAGATTATCAAATGTAAGACTTTTTAAGACCCTTAAACCCTGTTATAATGACTATTATTATTATATTGATTTGAAATCCTGTGTCCCTGTCGTTGATCAAACACAGGGTTTATCAGGAGATCTGCAGAGTGTGTTACGTAACGCCGTCACACCCTGAGTGCAGGGGTCCTGAGTATCTTCTCTTACTAATTGGTGCATTATACTTATTTTAGGAGATTTTAATCACTGTCAGGTACATAAGACCTTAAAAACATACGAGCAGTATGTCACGTGGTTGGAGCCGGCGTGGCCACATTTTTCACCGGTGGATTAGCGGCTCCGCTTCTAGCTGGGTTAGGAGCAGCCTCTACAGGTGTAGGTGTAACCATATCTCTGGCTACTCTTCTTACTGAGCACCTCTTATCCAGCAAGAGGACGAAGAAGGCAAAGAGCATAGAAAGCGAGAGCAACGAGATTGCAGAAAGAATCACGAGTCTGTTCGAGCAGCTGAGGAAGGAGTGTAAGGCGGAGAGCGTCGACGCAGACGAAGACGAGCTGGACCAACGAGTCATGGCTAAGATCCCTGCAGCCATCGCCAGAAGGAATGATCAGAAGTGGACGGTCTGTGATAGCATCAAGTGGTCTTCTTCATCTGGGCAACAGTTTACTCAGAATGAACTACTATTAAACCCACAAATGGCTGCAATTGCGCTTCAAGTTGCCAGTGTTTCAGTATTCCTCGCATTTCAAGTAAGAGGATCTAAACTGCTGTCTCAAGCGGGCAAACAACTCATCAAAAAAATGTCCAAAACTGGACTCAAAACTGCCCTTAAAGGATGTGGCATGGTAAGATCTTACATGTGTTATTGAATGACTCTGAAATCCTCCGCATAGAGCTACATATCATAATCCTAGTTTTGAGACATCACTGTGAATGTTGTTGAGGCTGACGCTGTGAAATATTCCTGCTCAGGTTGCTGGAGGAGCTGTTGGATTTGCGTTTGCACTTCATGAGGCGATAGACAGCTGGAAGACGATGATCAAGAACAATCACGTGACTGAAGCGAGCCAATCCATGAGAGATACCGCCGACGACTTGGACCAGATGTGCCGGACGCTGAGGAATCAGGTTGACGACATAAAGTGAGATTTTTGCTGTTCTGTAGAAATGATTCTAAACATTCTAGGGTGAATTTCTCAGTAAAAAGTGTGTTTTTTCCTCTCTGAGCTGCTGCTTTCATATCTTACCAACAGCATCAGAAGCAACTACACGCCCACATATTGTATGAGTGTCATTATCTGCTGGAGAAGGGAGACTGGAACTATCCAGAATCCCTTCAGATTGTACAGTCAAAACCAAACTAGAGCTTTCAGTAATTTCCCCTTCAGTCAGAGCCTCCTGCTGACAGCTGAGAGTAAGGGCTCTCCCCTCTGCCAAACAGACACCTATACTGATTAACTATAACTCTTACATTCCAGCTTACCAAATCGTTTACACTTAGTGTATAGAGCAACGTGAAATATAATGCATTCTACATTGTGGATTATACTGAATTATATTTGATTATAAGAACTTTTGTCACGAAAACGTAGGTTTATGAAATGATGCTAACGATTTTCACTGGTTTCATTTACAGGCAGGGGATGGCTCAAAGACAACGAGAACACGAGGAAAAGCTGGAGAAAGAGAGGATGGAGAACGAGAGGCTGGAGAACGTGAGGCTGGAGAACGTGAGGCTGGAGAACATGAGGCTGTAGAAAAAGAGGATGGAGAACATGAGGCTGGAGAAAAAGAGGATGGAGAAAAAGAGGATGGAGAACGTGAGGCTGGAGAACGAGAGGAGGAAACACAGGATTTTCAGTGGTTTAAAATACTTGATGATGATGTGTGGTTTCAGTGGTTTAATTGACTGGATGAAGAAGTGGGGTTTCAGTGGTTTAATTGACTGGATGAAGAAGTGGGGTTTCAGTGGTTTAATTTACTTGATGATGATGTGTGGTTTCAGTCTTTTAATTTACTGGATGATGCCTGGTTTAAGTGGTTTAATGTACTGGATGATGATGTTGGGTTTTAGTGGTTTAATTTACAGGATGATGCGTGGTTTCATTAGCATGACATTGGGATTTTCTTGGGCATTGGGGCTCTCTGTTTCTCTTTCTGTTTCTGTTTCAAGGTTCAATTTTCTGTAAAACAGACAAAGATATGGGTTTGAGTTCAGAGGGAAGCATCCAATGGAAGGAAACTGAATCCCACATGGGTTTAAGACATGAGGAAGAAAGACAGGGCTATCAAACAGAGCAGACAGGAAGTGAGTTAGAGAAAGGGAGTGAGTGGACAGGAAGTGAGAGCATCCAAAGAGAACCTCCATTCGTAAGGGCAGTATCGTTAAATGTTAACTCGTTGAACAAAAAAACATCCATCATCTCAGAGTTCATCACAGAAAACCATCTGGACGTCCTTTTCTTAACCGAGACGCGGTTAAAGTTGAACACGGCAGACGACGTCCTCAGGGACGCTTCGCCCCCAAACTTCAGTTTCTTCCGTCATGTGAGTGAACGTACCGGGCGTAGAGGGGTAGCTATCCAGTTCTCTCCAGTGTCGCATGGTAGACAAATTCAGTTCGACAACAAGGAGACCTTTGAATGCGTGGTGACAGTTCTGAAACACGATGAGTGGGAAGAACCCGTCCTGAGCATCGACCTCTATCGCCCGCCACCGAAAACCCTGATCACCATCCGCAAATTCCTGAAAGAGTTTCAGGAACTCTTGAATGAGTTTTCCCAAAACTACGACAACATCCTTGGGACCGGAGATTTCAATATCTGGGTTGATTGTGATAAGAAGAAGTATGTTAAAGAGTTTAAACAGTTACTATCCGACAACGGCTTCGGCATGCACCCAAATGAGCCGACCTTCCATCGCTCCAATCACACTCTGGATCTGGTTCTCTTCAGAAATGTTGAAGTCCCT
>JASDAP010000106.1:55000-85000 GCA_031216635.1 Dissostichus eleginoides | reverse complement strand
CAGCTCCTTTGACCCCTCCTCTCCCGAGAGGCTGCAGCTCCTTTGACCCCTCCTCTCCCGAGAGGCTGCAGCTCCTTTGACCCCTCCTCTCCCGAGAGGCTGCAGCCTTTGACCCCTCCTCCCGAGAGGCTGCAGCTCTTTGACCCCTCCTCTCCACATCTCAAACATCCCGGTGAGCCAGCATCGCTTGCTGTGAAAGCAGATAACTCTGTCCACGCAGAATGAAACCCTCTGTGTTCCTCCCATACTTTTCTTTGATGTATCCATAGTTCGCTCATGGAGCCGGGGGTCAGGTTATTCGCCTGCAGGAAAAGGCGCTGGCGCGGGACCGCAGCAGGATGCGCCGCATATTTTACATTCACTATATTATTTAATTTCCTTCTTATTTTTGTCAAAGCTCAAGCGAGCCAGAGCAGAGGGCTCGGGAGCCGCGGGTTGCCGACCCCTGGGTTAGGCCATACCATAGGACAGTGCTTCTGGCCCTGGTGGTCCGTGAGCGCCCCCTAGTGGTCCTAGAGTATATTGGTAACATTTCACATTTGAAATAAATTAATAAATGTCAGTTCTCCGCACTCTCGCGGGAATATCTCCACAAAGGAGCGAGCTTAAGTTTCACTTTGCATGATGTAGCCCAGCGCAACACCTTCGTCACACATGTTGCCACTTGTTTGGACCATTTTCCGATTTGTAATCTGTTCTAGAAAAACGATGTGTTTTTTAGGATTTCAAGAAGCGTATAAAACAAACAATGGATGTCTTTTATGAACATGTATCCATGGAAGCAGATTCAGAGGTTAGGAGTGAGATAGAGATTATTATCTAATCTATGCATCCGATGAAGCGTTGCATGAAGTCTGTTGATGATCAGAGGCTGCTGTCGGGGCAGAGCATGCAGGCCTCAGAGAGTTAGACTCGGGCCTGCGACCAGAGTTTTACTGTATTTAGTTTTGAAGATCCACAGCGGAGGTTTGTGTCGTACTGCATGCCGTGCGTTCTGCATTTCTCTCAGTAGCCAACGATCTGAGAGTCTGTTGGACATAAACTCCGTAATAAATGTAGTCTACATTTCAAGAGGTGTAAAACCTGAGAGCATTTTAAATCTCATTTGAACTAAATGCTGATATAATCTGTAGCTGTATTTGAAACAGCAGGTAATTGAACCTGGTTCTTCAGGAGTTAGTAGAGGTGAGACCTTTAATACAGGCCTGCCGACACCAACAACATATATTGATAAAGTATTACACACACACACACACACACACACACACACACACACACACACACACACACACACACACACACACACACACACACACACACACACACACACAACACACACACACACACCACACACACACAACACACACACACACACACACCACACACACACACACACACACACAACCACACACACACACCACACACACACTATAGAAGTGCATGTTTACCTTTTGATGTTAATGTTAATAAAATAAAGAGTCGCTATTCTGCTTTAGGTTCCCTCTCCTGTTGTGTGGTCTCCTTTGTTTACTTACTGCAACATAGTGACATCACAATGGAACACTCAGGATCCTATTGGCTAGCGCTCCGACACATTGTACGCGATAGGCTACGGGGCGGGACACCAGTCAAAGCTACAGATAGATGTAATGAGGATGCATGCACACACACACACACACACACACACACACACACACACACACACACACACACACACACACACACACACCACACACACACACCACACACACACACACACACACACACACACACAGTCACACACAGTCACACACCACACCTGCAGGGTGAAGCGGTCGTCATGGCTCCAGGTGACGGGACAGCTGCAGAGGCTCCAGCTCATTGGACGACAGTGGGGAAGGGGGCGGGGCCTGAGCTCCACTTTGAGCTCTGATTGGGTAATGGACAGCAGGTTGATCTGCATGACGTCTGCACCGAGGAGACGTAGGCCTGCAGCCTGACAGAGAGACAGTTAGCCAATAGGAGTGCAGAGAGGGGTCACATGACCTGAAACACTCACTCGTCTCTGATTCGCTGCCAGCCAGTCAGCTGACACAGCTGCCGCTGACTCCGCCTCAGCGAATCAGCTGATGGTCACAGATCTGCAATGCATTCTGGGCTTTTTGCAGAGACTCCTGCAGCTGTTCACACTGCTGCTTCTGAGGAGACAAGGAAACAAGGAGATAAGGAGAGGAAACAAGGAGATAAAGAGTGGAAACAAGGAGATAAAGAGAGGTAACAGGAGAGGAAACAAGGAGATAAAGAGAGGAAACAAGGAGATAAAGAGAGGAAACAAGGAAATTAGGAGACTTTTTTTTGTGAAAACCAAACATGATAAAGTCTAAAAAGGACATTTAAATAAAACAACGACCTGTGTGTGTGGTGTGTGTGTGTGGGTGTGTGTGTGTCACCTGCTGTGCAGCTGTGCGACCAGCTGTGTGAGTGTGGTCTCTTGGTGTGTATCTGTTGTATCTTCTCCTGCAGACGCTGCAGCAGAGTCTCCGCTCCTCCCCCCCTGACAGGCTCTCCATTCAGAGCCTTCCACCTGTGGCGAGCCCCCCTCTGACACACACACACACACACACAATATTTCAGACCATTATTATACACTACTAGTTTTTATAAACACACATAGCTCACAAATACAATACAAAACAGTTATCACACCCGTATTACACTGTTATTATTACCCCCGTATTACACTGTTATTATTTACCCCCCGTATTACACTGTTATTATTCCCCGTATTACACTGTTATTATTACCCCCGTATTACACTGTTATTATTACCCCCGTATTACACTGTTAATATTACCCCGTATTACACTGTTATTATTACCCCCGTATTACACTGTTATTATTACCCCGTATTACACTGTTATTATTACCCCCGTATTACACTGTTAATATTACACCCCGTATTACATGTTATTATTACCCGTATTACACTGTTATTATTACCCCCGTATTACACTGTTATTATACCCCCGTATTACACTGTTATTATTACCCCGTATTTACACTGTTAATATTACCCCCGTATTACACTGTTATTATTACCCCTGTATTACACTGTTAATATTACCCCCGTATTACACTGTTATTATTACCCCGTATTACACTGTTAATATTACCCCCGTTACACTGTTATTATTACCCCGTATTACACTGTTATTATTACCCCGTATTACACTGTTAATATTACCCCGTATTACACTGTTATTATTACCCCGTATTACACTGTTATTATTACCCCGGTATTACACTGTTATTATTACCCCGTATTACACTGGTTATTATTACCCCGTATTACACTGTTATTATTACCCCCGTATTACACTGTTAATATTACCCCCGTATTACACTGTTATTATTACCCCCGTATTACACTGTTATTATTACCCCTGTATTACACTGTTAATATTACCCCCGTATTACACTGTTATTATTACCCCTGTATTACACTGTTATTATTACCCCCGTATTACACTGTTAATATTACCCCCGTATTACACTGTTAATATTACCCCTGTATTACACTGTTATTATTACCCCCGTATACACTGTTATATTACCCGTATTACACAGTTATTATTACCCCGTATTACACTGTTATTATTACCCCGTATTACACAGTTATTATTACCCCCGTATTACACTGTTAATAGTTAATAGACCCGTGTTACACCATTTACACCCTGAGGGTTCAAGAGCTTCAAAAACAATCACAGGATTTTATATTATTAATACTTTAACACCGAGGTGCTGTCTCTCTGCTACACTACCTGTGTGTGTGTGTAGTGTGTGTAGTGTGTTCTGTGTGTAGTGTGTTCTGTGTGTAGTGTGTTCTGTGTGTAGTCTGTTCTGTGTGTAGTGTGTTCTGTGTGTAGTGTGTTCTGTGTGTAGTGTGTTCTGTGTGTAGTGTGTAGTGTGTTCTGTGTGTAGTGTGTGTTCTGTGTGTAGTGTGTGTTCTGTGTGTAGTGTGTAGTGTGTTCTGTGTGTTCTGTGTGTAGTGTGTGTTCTGTGTGTAGTGTGTGTTCTGTGTGTAGTGTGTAGTGTGTTCTGTGTGTAGTGTGTGTAGTGTGTGTTCTGTGTGTAGTGTGTAGTGTGTTCTGTGTGTGTAGTGTGTGTAGTGTGTTCTGTGTGTGTAGTGTGTGTAGTGTGTTCTGTGTGTAGTGTGTTCTGTGTGTAGTGTGTAGTGTGTTCTGTGTTCTGTGTGTAGTGTGTTATGTGTTATGTGTGTAGTGTGTTCTGTGTGTAGTGTGTTCTGTGTGTAGTGTGTTCTGTGTGTAGTGTGTGTTCTGTGTGTAGTGTGTTCTGTGTGTAGTGTGTTCTGTGTTCTGTGTGTAGTGTGTTCTGTGTGTAGTGTGTGTAGTGTGTTCTGTGTGTAGTGTGTTCTGTGTTCTGTGTGTAGTGTGTGTAGTGTGTTCTGTGTGTAGTGTTTTCTGTGTGTAGTGTGTTCTGTGTGTAGTGTGTTCTGTGTGTAGTGTGTTCTGTGTGTAGTGTGTTCTGTGTGTTCTGTGTTCTGTGTGTAGTGTGTTCTGTGTGTAGTGTGTGTAGTGTGTTCTGTGTGTAGTGTGTTCTGTGTGTAGTGTGTTCTGTGTGTAGTGTGTGTAGTGTGTTCTGTGTGTAGTGTGTTCTGTGTGTAGTGTGTTCTGTGTGTAGTGTGTTCTGTGTTCTGTGTGTTCTGTGTGTAGTGTGTTCTGTGTTCTGTGTGTTCTGTGTGTAGTGTGTGTTCTGTGTGTAGTGTGTTCTGTGTGTAGTGTGTAGTGTGTTCTGTGTGTAGTGTGTTCTGTGTTCTGTGTGTTCTGTGTGTAGTGTGTTTTGTGTGTAGTGTGTTCTGTGTGTAGCGTGTTCTGTGTGTAGTGTGTGTTCTGTGTGTAGTGTGTTCTGTGTAGTGTGTGTAGTGTGTAGTGTGTTCTGTGTGTAGTGTGTAGTGTGTTCTGTGTGTAGTGTGTTCTGTGTGTAGAGTGTGTAGTGTGTTCTGTGTGTAGAGTGTGTAGTGTGTTCTGTGTGTAGCGTGTAGTGTGTAGTGTGTTCTGTGTGTAGTGTGTTCTGTGTGTAGCGTGTAGTGTGTAGTGTGTTCTGTGTGTAGCGTGTAGTGTGTAGTGTGTTCTGTGTGTAGTGTGTAGTGTGTAGTGTGTAGTGTGTTCTGTGTGTAGCGTGTAGTGTGTAGTGTGTTCTGTGTGTAGCGTGTAGTGTGTAGCGTGTAGTGTGTGTAGTGTGTTCTGTGTGTAGCGTGTAGTGTGTAGTGTGTAGTGTTCTGTGTGTAGCGTGTAGTGTGTAGTGTGTTCTGTGTGTAGTGTGTAGTGTGTTCTGTGTGTAGCGTGTAGTGTGTAGTGTGTAGTGTGTTCTGTGTGTAGTGTGTAGTGTGTAGTGTGTTCTGTGTGTAGCGTGTAGTGTGTTCTGTGTGTAGTGTGTAGTGTGTTCTGTGTGTAGCGTGTAGTGTGTAGTGTGTAGTGTGTTCTGTGTGTAGCGTGTAGTGTGTAGTGTGTTCTGTGTGTAGTGTGTAGTGTGTTCTGTGTGTAGCGTGTAGTGTGTAGTGTGTAGTGTGTAGCGTGTTCTGTGTGTAGTGTGTAGTGTGTTCTGTGTGTAGTGTGTTCTGTGTGTAGCGTGTAGTGTGTAGTGTGTTCTGTGTGTAGTGTGTTCTGTGTGTAGTGTGTAGTGTGTTCTGTGTGTAGCGTGTAGTGTGTAGTGTGTTCGTTGTGTAGTGTGTTCTGTGTGTAGCGTGTAGTGTGTAGTGTGTAGTGTGTAGTGTGTTCTGTGTGTAGTGTGTTCTGTGTGTAGCGTGTAGTGTGTAGTGTGTAGTGTGTAGCGTGTTCTGTGTGTAGTGTGTAGTGTGTTCTGTGTGTAGTGTGTTCTGTGTGTAGCGTGTAGTGTGTAGTGTGTTCTGTGTGTAGTGTGTAGTGTGTTCTGTGTGTAGCGTGTAGTGTGTAGTGTGTTCTGTGTGTAGTGTGTAGTGTGTTCTGTGTGTAGCGTGTAGTGTGAGTGTGTTCTGTGTAGTGTGTAGTGTGTTCTGTGTAGTGTGTTCTGTGTGTAGCGTGTAGTGTGTAGTGTGTAGTGTGTAGTGTGTTCTGTGTGTAGTGTGTAGTGTGTTCTGTGTGTAGTGTGTTCTGTGTGTAGCGTGTAGTGTGTAGTGTGTAGTGTGTTCTGTGTGTAGCGTGTAGTGTGTAGTGTGTTCTGTGTGTAGTGTGTAGTGTGTTCTGTGTGTAGCGTGTAGTGTGTAGTGTGTAGTGTGTAGCGTGTTCTGTGTGTAGTGTGTAGTGTGTTCTGTGTGTAGTGTGTTCTGTGTGTAGCGTGTAGTGTGTAGTGTGTTCTGTGTGTAGTGTGTAGTGTGTTCTGTGTGTAGCGTGTAGTGTGTAGTGTGTTCTGTGTGTAGTGTGTAGTGTGTTCTGTGTGTAGCGTGTAGTGTGTAGTGTGTAGTGTGTAGTGTGTTCTGTGTGTAGTGTGTTCTGTGTGTAGCGTGTAGTGTGTAGTGTGTAGTGTGTAGCGTGTTCTGTGTGTAGTGTGTAGTGTGTTCTGTGTGTAGTGTGTTCTGTGTGTAGCGTGTAGTGTGTAGTGTGTTCTGTGTGTAGTGTGTAGTGTGTTCTGTGTGTAGCGTGTAGTGTGTAGTGTGTTCTGTGTGTAGTGTGTAGTGTGTTCTGTGTGTAGCGTGTAGTGTGTAGTGTGTTCTGTGTGTAGTGTGTAGTGTGTTCTGTGTGTAGTGTGTTCTGTGTGTAGCGTGTAGTGTGTAGTGTGTAGTGTGTAGTGTGTAGTGTGTTCTGTGTGTAGTGTGTAGTGTGTTCTGTGTGTAGTGTGTTCTGTGTGTAGCGTGTAGTGTGTAGTGTGTAGTGTGTAGTGTGTTCTGTGTGTAGCGTGTAGTGTGTTCTGTGTGTAGTGTGTAGTGTGTTCTGTGTGTAGCGTGTAGTGTGTAGTGTGTAGTGTGTAGCGTGTTCTGTGTGTAGTGTGTAGTGTGTTCTGTGTGTAGTGTGTTCTGTGTGTAGCGTGTAGTGTGTAGTGTGTTCTGTGTGTAGTGTGTTCTGTGTGTAGTGTGTAGTGTGTTCTGTGTGTAGCGTGTAGTGTGTAGTGTGTTCTGTGTGTAGTGTGTTCTGTGTGTAGCGTGTAGTGTGTAGTGTGTAGTGTGTAGTGTGTTCTGTGTGTAGTGTGTTCTGTGTGTAGCGTGTAGTGTGTAGTGTGTAGTGTGTAGCGTGTTCTGTGTGTAGTGTGTAGTGTGTTCTGTGTGTAGTGTGTTCTGTGTGTAGCGTGTAGTGTGTAGTGTGTTCTGTGTGTAGTGTGTTCTGTGTGTAGCGTGTAGTGTGTAGTGTGTTCTGTGTGTAGTGTGTAGTGGTTCTGTGTGTAGCGTGTAGTGTGTAGTGTTCTGTGTGTAGTGTGTAGTGTGTTCTGTGTGTAGTGTGTCTGTGTGTAGCGTGTAGTGTGTAGTGTGTAGTGTGTAGTGTGTTCTGTGTGTAGTGTGTAGTGTGTTCTGTGTGTAGTGTGTAGTGTGTTCTGTGTGTAGTGTGTTCTGTGTGTAGCGTGTAGTGTGTAGTGTGTAGTGTGTAGTGTGTTCTGTGTGTAGTGTGTAGTGTGTAGTGTGTAGTGTGTGTAGCGTGTAGTGTGTAGTGTGTAGTGTGTAGTGTGTTCTGTGTGTAGTGTGTAGTGTGTTCTGTGTGTAGCGTGTAGTGTGTAGTGTGTTCTGTGTGTAGTGTGTAGTGTGTAGTGTGTTCTGTGTGTAGCGTGTAGTGTGTAGTGTGTTCTGTGTGTAGTGTGTAGTGTGTTCTGTGTGTAGTGTGTTCTGTGTTCTGTGTGTAGTGTGTTCTGTGTGTAGCGTGTAGTGTGTAGTGTGTAGTGTGTAGTGTGTTCTGTGTGTAGTGTGTTCTGTGTGTAGTGTGTAGTGTGTAGTGTGTTCTGTGTGTAGTGTGTAGTGTGTAGTGTGTTCTGTGTGTAGTGTGTTCTGTGTGTAGCGTGCAGTGTGCGAAAAAGCACACGTCCCACCGTCCGGGACGTGTTATTTACAATATCGGACAAGTAGATCTTTCAATTGACTTGTCCGGCGGACAAGTCAATTGAAAGATCTACTTGTGTGTAAAAAACGTCACTTGTCCGGCGGACAGGTGACGTTTTTCACCCTCATTTATTGACAAATTATTAAATTCAGTTTACAAAAGGCAGAACTCATTCGCAAATTGTACGTGTCCGCCATTGTTCGTTTAGAAATGTTAGTTTCGGTTCTGCTTGTTGATTCCTAAGGAAATGCATCTCGCCGCTTTCTGTACAGTTAGAAGGGGGCGGGGCGGGGCGGGACGTGCAGCACAGTGGCAGGGTCGGGAAGCAAAACTCGGTTCCGAGTAGGAACAAATAACAATTGTCCGGTCCCGGGATTAATAAGAGTTGTGAGGACAGGGGGCGGAGAGCCCCGCGGACCGCAGCTCTTCTCTCCATGCTCCGTATCAGCTGATCGCTGCATGGTGCGTCTCTCTTTGTCAAACTTTCTTATGTTCTTTCTCTAACACGTAATGAAGGTTATTAAGCGTTTTAGCTCCTATGTTGTTAATATTGACCACCATTTCCTTTAATAATAATAAATAATAATACATTTAATTTATATAGCGCTTCTCATCTGCCAAGACAAATCTCGAAGCGCTTTATGAAGTAAAGCAGCCTCCCTGTCTGTGTCCTCGCGCTGTCCTCACATCCCCGGACCCCCAGACTCGGAGGAGCACAGGGATGTCAGTATTGTTTATGAAGCAGGGTATAGAAAGTACATTATTGAAATGAAAATACTATTTATTTACTTTTACAAACAGTGAGCAGCTGGGCAGCTGCAGCATGTGTGTTGCAGGACATGTGTAAGCGTGCAAGCGTCTTTGAGTTGTAGAAAAGCGCTACGCCTATAGGCTATAAATATAATGTATTAGTATTATTATTATTATTAGGTTGGACATGTGTGGTTGGACTCTGTCTCACAGGCAGGTTGCAGTGTAACATCAGAGGAGACTTCTCAAACTGCACCACTCAGAACTAACCAAACAATGCAGAGATTATTTTTATATAATTGTATTCAATAACCGTAAGAAATGAAACAGTATGAAGTGATTTGTAAATAGGAATACAGATTTGACTTAATGTTTTCATAAATATATATTTCTCCCAGTTTGTCATTATTTTTACCCTCTCAAAGAACCGGAATCGAGAACCGAAAAGAACCGGAATCGAAAAGCAGAACCGGAATCGTTCAAATCCAAACGATACCCAGCCCTATGTGCGATGCAGTAACATCTCACCGCTCACTTACGTTAGCAGTGTCGTAAAAACCGTGGGAAAATGTAAAATACGATGGCGAAGAACAATTTTTGTCCATTCTGGACAAGTGAAAAATGTATTCGGACAAGTAAATTGCCAAACTCACTTGTCCATGGACAAGTACTCTCTAAAAACTTTTTCTCACACTGGCGTGTAGTGTGTAGTGTGTAGTGTGTAGTGTGTAGCGTGTAGTGTGTAGTGTGTTCTGTGTGTAGCGTGTAGCGTGTAGTGTGTAGTGTGTAGCGTGTAGTGTGTAGCGTGTTGCGTGTAGTGTGTAGTGTGTAGTGTGTAGCGTGTTCTGTGTGTAGTGTGTAGTGTGTAGTGTGTTCTGTGTGTAGCGTGTAGTGTGTAGTGTGTAGCGTGTTCTGTGTGTAGCGTGTAGCGTGTAGTGTGTAGCGTGTAGTGTGTAGCGTGTAGCGTGTAGCGTGTAGCGTGTGTACCAGGGTTTGGGGGGCAGGGCAGGGTCATCAGTTGCCGGGCAGACTGCAGACCCTCCAGCAGAGACATCATGGCGTCCAGAACAAACAGCTGACGCAGCAGAACCTTCTGCACACGCCGGTTGTCCTGCACACACACACACCACACACACACACACACACACACACACACACACACACCACACACACACACACACCCACACACACACACACACACACACACACACACACACACACACACACACACACACACACACACACACACACACACACAAATTAAATGTATAAATGAAATAGTGTTAAGTGTGTAAGTATCAGATGATCAGGAGGTAAACTGACCGTCAGGTGGAGCAGCATCCTGCCGGCTTCACAGTCCCACTGATCAGAGGCTGGGTCCAGGAGAGCAGGGTCACACTGCTGCAGCACACTGACACACACACACACACACACACACACACACACACACACACACACACACACAGGTTAGAGCAGAGAACACATGATCACTGTGATCTTTAAAGAGGGTTTCTTCCTCGAAATCTATCAGACAAAGAGCTAAGAATAGAATATCCCACCCCTCAGCTAAGTGTGATTTAAGAGAAGATCTTTCTGATGACTCCGTGTTGAAGTCATGCATGTAGAGTCAGTGTAAAGCTGGGTATTTATTTACATTCACTTGTAAATAATATATATATAATATACTTTAAAAACTACACAATATAGGCTTTGAGCTGGTTTTTGAATGACCAGGAAACATGCTAATGTTACATCCAGTTAGAAGATGTATCCCAGCCCACAACACCACCATAGACTGTGGATATTGTACATACAGTGGAGCCTGTACTGGCGGAGTAATGCGGATGTCTCCCAGATGAACAGTATATTATCCTAGCTAGCCTAGCTTGTGACACCTCCTGAATAGTGTTGGTATATCTATGGACTTACACAATACTACGTTTGTATTTGTCCAAGACCTCTCTGTGGGTACAGTGGTTTTGTGTGTAGTGTTTGTGTGTTGTTGTTGTTGTTGTTCTTGTTGTTGTCTTGTTGTCCTGCTGTGTGTACTGTACCATACACTGTATAACGGTTAGGCCGTTAGCTTCAGCTAGCATGCTAACACTGAGCCGTGTTTTAGTTTCTTTAATCACGAACTCTACTTCAAGTTCGACATGAGCTCTGCACCCGGCCGAGAGCCCCGTGAGCCCCGCGTTACTCAAACAGAGAGGAAGAGAGGAAGAGAGGAAGAGAGGAAGAGAGGAAGAGGAGGCTAACTTATAAACAGACTTACCATCGAACCTCCGCCATTTCTGTTTTCAAATATCCCGGCAACACGAGCGATCTGATTGGCCGCCTGACAGTGACGCTGCAGAACGCTGAGCCAATCAGAATGACATCATAATGAGACAGACCAGAAATAACAAGGGTTAGGGTTTAAAATAAAGAATACAATGAAATACAAAACGGTGAACATTTTGTTATTTTACAGCCATATTTCAAAATGGATTAAATTCATTTGTTTTCTCAGCATTCTTTCACAATACCTCATAATGACCAAGTGAAAAAAGTGTTTTAATAATTTTTGCAAATGAATTAAAAATAAAACACTCAAATATCACATGTGCATAAGTATTCACACCCTTTACTCAGTACGTTGTTGAAGCACCTTACAGCTATTACAGCCTCAAGTCTTCTTGAGGATGATGAGCTTGGCACACCTATCTCTGGGCAGTTTCTCCCATTCTTTTTGCAGATCGTCTCAGGCTCCATCAGGTTGGATGTGGAGCGTCGGTGCACAGCCATTTTCAGATCTCTCCAGAGATGTTCAATCCGGTTCAAGTCTGGGCTCTGTCTGGGCCACTCAAGGACATTCACAGACTTGTCCTGAAGCCACTCCTCTGTTATCTTGGCTGTGTGCTTAGGGTCGTTGTCCTGTTGAAAGGTGAACCTTCGCCCCAGTCTGAGGTCCAGAGCGCTCTGGAGCAGGTTTTCATCAAGGATCTCTCTGTACATTGCTGCATTCATCTTTCCCTTGATCCTGACTGGTCTCCCTGAAGAACATCCCCACAGCCACCACCATGCTTCACTGGAGGAATGGTGTTGGCCAGGTGATGAGCAGTGCCTTGCTCCATGGGGGCTTTCATGTGCTTTTGCTGAGGAGTGGCTTCCTTCACCCTACCAGGAAGGCCTGATTGGTGGAGTGCTTCAGCGATGATGGTTGTCCTTCTAGAAGGTTCTCCCATCTCCACAGAGGAACACTGGAGCTCTGTCAGAGTGACCATCGGGTTCTTGGTCACCTCTCTGACCAAGGCCCTCCTCCCCCGATGCTCAGTTTGGTTTGGGCAGCCAGCTGTAGGAAGAGCCGTGGTGGTTTCAAAAATCTTCCATTTGCAAATGATGGAGACCACTGTGCTCGTTGGGACCTTCAATGCTGCAGAAACATTTTTCTGTACCCTTCCCCAGATCTGTGCCTTGATACAATCCTGTCTCTGAGGTCTACATACAATTCCTTGGACCTCATGACTTGGTTTTAGCTCTGATATGCACTGTCTGTGGGACCTTATACAGGCGTGTTCCTTTCCAAGTCATGTCCAATCTATTGAATTTACTACAGGTGGACTCCAGTCAGGTTATAGAAACATCTGGAGGATGATCAGTGGAAACGGGATGCACTTGAGCTCAATGTTCAGTGTCATAGCAAAGGGTGTGAATACTTATACTTACACGTTTGCAAAAAAATCTTTAAAAACGCGTTCACTTTGTCATTATGGGGTATTGTGTGTGGGATATTGAAAACAGAAATTAATTTAATCCATTTAGAAATAAGGCTGTAACATAACAGAATGTGAAAAAAGTGAAGGGGTATGAATACTTTCCGGATGCACTGTATGTAATATATATGTAATATATGCAGTGTGTTGTATGTAATATATATGTAATATATGCAGTGTGTTGTATGTATATGTAATATATGCAGTGTGTTGTATGTAGTATATATGTAATATATGCAGTGTGTTGTATGTAGTATATATGTTGAACCATGCAGTGTTTGTGTAATATATATGTAATATATGTAATATATATGCAATATATGTAATATTTATGCAGCGCGCGGTGCAGCTGCAGTGCGAGTTGTCCTCGCGCTCCGGTCACGTGCTGCTGTGTTTACTGAGAGCTCTGCAGCAGAGATAGAAGCTAACGGCTAGCAGCAGAGAAGCTAACGGCTAGCTGCTAACAGCAGAGCTAACGGTCCTCTGGGGATAAAACAGCACCGAGAGGAGCATGAGCACACCGAACACACCCGGTACATTATGAGCTAAGGGAGCCGGGAACAGGTACGAGTTCATCGTTTTATAATGTTATATATCACCTGGGTGCTGCTAATGCTAACACACAGCTAGCCGCGGAGCTAACACACAGCTAGCCGCTAAGCTAACCTTACATTAGGTAAATATCAGGTGTTCCCACAGACTGCGTGAGGCTGAGACTCTACCGGGCAGTACACAAACACTGGACAGAGAGGCTTGTCTTTACCTTTACTCATCCTTAGCCTAAAGGTTGTGTGTTTTATTACTAATGAGTTATTATTTCCTTCTCTGTATGTAATGCGTTAGTTTACTCTTTATTATTGCATGTCTTTTTTACCTGCCACCTTCAAGGCCATTTAAGACTAATAACGGAATTCTGATTAAAGTGTTAGCTCAGATTCGGTGCTGATGATGCTAACAGCTAATGTGGCTAACTGACGATGCTGAGAAACGGCGATGAACTCTCAGTGAGCTGCTCAGGTGTCTGCAGGTTCAGCAGTCTGTGTGTGGACCCTAACCCTGCTCAGGTGTCTGCAGGTTCAGCAGTCTGTGTGTGGACCCTAACCCTGCTCAGGTGTCTGCAGGTTCAGCAGTCTGTGTGTGGACCTAACCCTGCTCAGGTGTCTGCCGGTTCAGCAGTCTGTGTGTGGACCCTAACCCTGCTCAGGTGTCTGCAGGTTCAGCAGTCTGTGTGTGGACCCTAACCCTGCTCAGGTGTCTGCAGGTTCAGCAGTCTTTGTGTGGACCCTAACCCTGCTCAGGTGTCTGCCGGTTCAACAGTCTGTGTGTGGACCTAACCCTGCTCAGGTGTCTGCCGGTCAGCAGTCTGTGTGTGGACCCTAACCCTGCTCAGGTGTCTGCAGGTTCAGCAGTCTGTGTGTGGACCCTAACCCATGCTCAGGTGTCTGCAGGTTCAGCAGTCTGTGTGTGGACCCTAACCCTGCTCAGGTGTCTGCAGGTTCAGCAGTCTTTGTGTGGACCCTAACCTGCTCAGGTGTCTGCCGGTTCAGCAGTCTGTGTGTGGACCCTAACCCTGCTCAGGTGTCTGCCGGTTCAGCAGTCTGTGTGTGGACCCTAACCCTGCTCAGGTGTCTGCAGGTTCAGCAGTTGTGTGTGGACCCTACCCTGCTCAGTGTCTGCCGGTTCAGCAGTCTGTGTGTGGACCCTAACCCTGCTCAGGTGTCTGCAGGTTCAGCAGTCTGTGTGTGGACCCTAACCCTGCTCAGGTGTCTGCAGGTTCAGCAGTCTGTGTGTGGACCCTAACCCTGCTCAGGTGTCTGCAGGTTCAGCAGTCTGTGTGTGGACCCTAACCCTGCTCAGGTGTCTGCAGGTTCAGCAGTCTGTGTGTGGACCCTAACCCTGCTCAGGTGTCTGCAGGTTCAGCAGTCTGTGTGTGGACCCTAACCCTGTTCAGGTGTCTGCAGGTTCAGCAGTCTGGTGTGGACCCTAACCCTGCTCAGGTGTCTGCGGTTCAGCAGTCTGTGTGTGGACCCTAACCCTGCTCAGGTGTCTGCCGGTTCAGCAGTCTGTGGGTGGACCCTAACCCTGCTCAGGTGTCTGCAGGTCAGCAGTCTGTGTGTGGACCCTAACCCTGCTCAGGTGTCTGCAGGTTCAGCAGTCTGTGTGTGGACCACCCTGCTCAGGTGTCTGCCGGTTCAGCAGTCGTGTGTGGACCTAACCCTGCTCAGGTGTCTGCAGGTTCAGCAGTCTGTGTGTGGACCCTAACCCTTATGAAGTCTGAGGACTGTAGTTTAATGTTCACAAAGAGAAAGAGAATCACACATCTGGTTTAATAAGCCTGAAATATATTGTGTTTTTATCTCTGCTGTTTCTGTTGGGATGCACAAAGCTCTCTCTAAGCCATGCTCATACATCCCTCTGTGGAAGAAGCTAATCATTGTTTTGAACCCATGTATTATTCATAAAGACAGTCAGACAGTGAACTCCTGTATGTTATTAACAATCAGAGCCACGCAGGGCCGTCTCACCAACCCCACTGGATCCTTTATTTAAATATCAGATCTGAACTCACACAGGGAATCGACCCAGGACTCTCATAATGAGATGTTCACTTTAATGTGATCTAAAACACAGAAGAGCAGCAGATCTGAGGGGCTGTTAACAGTGTGTGTGTGTGTGTGTGTGTGTGTGTGTGTGTGTGTGTGTGTGTGTGTGTGTGTGTGTGTGTGTGTGTGTGTGTGTGTGTGTGTGTGTGTGTGTGTGTGTGTGTGTGTGTGTGTGTTCTCTCAGGTGTGTGTTGTACCAGCAGCAGGATGCCAATCCCTCCTCCACCAGGGGGACCCCCTTCGCCCCCCACCTTCAGCCAGGTAACATGCACACACACACACACACACACACACACACACACACGTAAACACTGTAGTTTTGCAGCAGCTTTTGAAAGCTGTATGTTCAGTTTCAGTCATCAGTTAGTTTTCTCCTCTCTCCTTATGGCGGGTGTTTTTTCACATGTTTATTCCACATAGTTTTTTTGACTGCTTGTGTGTGTGTGTGGAGAAACACACACTGTGAGAAACACACACTGTGAGAAACACACTGTGAGGAACACACACTGTGAGAAACACACACTGTGAGAAACACACTGTGAGGAACACACACTGTGAGAAACACACACTGTGAGAAGCACACTGTGAGAAACACACACTGTGAGAAACACACACTGTGAGAAGCACACTGTGAGAAGCACACTGTGAGAAACACACACTGTGAGAAACACACTGTGAGGAACACACACTGTGAGAAACACACACTGTGAGAAACACACTGTGAGGAACACACACTGTGAGAAACACACACTGTGAGAAGCACACTGTGAGAAACACACACTGTGAGAAACACACTGTGAGGAACACACTGTGAGGAACACACTGTGAGGAACACACCTGTGAGAACACCCTGAGAAACACACCCTGTGAGAAACACACACTGTGAGAAACACATTGTGAGAAACACACACTGTGAGAAACACACACTGTGAGGAACACGCTGTGAGAAACACACCTGTGAGAAACACACACTGTGAGGAACACACACTGTGAGAAACACACTGTGAGAACCACACTGTGAGGAACACACTGTGAGGAACACACTGTGAGAAACACACACTGTGAGAAACACACTGTGAGGAACACACACAGTGAGGAACACACTGTGAGAAACACACTGTGAGAAACACACTGTGAGGAACACACTGTGAGAAACACACACTGTGAGAAACACACTGTGAGGAACACACACTGAGGAACACACTGTGAGAAACACACTGTGAGGAACACACACTGTGAGGAACACACTGTGAGAAACACACTGTGAGAAACACACACTGAGGAACACACTGTGATGAACACACTGAGAAACACACACTGTGAGAAACACACTGTGAGGAACACACTGTGAGAAACACACTGTGAGAAACACACTGTGAGGAACACACTGTGAGAAACACACTGTGAGAAACACACTGTGAGAAACACACTGTGAGGAACACACACTGTGAGAAACACACTGTGAGGAACACACTGTGAGAAACACACTGTGAGGAACACACTGTGAGAAACACACTGTGAGAAACACACACTGTGAGAAACACACTCTGAGAAACACACTGTGAGGAAAACACACTGTGAGGAACACACTGTGAGAAACACACTGTGAGGAACACACTGTGAGGAACACACTGAGAAACACACTGTGAGAAACACACTGTGAGGAACACACTGTGAGAAACACACTGTGAGAAACACACACTGAGGAACACACTGTGAGAAACACACTGTGAGAAACACACTGTGAGGAACACACTGTGAGAAACACACACTGTGAGGAACACACTGTGAGAAACACACCTGTGAGGAACGCACTGTGAGAAACACACACTGTGAGGAACACACTGAGAAACACACACTGTGAGGAACACACACTCTGAGAAACACACACTCTGAGAAACACACACTGTGAGGAACACACGGTGAGGAACACACACTGTGAGAAACACACACTGTGAGAAACACACACTGTGAGGAACACACTGAGAAACACACACTGTGAGAAACACACACTGAGGAACACACTGTGAGAAACACACACTGTGAGAAAAACACACTGAGGAACACACTGTGAGAAACACACTGTGAGAAACACGCTGTGAGAAACACACACTGTGAGGAACACACACTGAGAAACACACACTGTGAGAAACACACACTGAGGAACACACGGTGAGGAACACACACTGTGAGAAACACACACTGTGAGAAACACACTGAGAAACACACACTGTGAGGAACACACTGTGGAAAAACACACTGAGGAACACACTGTGAGAAACACGCTGTGAGAAACACACTGTGAGGAACACACTGTGAGAAACACACACTGTGAGAAACACACTGTGAGAAACACACACTGTGAGAAACACGCTGTGAGAAACACTGTGAGGAACACACTGTGAGGAACACACACTGAGAAACACACACTGAGAAACACACTGAGGAACACACACTGTGAGGAACACACACTGTGAGAAATGTGAGAAACACACACTGTGAGAAACACACACTGTGAGGAACACACTGTGAGAAACACACTGTGAGAAACACACTGTGAGGAACACACGCTGTGAGAAACACACACTGTGAGAAACACGCTGTGAGAAACACACTGTGAGGAATGTGAGAAACACACTGTGAGAAACACACACTGTGAGAAACACACACTGTAAGAAACACACACTGTGAGGAACACGCTGTGAGGAACACACTGTGAGGAACACACTGTGAGGAACACACACTGTGAGAAATGTGAGAAACACACACTGTGAGGAACACGCTGTCAGGAACACACTGTGAGAAACACACACTGTGAGGAACACACTGAGAGGAACACGCACTGAGAAACACACACTGTGAGGAACACACTGTGAGGAACACGCACTGAGAAACACACACTGTGAGGAACACACTGTGAGAAACACGCTGTGAGGAACACACACTGTGAGAAACACACACTGTGAGAAACACACTGAGAGGAACACACTGTGAGAAACACACACTGTGAGGAACACACACTGTGAGGAACACACTGAGAAACACACACTGTGAGAAACACACCTGTGAGAAACACACACTGAGGAACACACTGTGAGAAACACACTGTGAGGAACACACTGTGAGAAACACACACTGAGGAACACACTGTGAGAAACACACTGTGAGAAACACACTGTGAGGAACACACTGTGAGAAACACACACTGTGAGGAACACACTGTGAGAAACACACTGTGAGAAACACACCTGTGAGGAGCACACTGTGAGGAACACACTGTGAGAAACACACTGTGAGAAACACACCTGTGAGGAATGCACTGTGAGAAACACACACTGTGAGGAACACACTGAGAAACACACACTGTGAGGAACACACACTGTGAGAAACACACTCTGAGAAACACACACTGTGAGGAACACACGGTGAGGAACACACACTGTGAGAAACACACACTGTGAGGAACACACTGTGAGGAACACACTGTGAGGAACACACTCTGAGAAACACACCTGTGAGGAATGCACTGTGAGAAACACACACTGTGAGGAACACACTGAGAAACACACACTGTGAGGAACACACACTGTGAGAAACACACTCTGAGAAACACACACTGTGAGGAACACACGGTGAGGAACACACACTGTGAGAAACACACACTGTGAGGAACACACTGAGAAACACACACTGTGAGAAACACACACTGAGGAACACACTGTGAGAAACACACACTGTGAGAAACACACTGTGAGAAACACGCTGTGAGAAACACACACTGTGAGGAACACACACTGAGAACACACACTGTGAGAAAACACACACTGAGAAGAACACACGGTGAGGAACACACACTGTGAGAAACACACACTGTGAGAAACACACTGAGAAACACACACTGTGAGGAACACACTGTGGAAAAACACACTGAGAAACACGCTGTGAGAAACACACTGTGAGGAACACACACTGAGAAACACACACTGTGAGAAACACACACTGAGGAACACACGGTGAGGAACACACACTGTGAGAAACACACACTGTGAGAAACACACTGAGAAACACACACTGTGAGGAACACACTGTGGAAAAACACACTGTAAGGAACACACTGTAAGAAACACACACTGTGAGAAACACACTGTGAGAAACAAACACTGTGAGAAACACACTGTGAGAAACACACTGTGAGAAACACACACTGTGAGAAACACACTGTGAGAAACACGCTGTGAGAAACACACTGTGAGGAATGTGAGAAACACACACTGTGAGAAACACACACTGTGAGAAACACACACTGTAAGAAACACACACTGTGAGGAACACGCTGTGAGGAACAAACTGTGAGAAACACGCTGTGAGGAACACACACTGTGAGAAACACACACTGTGAGAAATGTGAGAAACACACACTGTGAGAAACACACACTGTGAGGAACACGCTGTCAGGAACACACTGTGAGAAACACACACTGTGAGGAACACGCACTGAGAAACACACACTGTGAGGAACACACTGTGAGGAACACACTGTGAGAAACACACACTGTGAGAAACACACTGAGAGAAACACACACTGTGAGAAACACACTGAGAGGAACACACTGTGAGAAACACACACTGTGAGAAACACACTGAGAGGAACACACTGTGAGAAACACACTGTGAGAAACACACACTGTGAGAAACACACTGAGAGGAACACACTGTGAGGAACACACTGTGAGAAACACACACTGTGAGAAACACACTGAGAGGAACACACTGTGAGAAACACACACTGTGAGGAACACACACTGTGAGGAACACACTGAGAAACACACACTGTGAGAAACACACACTGAGAAACACACACTGTGAGGAACACACTGTGAGAAACACACACACTGAGAAACACACACTGAGAAACACACACTGAGAAACACACACTGTGAGGAACACACTGTGAGAAACACACTGTGAGAAACACACACTGTGAGGAACACGCACTGTGAGGAACACACTGAGAAACACACACTGTGAGAAACACACTGTGAGGAACACACTGAGAAACACACACTGTGAGGAACACACACTGTGAGGAACACACTGAGAAACACACACTGTGAGGAACACACTGTGAGAAACACACACTGTGAGGAACACACTGTGAGAAACACACACTGTGAGGAACACACTGTGAGGAACACACTGTGAGAAACACACACTGTGAGAAACACACACTGTGAGGAACACACTGTGAGGAACACACACTGTGAGGAACAGACTGAGAAACACACACTGTGAGAAACACACACTGTGAGAAACACACTGTGAGGAACACACTGTGAGAAACACACACTGTGAGAAACACACTGTGAGAAACACGCTGTGAGAAACACGCTGTGAGAAACACACACTGTGAGGAACACACACTGTGAGAAACACACTGTGAGGAACACACACTGTGAGAAACACACACTGAGAAACACACACTGTGAGAAACACACACTTTGAGGAACACACACTGAGAAACACACACTGTGAGGAACACACACTGAGAAACACAGACTGAGAAACACACACTGTGAGAAACACACACTGAGAAACACACACTGTGAGGAACACACACTGAGAAACACACACTGTGAGAAACACACTGTGAGGAACACACACTGTGAGGAACACACTGAGAAACACACACTGTGAGAAACACACACTGTGAGAAACACACACTGTGAGGAACACACTGTGAGGAACACACACTGTAAGAAACACACACTGTGAGAAACACACTGTAAGAAACACACACTGTGAGAAACACACTGTGAGGAACACACTGTGAGAAACATACACTGTGAGAAACACGCTGTGAGAAACAGACTGTGAGGAACACACACTGTGAGGAACACACTGAGAAACACACACTGTGAGAAACACACACTGTGAGGAACACACTGTAAGAAACACACACTGTGAGAAACACACTGTGAGGAACACACACTGTGAGAAACACACTGTGAGAAACACACTGTGAGGAACACACTGTGAGAAACACACACTGTGAGAAACACGCTGTGAGAAACACACTGTGAGGAACACGCTGTGAGGAACACGCTGTGAGGAACACGCTGTGAGAAACACACACTGTGAGGAACACACTGTGAGGAACACACACTATGAGAAACACGCTGTGAGAGACACACTGTGAGGAACACGCTGTGAGGAACACGCTGTGAGGAACACGCTGTGAGAAACACACACTGTGAAAAACGTCAGAATTTTGAAATGTTGAGAAAAAAGTCACCAAATGCTCTGTATGTGATGACTACTTCCATTCTTGAGAGGATAATAAATACATGGATCCTGAGATTGATGCTCAAGCCGGGGACCAGTGAGAGTTTTCTAACATAATGAATGATTCCCCAGGCGAGCAGCACCCCCCCCCTGCTGAGCGCTGAGGAGGCTCCGGACCGCCACCCCCTGCTGAGCGACCTCCTCCTCTCCTCCAGGCTCAGGACGGTGTCTCTGGTGAACGACCGCAGCGCGCCGATGCTGGACAGTAAGAGCCAGACACAGACTGATCACCCATACATTCGCTTATACCAATACCTGCAGCAGCCGCACGGCCAGCAGGGGGCGCCGGAGAACACCAGGACAACGTTTGAACTAGAGAGTAAGACGACTTTGTGATGTTAGCGCCACCTGCAGGAGGCTCAGGGTCGCCGCTGAGTTATCAAACAGATTTACAGCCAATTACTGCTCAGCGGAGAACCTCAGGGAACCTTCACAGTCCAATTAGTGAGCCCTGAGATGTTGAGACCCCCAAAGTGTTTTCAGAATGAGAATCAGAATACCTCTATCAGTCCCACAGAGGGGACATTCACATTGTTCCAGCAGAAAAGAGCCACAGACAGCTTCATGCTAACTAAGAAGCATGCATAACATCCTGTAACAGTTCTGAGGATTTAGCAGCCAGGTATAAGATAAGAGGAGAGAGAGGAGAGGAGAGAGAGGAGAGGAGAGAGAGAGGAGAGAAGAGGAGAGAGAGGAGAGAGAGGAGAGGAGAGGAGAGAAGAGGAGAGAGAGGAGAGAGGAGAGAGAGGAGAGAGAGAGAGAGAGGAGAGGAGAGGAGATGAGAGGAGAAGAGAGGAGATGAGAGGAGAAGAGAGGAGGAGAGGAGATCAGATCAGAAGTACTTTATTGATCCCAATGTGTGAAATGTTTGCGTAGCAGCAGCATAAAAAAACAAGGCATTTTACATCACACGTCACATGTTAGACGCTTTTATCCAAAGCGACTCACATACTCAATACTGAGGGCAATCCCCACAGGAGCACTTTGGGGTGAAGGGTCTCAGGGACACAACGACATGCTGACTGCAGTGGGGTTTGAACCTGAGCTCCCCTGATCCCAACACCAACGCACTAGTCCACTGCGCCACACGCCTCCCATTAAAAATTCAAAGACTAGAAATAACCAATCCTAAATGTAAACATCTCAATAGAAATAAAATAGCATTAAAAAAAAAAAGTAGAAAATATACATGTTGAATTACAAATGTACAGTAACAACATATAAAGCAGGATTTATATATCCATAAGTATGTGAGGAATTATATATATATATATATATATATATATATATATATATATACACAGTTATGATGAGTTCTGATAGAAATGTATAGTAGGGTCTCCAGCTCATAGAGACTGCTGGATGCTGACCTGCATGTTGGGACATTTAAAGGATTAGGGTTAGTTGAGTAAAATACTTTAATGTGGACAATAGTTTAAAATGCTTTGGCGGGTCAGGACAGTTTCAGGGTAGTTTCAGAGTAGTGTCAGAGTAGTGTCAGAGTAGTGTCAGAGTAGTTTCAGAGTAGTTTCAGAGTAGTGTCAGAGTAGTGTCAGAGTAGTGTCAGAGTAGTTTCAGAGTAGTGTCAGAGTAGTTTCAGAGTAGTTTCAGAGTAGTGTCAGAGTAGTGTCAGAGTAGTGTCAGAGTAGTGTCAGAGTAGTGTCAGAGTAGTTTCAGAGTAGTTTCAGAGTAGTGTCAGAGTAGTGTCAGAGTAGTGTCAGAGTAGTGTCAGAGTAGTTTGAGTAGTTTCAGAGTAGTTTCAGAGTAGTTTGAGTAGTGTCAGAGTAGTGTCAGAGTAGTGTCAGAGTAGTTTGAGTAGTTTCAGAGTAGTTTCAGAGTAGTTTCAGAGTAGTGTCAGAGTAGTGTCAGAGTAGTTTCAGAGTAGTTTGAGTAGTTTCAGAGTAGTTTCAGGGGTTATTGAGGAAGCTGAGTTCCTTTCTGAGACTTCAGGACCCAACATGTCAGTTTACCCAGAGAGCAGCTGTATACGTCCAGAGGATCCATAACATCTCCACATCGACCCCAAATATAGTTTAATTTTCTTAAAATATTCAGAGTTTTCTCTCAAATTATTCAGAATATTGTTCTCTACATATCTGAAGATAAGGAGGCGTGATGCTCACAGGTTTCTATCTAATGTGGAGACGGAGAGGAGCGTCTCGACCTGCCGTCTCACAGGTGTTCCCTGACCATCGGCCTTTAATAAGACGACTACACGTGATTGAATACAGGATAACAAACATCACAGCAGCAAACACACACTGTCATATTGATCTGATATGAGAGTCAGAGCTCACTGTTCACCTGTTGACCTGTTCACCTGTTGTTGTTTCTGTTCCACTTCTCTCTGTCCCGCCTCATGTTTTTAATGTCGTGGCGCTTCATGATAACTTCTCTCTCCTTCCTCACTAATCTTTAATCAATCAAAGCTGATTGTGGGATGAATATTTGATATATTTAGCACCACAGGGTTACTGTCTGTTGGGATAAGATGAGCATCAGGGACATTATAAGTTATTCTGAATAACAACAGAGAACAATTTTGGATATTTTCTGAAAATTAAAAAGTAAACTTGTGCAAAAGAAATCTTTATTTTCTGAAATTCAAGTGGAAATAAAACATTTGAAAAAAACGTTATTTTTACAAAACATACTCAAAAAGTAGTTGAAGCTGAAAATGTAGAAAAAGGAACTTGGGATATTTTCTGCCTGAGATTCAAAGGCGTAACTTCATTCCAGTGCAACTCAAACATTTAGGCAAAAATACATTTTCAGAAATTTAAATGAAGTGAATCTGAAAAGAGTATTTTCTCAGATTTGAAAAACAACCTGAAACTCCTGAGACCCAGCTGAGCGTCCCTGAGCGTCCTGCAGAGCACCTGTCATGTGATCTGAACATGTCTCAGTCTGGTGAAAACAGTAAAACGTTGTTGAAGCTGAAACTGTAGAAACAAGATTTTATTAAACTCTGCTTCAGTTTTATAATCATGTTGTTTAATGATGTCACTGTCTGTCACTCATGCTGTGCTGTCGCTGATGTCGGAGCTGCGTGGAGCGTAAACACAAAACTACCATCTCACTTTATCTCACTTTATCTCACTCCATTCAACACTTCCATCTCACTTTATCTCACTTTATCTCACTCCATTCAATACTCCCATCTCACTCCATTCAACACTACCATCTCACTCCATTCAACACTACCATCTCACTTTATCTCACTCCATTCAATACTCCCATCTCACTCCATTGAACACTACCGTCTCACTCCATTGAACACTACCATCTCACTCCATTCAACACTACCATCTCACTCCATTCAACACTACCATCTCGGTCCATTCAACACTACTATCTCACTCCATTCAACACTACCATCTCACTCCATTCAACACTACCATCTCACTTTATCTCACTCCATTCAATACTCCCATCTCACTCCTTTCAATACTACCGTCTCACTCCATTCAACACTACCATCTCGGTCCATTCAACACTACTATCTCACTCCATTCAACACTACCATCTCACTCCATTCAACACTACCATCTCACTTTATCTCACTCCATTCAATACTCCCATCTCACTCCATTCAACACTACCATCTCACTCCATTCAATACTCCCATCTCACTCCATTCAACACTACCATCTCACTCCATTCAACACTACCGTCTCACTCCATTCAATACTCCCATCTCACTCCATTCAACACTACCATCTCACTCCATTCAACACTACCATCTCACTCCATTCAACACTACCATCTCACTCCATTCAACACTACCATCTCGGTCCATTCAACACTACTATCTCACTCCATTCAACACTACCATCTCACTCCATTCAACACTACCATCTCACTTTATCTCACTCCATTCGATACTCCCATCTCACTCCATTCAACACTACCATCTCACTCCATTCAACACTACCATCTCACTCCATTCAATACTCCCATCTCACTCCATTCAACACTACCGTCTCACTCCATTCAACACTACCATCTCACTCCATTCAACACTACCGTCTCACTCCATTCAACACTACCATCTCACTCCATTCAACACTACCATCTCACTCCATTCAACACTACCACCTCACTCCATTCAACACTACCATCTCACTTATCTCACTCCATTCAACACTACCATCTAACTCCATTCAACACTACCACCTCACTCCATTCAACACTACCATCTCACTTGTCTCACTCCATTCAACACTACCATCTCACTTATCTCACTCCATTCATCACTACCACCTCACTCCATTCAACACTACCATCTCACTTATCTCACTCCATTCAACACTACCATCTCACTTTATCTCACTCCATTCAACACTACCATCTCACTTTATCTCACTCCATTCAGCACTACCATCTCACTTCCATCTCACTCCATTCAGCACTACCATCTCACTCCATTCAACACTACCATCTCACTTTATCTCACTCCATTCAATACTCCCATCTCACTCCATTCAACACTACCGTCTCACTCCATTCAACACTACCATCTCACTCCATTCAACACTACCGTCTCACTCCATTCAATACTCCCATCTCACTCCATTCAACTCTACCGTCTCACTCCATTCAACACTACCATCTCACTCCATTCAACACTACCACCTCACTCCATTCAACACTACCGTCTCACTCCATTCAACACTACCATCTCACTTATCTCCCTCCATTCAACACTACCACCTCACTCCATTCAACACTACCGTCTCACTCCATTCAACACTACCATCTGACTTATCTCACTCCATTCAACACTACCATCTGACTCCATGCAACACTACCACCTCACTCCATTCAACACTACCGTCTCACTCCATTCAACACTACCATCTCACTTTATCTCACTCCATTCAACACTTCCATCTCACTTTATTTCACTCCATTCAACACTACCATCTCACTTTATCTCACTCCATTCAGCACTACCATCTCACTTTATCTCACTCCATTCAGCACTAACATCTCACTTATCTCACTCCATTCAGCACTTCCATCTCACTCCATTCAACACTACCGTCTCACTCCATTCAACACTACCACCTCACTCCATTCAACACTACCGTCTCACTCCATTCAACACTACCACCTCACTCCATTCAACACTACCGTCTCACTCCATTCAACACTACCATCTAACTCCATTCAACACTACCACCTCACTCCATTCAACACTACCGTCTCACTCCATTCAACACTACCATCTCACTCCATGCAACACTACCGTCTCACTCCATTCAACACTACCACCTCATTCCATTCAACACTACCACCTCACTCCATTCAACACTACCGTCTCACTCCATTCAACACTACCACCTCACTCCATTCAACACTACCATCTCACTTTATCTCACTCCATTCAATACTCCCATCTCACTCCATTCAATACTCCCATCTCACTCCATTCAACACTACCGTCTCACTCCATTCAACACTACCATCTCACTCCATTCAACACTACCGTCTCACTCCATTCAATACTCCCATCTCACTCCATTCAACACTACCGTCTCACTCCATTCAACACTACCGTCTCACTCCATTCAACACTACCGTCTCACTCCATTCAACCCTACCGTCTCACTCCATTCAACACTACCATCTCACTCCATTCAACACTACCACCTCACTCCATTCAACACTACCATCTCACTTATCTCACTCCATTCAACACTACCATCTAACTCCATTCAACACTACCACCTCACTCCATTCAACACTACCATCTCACTTATCTCACTCCATTCAGCACTAACATCTCACTTATCTCACTCCATTCAGCACTTCCATCTCACTCCATTCAACACTACCGTCTCACTCCATTCAACACTACCACCTCACTCCATTCAACACTACCGTCTGACTCCATTCAACACTACCACCTCACTCCATTCAACACTACCGTCTCACTCCATTCAACACTACCATCTAACTCCATTCAACACTACCACCTCACTCCATTCAACACTACCGTCTCACTCCATTCAACACTACCATCTCACTCCATGCAACACTACCGTCTCACTCCATTCAACACTACCACCTCATTCCATTCAACACTACCACCTCACTCCATTCAACACTACCGTCTCACTCCATTCAACACTACCACCTCACTCCATTCAACACTACCATCTCACTTTATCTCACTCCATTCAATACTCCATCTCACTCCATTCAATACTCCCATCTCACTCCATTCAACACTACCGTCTCACTCCATTCAACACTACCATCTCACTCCATTCAACACTACCGTCTCACTCCATTCAATACTCCCATCTCACTCCATTCAACACTACCGTCTCACTCCATTCAACACTACCGTCTCACTCCATTCAACACTACCGTCTCACTCCATTCAACCCTACCGTCTCACTCCATTCAACACTACCATCTCACTCCATTCAACACTACCACCTCACTCCATTCAACACTACCATCTCACTTATCTCACTCCATTCAACACTACCATCTAACTCCATTCAACACTACCACCTCACTCCATTCAACACTACCATCTCACTTATCTCACTCCATTCAACACTACCACCTCACTCCATTCAACACTACCATCTCACTTATCTCACTCCATTCAACACTACCATCTCACTTTATCTCACTCCATTCAACACTACCATCTCACTTTATCTCACTCCATTCAGCACTACCATCTCACTTCCATCTCACTCCATTCAGCACTACCATCTCACTCCATTCAACACTACCATCTCACTTTATCTTACTCCATTCAATACTCCCATCTCACTCCATTCAACACTACCGTCTCACTCCATTCAATACTCCCATCTCACTCCATTCAACTCTACCGTCTCACTCCATTCAACACTACCACCTCACTCCATTCAACACTACCGTCTCACTCCATTCAACACTACCATCTCACTTATATCCCTCCATTCAACACTACCACCTCACTCCATTCAACACTACCGTCTCACTCCATTCAACACTACCATCTCACTTATCTCACTCCATTCAACACTACCATCTGACTCCATGCAACACTACCACCTCACTCCATTCAACACTACCGTCTCACTCCATTCAACACTAACATCTCACTTTATCTCACTCCATTCAACACTTCCATCTCACTTTATTTCACTCCATTCAACACTACCATCTCACTTTATCTCACTCCATTCAGCACTACCATCTCACTTTATCTCACTCCATTCAGCACTAACATCTCACTTATCTCACTCCATTCAGCACTTCCATCTCACTCCATTCAACACTACCGTCTCACTCCATTCAACACTACCACCTCACTCCATTCAACACTACCGTCTCACTCCATTCAACACTACCACCTCACTCCATTCAACACTACCGTCTCACTCCATTCAACACTACCATCTAACTCCATTCAACACTACCGTCTCACTCCATTCAACACTACCATCTCACTCCATGCAACACTACCGTCTCACTCCATTCAACACTACCACCTCACTCCATTCAACACTACCACCTCACTCCATTCAACACTACCGTCTCACTCCATTCAACACTACCACCTCACTCCATTCAACACTACCGTCTCAATCCATTCAACACTACCATCTCACTTTATCTCACTCCATTCAACACTTCCATCTCACTTTATTTCACTCCATTCAACACTACCATCTCACTTTATCTCACTCCATTCAGCACTACCATCTCACTTTATCTCACTCCATTCAGCACTACCATCTCACTTTATCTCACTCCATTCAGCACTACCATCTCACTTATCTCACTCCATTCAACACTACCATCTCACTTTATCTCACTCCATTCAGCACTACCATCTCACTTTATCTCACTCCATTCAACACTTCCATCTCACTCCATTCAACCCTACCATCTCACTTAATCTCACTCCATTCAATAATACCATCTCACTTTATCTCACTCCATTCAGCACTACCATCTCACTTTATCTCACTCCATTCAACACTACCATCTCACTTTATCTCACTCCATACACCACTACCATCTCACTTTATCTCACTCCATTCAACACTACCATCTCACTTTATTTCACTCCATTCAGCACTACCATCTCACTTTATCTCACTCCATTCAGCACTACCATCTCACTTTATCTCACTCCATTCAACACTACCATCTCACTTTATCTCACTCCATTCAATAATACCATCTCACTTTATCTCACTTCCTCTGTCTTTCTCTCAACTGAGTGTTATGAGTGCCCCCCCCCACCCTCCCTCACCTGTCCAATGGTTGTGGTCCTCAGAGCCAAAAAGAGGCGGAGCAGCGGGAGCCAATGGCAGCGCAGCAGGGAGCCCGTCAGGTGCGGCTCCACCAATAGGAGGGCTGTTCCCGGGCGGAGCTCCCAAACTGAGAGCAGTGGGAGGTAAAGAGACAGTTCTGTTCATGATTCTATTAGTTTGTAATGTACAGTGAGTGAGTATAACCGTATCAGCCCTAGAAAGAAATCTGAAAAAGAGTCGTCTTATATTCGGCGTCTAGACTTAGAGACGGAGAGAC
>JASDAP010000106.1:37500-47500 GCA_031216635.1 Dissostichus eleginoides | reverse complement strand
ACCAGGTCACACCAGGTCTCACCAGGTCACACCAGGTCTCCCCAGGTCTCACCAGGTCCCACCAGGTCTCCCCAGGTCCCACCAGGTCTCATGTTTAAATGTTTAAATCTGTTCTGTTTGACTGATAAACAGCTTCCAGTATGTCATGTGTGTTTCTTGAGTCCTCTTTGTGTGGCAGGTCAACAGGAATCACCTGAAGTGTCGGTGTGGGGATGAAGGGGTTAAAACCACGTCTAAATGAGTGAAATAGAAACAAAACGTGTTGAGATTTAGATTATTTTAATACGAAACTTCTCGAAAAACTGATGATTATTTTCTATTTTTCCCTCTGTATTAATTCATGACTTTAATTGCTCTCACTGAATCTTTACTTTTTAAATAATGACTTAGTGGTGATGCTTAGACACCAGAATACAGTCGTTACAGGTAGAGTCACACCTGGGTTAATGATCATTATGGGATGTTTCACTATCATTGAAGTTGTTTCTGTTTAATTCAGATCTCACGTTATCATCGAGCCGCTCTTATAGAGATCTCCATTAAAGAGACTGAGTATTTAAGATGTGCTACAGGTGTTACAGCAAGGTGTGACACCTCTCAGTAACTCAGAGCGGCCTGTACTACGAAGCCGGACGAAGCTAACTTCAGGGAGAACTCTGGGTTTCCGGTCCTACGACGCTGGTTCTCTTCTTAGCGGGCTAGATCTCCATGGTAACTGATGCTGAGCGGCTAACCTGGTCCGGAGCAGGTTAGGTTGCAGGCTAAGAGATCAAGTCAGTGAAAGCACCGCCTGCTGACCAATCAGAGCTCAGTGTGCGGAGTTTAAAGCGATCAAGTCATATTACAGGAGAAAGGAAATACAGAGAAACTGCCGTTGCAGGAAAGACGGCCGGCAGAAATCACCGACTGTGAACGTGAACATGAATAGAATATCACCTCCCATCTTCAGAGCAATCTGACTATTATAACATTAGCGTTAAGAAAGCTTACTGAAATATCTGCCACAACACAAGTAACCGGATCAAAGTAACATTACGTACAGTCCACTGTGAGTGCAGACGTGGATGTGTCCCATTATCATTCATATCACATCACATCATAATGTATCATATATCTCCTTATCTGAGTCAGCTGAGCCGGATCTGGCCGTGCAACACTCACAGTGTCACATACTGTCTGCAGAAGGATTATTTTAAGCAACACTTTAAGTTGAGGAAACACTCGAGTCAAATGTAATGAAAGTCAGATCGTGTCTTAGACGGGGCAGTGATATCATAAACCTGTTGATGTACTAGTGGAGCCTCGCAGCGGCGAAACTGTGGCGCGCTTACACTGCAGGTGAGCCGCATTTGCGCTTCAGATGAGGCTCCCTCCGCAAAAATTAAGCACCCTCCGCGAGGTGAGGCCCCCTCCGCGAGGTGAGGCCCCACGCAGTCTGCGTGATCGGCCTGTAGGGAGGGGCGGCCCTGAGTACAGGTGAGGAGCGTTTACCTGCGGCAGGAAGCCCCGCCCCCTTCTCACCTGTTAACCAGTGACTCTGTGCTACCTGTAGTGTTAGCTCCTAGCTGATGAAGTGTGTACCTGACGCTCCAATAAACACCTGTCTGCCTGCTGAATAACAACAGAACATCTGGAGTTATCATTCACTCAATCATTCAAGTCTTTATCCCTAACGATGGAGGTAAGGTGTCATTTAAAGGGTGGTTTTTATTATGTATTTATATTATAATATTAGTTTAGAGGGACTACACACATACACACACATCTACACACACACACATATACACACATACACACACAGATATACACACATATATACACACATACACACACACAGATATACACACACACAGATATACACATATACACACACATATATACACATATACACACATACACACACAGATATACACACATATATACACACATACACACACACAGATATACACATATACACACATATATACACACACATCCACACATACATACATACACACATATATACACACACACATATACACACACACAGATATACACACACATCCACACATATACATACATACACACATATATACACACACACATATACACACACACAGATATACACACACATATACACACACACACAGATATACACACACATATATACATACATACACACATATATACACACACACAGATATACACACACATATATACATACATACACACACATCCACACATATACATACATACACACATATATACACACACATATATACACACACACAGATATACACACACACACATATATACACACACAGATATACACACATACGTACACACATATATACACACACACAGATATACACACACACATATACACACATATATACACACACATATATACACACACAGACTTCCCTACCTGTCAGTGATGTAAACAGAGAGGCTCACTGCTCACATGAAGCCCACTGTAGATCCGCATAGTACACGGATGTGGGCCGACTGAGCATGCGCAGTGGAGTCCCGCCTCTGTCCGTCAGATGAATGGAGAGAGAGAGAGAGAGATAATAATTAAAGCTTTCAGAGACTTTTAAAACGTGTACTCCCTATTGATTTAAATAGCGGATATAGAAGAGTTCATACTGGGGAGTTTATTGAGTTCTAAAATAAAGATAAACTGATTTAGAGACGTCTCTTTCTCAGTGAGTCAATGGGGAAAGTCTTTTTTTGGCACAAATGACGTCACTGAGTCTGTAGTACCAGTGTTTGGCCGCTAGGGACACTTCGGGGGTGGGGGGAGGTTTATTATTACTTTTGCACAATTTGACTTATTTATATAATTTAATGTCATAAAGAAAGCAATTACTGCTGGGGACATTTTGAGAAAGCAACGTGTGTTTCTGAATGAAACCCATTCAAAAAGCCTCACCGTCAGTGACCACCAGGGGGAGGGAAAGACCAGTCAGTGACCACCAGGGGGAGGGAAAGGCCAGTCAGTGACCACCAGGGGGAGGGAAAGACCAGTCAGTGACCACCAGGGGGAGGGAAAGACCAGTCAGTGACCACCAGGGGGAGGGAAAGACCAGTCAGTGACCACCAGGGGGAGGGAAAGACCAGTCAGTGACCACCAGGGGGAGGGAAAGACCAGTCGGGAAAGGCCAGTCAGTGACCACCAGGGGGAGGGAAAGACCAGTCAGTGACCACCAGGGGGAGGGAAAGGCCAGTCAGTGACCACCAAGGGGAGGGAAAGGCCAGTCAGTGACCACCAGGGGGAGGTAAAGACCAGTCAGTGACCACCAGGGGAGGGAAAGGCCAGTCAGTGACCACCAGGGGGAGGGAAAGACCAGTCAGTGACCACCAGGGGGAGGGAAAGGCCAGTCAGTGACCACCAAGGGGAGGGAAAGGCCAGTCAGTGACCACCAGGGGGAGGGAAAGACCAGTCAGTGACCACCAGGGGGAGGGAAAGACCAGTCAGTGACCACCAGGGGGAGGGAAAGGCCAGTCAGTGACCACCAAGGGGAGGGAAAGACCAGTCAGTGACCACCAGGGGGAGGGAAAGACCAGTCAGTGACCACCAGGGGAGGGAAAGACCAGTCAGTGACCACCAGGGGAGGGAAAGGCCAGTCAGTGACCACCAAGGGGAGGGAAAGGCCAGTCAGTGACCACCAGGGGGAGGGAAAGACCAGTCAGTGACCACCAGGGGGAGGAAAGACCAGTCAGTGACCACCAGGGGGAGGGAAAGGCCAGTCAGTGACCACCAGGGGGAGGGAAAGACCAGTCAGTGACCACCAGGGGGAGGGAAAGGCCAGTCAGTGACCACCAGGGGGAGGGAAAGGCCAGTCAGTGACCACCAGGGGGAGGGAAAGGCCAGTCAGTGTGAATGAGATAGAGAGGCTGAGATCAAGAGCAGCATAAGATAACAAGTCAACAAGAAACGGCAGGAAGACAGAGGAGACCACCTACCCTTATATAGACCACCTGCCCTTTATATAGACCACCTACTCTTTATATAGACCACCTGCCCTTTATATAGACCACCTACTCTTTATATAGACCACCTGCCCTTTATATAGACCACCTACTCTTTATATAGACCACCTACTCTTTATATAGACCACCTGCCCTTTATATAGACCACCTGCCCTTTATATAGACCACCTGCCCTTTATATAGACCACCTACTCTTCTTTATATAGACCACCTGCCCTTTATATAGACCACCTACTCTTTATATAGACCACCTACCCTTATATAGACCACCTGCCCTTTATATAGACCACCTACTCTTTATATAGACCACCTACTCTTTATATAGACCACCTGCCCTTTATATAGACCACCTGCCCTTTATATAGACCACCTACCCTTTATATAGACCACCTACTCTTTATATAGACCACCTGCCCTTTATATAGACCACCTACCCTTTATATAGACCACCTGCTCTTTATATAGACCACCTGCCCTTTATATAGACCACCTACTCTTTATATAGACCACATGCCCTTTATATAGACCACCTGCCCTTTATATAGACCACCTACTCTTTATATAGACCACCTGCCCTTTATATAGACCACCTGCCCTTTATATAGACCACCTACTCTTTATATTGACCACATGCCCTTTATATAGACCACCTGCCCTTTATATAGACCACCTACTCTTTATATAGACCACCTGCCCTTTATATAGACCACCTACTCTTTATATAGACCACCTACTCTTTATATAGACCACCTGCCCTTTATATAGACCACCTACTCTTTATATAGACCACCTGCCCTTTATATAGACCACCTACTCTTTATATAGACCACCTACTCTTTATATAGACCACCTGCCCTTCATATAGACCACCTGCCCTTTATATAGACCACCTACTCTTTATATAGACCACCTACTCTTTATATAGACCACCTGCCCTTTATATAGACCACCTGCCCTTTATATAGACCACCTACTCTTTATATAGACCACCTACTCTTTATATAGACCACCTGCCCTTTATATAGACCACCTGCTGGTTAGTAGAAACAGGGACTTCTCTTCATCTTGTGTTTTGTGCTTCACTGAGACCTGGCTGTGGATCGGTTCCTGACTTGGCGCTGCAGCTGGAAGCCTCCCAGCTGGGAGCCTCCCAGCTGGGAGCCTCCCAGCTGGGAGGCTTCCAGCTGCTCAGAGCGGATCGTGACACGGAGCTCTCTGGCAAATCAAAAGGTGGAGGAATATGTTTTTACACAAACAGTGGCTGGTGCAACGATGTGACAGTGATTCTGCAGCACTGCTCTCCCACTCTGGAAACTCTTATCATCAACTGCAAACCCTTTTATTCCCCCCGAGAGTTCTCCTCATTCATACTGGTCGGTGTGTACATTCCCCACATGCTAATGTGCAGGAGGCACAGAGCACACTTGCCGACCAGATACTGTGTGTGGAGAGGACTTATCCGGACTGCCTAGTTATTGTTCTTGGTGACTTTAACAAAGGCAACCTCAGCCACGAACTCCCAAAATATAAACAGTTTATGAAATGTCCCACCAGGGAGGGGAACATCTTGGATCACTGCTACACCACCATCAAGGGAGCCTATCACGCCGTCCCCCGTGCTGCATTGGGCCACTCTGACCACACCATGGTTCACCTGATTCCTGCATACAGGCAGAAACTCAAGCTGTGTAAGCCTGTAGTGAGGACATTCAGGCAGTGGAGCAGTAAAGCTACAGTATGGAGGAACTTCAGGCGTGTTTGGACTGTACTGACTGGGACATGTTTAGGACTGCAACGCAAAGTCTGGATGAATATGCAGAGGCTGTGACGTCATACATCAGCTTCTGCGAGGACAGCTGCGTACCAACGCACACCAGGGTGAGTTTCAACAACAACAAGCCCTGGTTCACACCAAAACTGAAACAGCTAAGATTGCAAAAGGAAGAGGCGTTTAGGAGTGGCGATAAGGCACGTTTTAGAGAGTCGAAGTACGTCTTTGGCAAGGAGGTGAGAGATGCTAAACGACAATACTCTGAGAAACTCCAACATCAGCTCTCAGCAAACGACTCTGCGTCTGTTTGGCGTGGTCTAAGACAGATCACACACTACAAGCCAAAAGCCTCCCTCTCCACGAGCGACCGACGCCTTGCAAACGATCTGAATCAGTTCTACTGCAGATTTGAAGACAAAGAGTTCAGTCCTGACACCATCCCCCATGACACCTCGCAACAGCTTCAGTCTCACACCTCCACATCCCCCTCCCCTTCAGTATCTCACTCCCCCACACCGCTGCCCTCCCCCGACACATCAGACTCTCTCTCAATCAACGAAAGGGATGTAAATAGACTATTCAGAAAACTCAATAGCAGAAAAGCGGCTGGCCCTGACAATGTCTCCCCCTCCACCCTGAAGCTCTGTGCTGATCAGCTGTCTCCTGTGTTTACGGACATCTTTAACACCTCACTGGAGACATGCCACGTCCCAGCATGCTTCAAAACCTCCACCATCATCCCGGTTCCCAAGAAAACAAGGATCACAGGACCAAATGACTACAGACCCGTCGCCCTGACCTCTGTGGTTATGAAGTCCTTTGAGGGCCTTGTCCTGTCCCACCTGAAATCCATCACAGACCCACTCCTGGACCCCCTGCAGTTCGCCTACAGAGCCAACAGGTCTGTGGACGACGCTGTCAACATGGCCCTTCACTTCCTCCTCCAGCACCTGGACACACCAGGAACCTACGCCAGGATCCTGTTTGTGGACTTGAGCTCCGCCTTCAACACCATCATCCCGGCTCTGCTGCAGGACAAGCTCTCCCAGCTGCACGTGCCCGCCTCCACCTGCAGGTGGATCACAGACTTCCTTTCTGACAGGAAGCAGCACGTGAGGCTGGGGAAACACGTCTCTGACCCCCGGACCATCAGCACCAGTTCCCCTCAAGGCTGCGTTCTTTCACCTCTGCTCTTCTCCCTGTACACCAACAGCTGCACCTCCAGTCACCAGACTGTCAAGCTCCTGAAGTTCAGACGACACGACCCTCATCGGACTCATCTCTGGTGGGGACGAGTCTGCCTACAGGTGGGAGATGGACCATCTGGTGACCTGGTGTGGGGAAAACCACCTGGAGCTCAACGCTGTCAAGACAGTGGAGATGGTCGTGGACTTCAGGAAGAACGCAGCCCCACCCACCCCCATCACTCTGTGTGACCCCCATCACTCTGTGTGACCCCCCATCACTCTGTGTGACCCCCATCACTCTGTGTGACCCCCATCACTCTGTGTGACCCCCCATCGCTCTGTGTGACCCCCCATCACTCTGTGTGACCCCCCATCACTCTGTGTGACTCCCCAGTAACTGCTGTGGAGTCTTTCCTCTTCCTGGGCACCATCATCGCCCAGGACCTCAAATGGGAGCAGAACATCTGCTCCCTCACCAAAAAAGCCCAGCAGAGGATGTTCTTCCTGAGGCAGCTGAAGAAATTCAACCTGCCAAAGACGATGATGGTGAACTTCTACACCTCCATCATGGAGTCCCTCCTCACCTCCTCCATCATGGAGTCCCTCCTCACCTCCTCCATCACCATCTGGTACGCCGCAGCCACAGCCAAGGATAAGGGCAGGCTGCAGCGTGTCACCCGCTCTGCAGAGAAGGTGATCGGCTGCAATCTGCCATCCCTCCACGACCTGCATGCCTCCAGGACCCTGAGGCGGGCAGGGAAGATAGTGGCCGACCCCTCCCACCCTGGACACAAACTGTTCACCCCCCTCCCCTCTGGCAGGAGGCTGCGCTCCATCGGGACCAGAACCTCTCGCCACCTGACACTTTACCTCTGCCACATCATAGACTATATGCATTACATTAATGCATGCATTAATGTAATGCATATAGTCTATGATGTGGCAGACGTTAGGGTTCATAATCCTTTCTGCACATATTCTGATTTCACATTTCATAGTTTATATGCAAAAATTCATTCATAGCATTCTATTTCCATGTGAATTACTGCTTTATTTAATTTGTACTGCTATTTAACTGTATTTTATTACGGTGTAAAAGATTTTTTGTTTTATATTAGATTTCTTGTTTTTTATATTTTATGTCTGCACCATGACATCAAGTAGAATTCCTAGTATGTGCGAACCTACCTGGCAATAAACCTGATTCTGATTCTGATATAGACCACCTGCCCTTTATATAGACCACCCTCTGAAGCCAGCCTCTTCTTAGGACCAGAGATGCGGGCATGGCTACACGACACCGAGTCGGACCTCTGACGTTACACGGAAGAAGAAGAAGAAGAAGAAGAAGAAGAAGAAGAAGAAGAAGAAGAAGAAGAAGAAGAAGAAGAAGAAGAGATCACATCTTTCTGCTCTGTCCCAAATACCATCCATGACTGAAGGAAGCCCTGAAGAGAAATCCAAAAGAGTGACATATAGTGGAGATTTAGAGAGGGGGTTGAGAGCAGAGTTTAGATTCACACCGTGCTGCTGATCCACACTCCGTCCAGAAGGTGGCGTTGAATGCACCTAAAGGCTGTTTGCCAACTGCCATAAAACAATAGAAGAAGAAAAATAAGAGCACCACCAGGGGGCAGGCTTTCATTTCCCCGGTGCAGAGTGACCCGGAAACACGTGAAGAAAACACTACGGTCCACATGTGGAGCTGCAGAGGAGCCGAGGAGCACAGAAATCACTTTATATCGAGAGGACTATAATCAAGAGGACTATAATCAAGAGGACGTTAATTAAGAGGACTTGAACCAAGAGGACTTGAACCAAGAGGACTTTAAAGCCGCAGGTCAGTACCCTCTCTCTCTGCTCAGTAACACATGTAAATACAGCAGCTGGGGTTGGAGCTAAAGAGCCCAACGATCCATTAACAGCATTAAATCCACTGTAACGATAACTCATGTCGGGATTTAAGAACCCACCCACCCAGGCACGCACCCAGGCAGCCAGGCAGCCAGGCACCCAGGCAGCCAGGCACCCACCCACCCAGGCACCCACCCACCCAGGCAGCCAGGCACCCACCCACCCAGGCAGCCAGGCACCCACCCACCCAGGCAGCCAGGCACCCAGGCAGCCAGGCAGGCAGCAGGACACTACCAGTTTCTCCTGGGTGTGTTGATGGGTGTATCGTCACTATGTTCAGCCTCGCTGCCCACAGTGACAGCCCTGTGGTTATAGAGTGGTTATAGGGTTAAATCAATCTGCTGCACTTTGAGGGCAAAATAAAGAGACTAGATCTATGGAAACACTCATATGAAACAGAACTGTGTACTTTTCAATAATCATAACATCATAAGAATATGGCCATAATCAATAACCTCTAACATACAACCAATAACCAATAACATACTATAACCAATAACATACTATAATCAATAATATACTATAATCAATAACATACTATAACCAATAACATACTATAACCAATAACATACTATAATCAATAACATAACATTGAAACTTGTTTATGTTGGTTCATGTATAGCTGTGTTGATGTCTGCCCCATGTACACCCAGCAGACCCTCTCATGAACCTGGCTCTGGTTCTCATGAACCTGGCTCTGGTTCTCATGAACCTGGTTCTGGTTCTCATGAACCTGGCTCTGGTTCTCATGAACCTGGTTCTGGTTCTCATGAACCTGGTTCTGGTTCTCATTAACCTGGCTCTGGTTCTCATTAACCCTGGTTCTGGTTAACCCTGGTTCTGGTTCCGGTTCTCATTAACCCTGGTTCTGGTTCTGTTAGCAGTTCTTCTCATCATGGAGGAAGTGATGCCGGAGCCCCTCCCCCTGATGCCGAAGCCCGGCCCCCCGAAGAGGAAGCAGCCCCGCCCCCCGAAGAGGAAGCAGCCCCCTCCCCCGCTGGCCCCTGACCCCGAGGAGGAGGGTCAGCGCCGGGTCAGGAACCAGAACCTTGTGGCGGTTCTGGGAGAGGAGGACGAGTCCGTGAGGCTGCTAGAGGACCTGCTGTTCGGGGGGGAGGAGCAGCTGCTGGACCATCTCCTGCAGGTAACTCAC
>JASDAP010000106.1:25000-32500 GCA_031216635.1 Dissostichus eleginoides | reverse complement strand
GTCTTCAGAGCGTCTGCCCGGCAGCATCCTGAGGGTCAGCTGATCCATCTATACCAAACATACACACATTATTATATATAAAAGATATCAATGTGTCTGACACTAACTCATTCCTCAGATCCTCAGTGATGATATTTTGTTTTGTTCCAGATGAAGAAGTGTCTCCATGCCAACGCGGCTCGGCCCTCTCCAGATGCTCTGACCTCCGTGCAGTTCCACCCCAACGCTCAGGTCGTCATGACCGCCGGCCTCGACCAATCACTGAGCCTGTTCCAGGTCAGACACCTGCACACACCTGCACACACATGCACACACACACACACACACACACACACACACACACCTTAACCACCTTCCCACCACAGCGTCCGTTCTCTGACATTTTTTACAGAAGTCTCTATGCTTCAGGTTAGCCTAGCTTAGCACAAACACCGGGAGCGGATCATGTGATGTGTGTGTGCAGGTGATCATGTGATGTGTGTGTGCAGGTGATCATGTGATGTGTGTGTGCAGGTGATCATGTGATGTGTGTGTGCAGGTGATCATGTGATGTGTGTGTGTGCAGGTGATCATGTGATGTGTGTGTGTGCAGGTGATCATGTGATGTGTGTGTGTGTGCAGGTGATCATGTGATGTGTGTGTGCAGGTGATCATGTGATGTGTGTGTGCAGGTGATCATGTGATGTGTGTGTGCAGGTGATCATGTGATGTGTGTGTACAGGTGATCATGTGATGTGTGTGTGTGTGCAGGTGATCATGCGATGTGTGTGTGTGCAGGTGATCATGTGATGTGTGTGTGCAGGTGATCATGTGATGTGTGTGTGCAGGTGATAATGTGATGTGTGTGTGCAGGTGATCATGTGATGTGTGTGTGTGCAGGTGATCATGTGATGTGTGTGTGCAGGTGATCATGTGATGTGTGTGTGCAGGTGATCATGTGATGTGTGCAGGTGATCATGTGATGTGTGCAGGTGATCATGTGATGTGTGTGTGCAGGTGATCATGTGATGTGTGTGTGCAGGTGATCATGTGATGTGTGTGTGCAGGTGATCATGTGATGTGTGTGTGTGCAGGTGATCATGTGATGTGTGTGTGCAGGTGATCATGTGATGTGTGTGCAGGTGATCATGTGATGTGTGTGTGCAGGTGATCATGTGAGGTGTGTGTGTGTGTGTGTGTGTGTGTGTGTGTGTGTGTGCGTGTGCAGGTGGACGGGAAGTCCAACCCTCAGATCCAGAGCATCCGTCTGGAGAAGTTTCCGGTCCACCGGGCGGCGTTCAGTCGGGATGGAGAGACGGTGATCGCCACCAGTCTGAGGAACAAGATGTTCTACCTGTACGACATGATGGAGGGGAAAGTGACACCTGTCACCTCCGTCAGAGGTACACACACACACACTCACTCATTCACTCACACACACACACTCACTCTCACACACTCACTCACTCAGTCACACACACACTCATCACACACACACACACACACACACACTCACTTAGTGTCTCTAACAGCAGCTGTGTGTCTCAGGTCTGAATGAGGCGAGGGTGAAGGAGTTCTCCGTGTGTCCTGAAGGAGGCGCTCTGCTGCTGAGCGGGACCAGAGGCTACCTGCACCTGCTCACTCTGAAGGTGAGCTCTCCTTCTTCTCTTCACATTACAGACCAATCAGCAATGTAATAACTCATGTCATGTGACCTGTAGACCAGGGAGGTGGTGAGCAGCATGAAGATCAACGGGGAGGTCGTCGGGGTCGCCTTCTCTCCCGACGGCAGCAAGGTGTTCGCCAACTCAGGTGAGATGTGCAACCAGGTGTCAATCAATCAATCAATCAATCAATCAATCAATCAATCACCAACTGTATTAACCCTGCAAGCAGCAATAGGTTATGCTTAGCTTCTGTCATGAACCCAGGCAGGACGATACACACAGATACAGGACGTGGATCATTCCAGTTTACACAATAATTAAGTGAATAAATAATCAAGTTAAAAACTCAAGAATGTAAAAGTTTACAGGCTCGTGATTAAAGGGACGCTGTTACCCGTGCTACCCGTGCTACCCCGTGCTACCCCGTGCTACCCCGTGCTACCCCGTGTCACTCCTGCCAAAAAAGTAATCATTTCTAATGTGCCCCCGTTTCTGAAAAACGAGTTGTTGGAGAGAGAGCTGGCTCGACACGGCAGTGTGTGGCCCCCGCCTGGACAACGCTGCAGGCCTGGGCTCACGTCTGAGCAGCCTCTGCTGCAGAGCTGGCACTGATCGCTGCTCACTGCAATGGACTGAAGTTCACAATGACTCGTTTAAGTTTAGCACCATGTCAAACAAAACGTTTATTATTTGGTGATAATGTGTCTGTTTGTTTTTGTGAATAAAGGTGGTTTCAAAAACCAAAAAATCTCCAGGTGAGAGGAGAACACCTGTAGTACCTGTACCTGAGACTCACCTGATACTGATCTCTACTCTCAGACTTTCTGTTTCCACACACACTCTCTCTGTTAACACACACTCTCTCCCTCTCTCTCTCCCTCTCTCTCTCTCTCTCTCTCTCCCTCTCCCTCTCCTCTCTCTCTCTCTCTCTCTCTCTCTCTCTCTCTCTCTCTCTCTCTCTCCCTCCCCCTCTCCCTCCTCTCTCTCTCCCTCTCCCCTCTCCCTCTCCCTCTCTCTCTCTCTCTCTCTCTCTCTCCCTCTCCCTCTCTCTCTCTCTCTCTCCCCTCTCCCCTCCTCTCTCTCTCTCTCTCTCTCCCCCTCTCTCTCTCCCCCTCTCTCCCCCTCTCTCTCTCTCTCTCTCTCTCTCTCTCTCTCTCCTCTCGCTCTCTCGCTCTCTCGCTCTCTCTCTCTCTCTCTCTCTCTCTCTGTGTGTGTGTGTGTAGAGGAGGGTGAGGTGTATGTGTGGGACCTGCGCAGCTCTCGGTGTGTGAGCAGGTTTTCTGATGAAGGGTGTGTTACGGGGACCTCCATCGCCGCCTCCAGAGACGGACGCTACCTGGCCTGCGGGTAAGCCCCGCCCCCTCTGCCCTCTGATTGGCTGATATCTCTAAATAATAATATATAATCAATAAAGTACTTCTCATCTATTTGTGGTATAAATACAAATCTTTAATCCTGAGATTTGTAGTTTTTTCTTTCATAATATTTGTTGTTGTTTAGGTCTCAGTCGGGCGTGGTGAACGTTTACTCTCAGGAGGCGTGTCTCCGTTCGGATAAGCCCCGCCCCCTGAAGGCTGTGATGAACCTGCTGACCCCGGTTACCGCTCTGACCTTTAACCCCTCCTCAGAGATCCTGGCTATGGCCTCCCGCAGCGAGGACAAGGCGGTGCGCATGGTGAGGGATTCATATACTGATGATGATGGTGATGATGAGGATGAGGGTGATGATGATGAGGATGATGAGGGTGAGGATGATAATGATGCGGATGATGAGGAGGATGATAATGATGCGGATGATGAGGATGATGAGGGTGATGATGATAATGATGCGGATGATGAGGGTGAGGATGATGATAATGATGAGGATGATAATGATGCGGATGATGAGGGTGATGATAATGATGAGGATGAGCGTGATGATGAGGGTGATGGTGAGGATGATGCGGATGATGAGGGTGAGGATGATGATGAGGATGATGATAATGATGAGGATGATAATGATGCGGATGATGAGGGTGATGATAATGATGAGGATGAGCGTGATGATGAGGGTGATGGTGAGGATGATGAGGGTGATGGTGATGATAATGATGCGGATGATGAGCATGAGGGTGATGAGGATGATGGTGGTGATGGTGAGGATGATAATGAGGATGGTGATGAGCATGATGATGATGATGAGGATGATGATGATGAGGATGAGGATGATGATGATGATGATGATGATGATCAGAATACCTTCATCAGTCCCACAGAGGGGAAACACACATTGTTCCAGCAGAAAGAGCCACAGACAGCTTCATGCTAACTCAGAAGCTGCTTTCAAAATATTAAAGATGAAAAAATACAAAAGATTACACAATTGACTAAATACACATCCTGTAGCAGATCAGAGGATTTAGCAGCCAGGTGTATGTTACACAGGTATATTAGCAGCCAGGTGTATGTTACAGGTATATTAGCAGCCAGGTGTATGTTACACAGGTATATTAGCAGCCAGGTGTATGTTACACAGGTATATTAGCAGCCAGGTGTTTGTTACACAGGTATATTAGCAGCCAGGTGTATGTTACAGGTATATTAGCAGCCAGGTGTATGTTACACAGGTATATTAGCAGCCAGGTGTATGTTACAGGTATATTAGCAGCCAGGTGTATGTTACACAGGTATATTAGCAGCCAGGTGTATGTTACAGGTATATTAGCAGCCAGGTGTATGTTACACAGGTATATTAGCAGCCAAGTGTATGTTACACAGGTATATTAGCAGCCAGGTGTATGTTACAGGTATATTAGCAGCCAGGTGTAAGTTACAGGTATATTAGCAGCCAGGTGTATGTTACAGGTATATTAGCAGCCAGGTGTAAGTTACAGGTATATTAGCAGCCAGGTGTAAGTTACACAGGTATATTAGCAGCCAGGTGTAAGTTACACAGGTATATTAGCAGCCAGGTGTAAGTTACAGGTATATTAGCAGCCAGGTGTAAGTTACACAGGTATATTAGCAGCCAGGTGTAAGTTACACAGGTATATTAGCAGCCAGGTGTATGTTACAGGTATATTAGCAGCCAGGTGTATGTTACACAGGTATATTAGCAGCCAGGTGTATGTTACACAGGTATATTAGCAGCCAGGTGTATGTTACAGGTATATTAGCAGCCAGGTGTATGTTACAGGTATATTAGCAGCCAGGTGTATGTTACACAGGTATATTAGCAGCCAGGTGTATGTTACACAGGTATATTAGCAGCCAGGTGTATGTTACACAGGTATATTAGCAGCCAGGTGTTTGTTACACAGGTATATTAGCAGCCAGGTGTATGTTACACAGGTATATTAGCAGCCAGGTGTATGTTACAGGTATATTAGCAGCCAGGTGTATGTTACACAGGTATATTAGCAGCCAGGTGTAAGTTACAGGTATATTAGCAGCCAGGTGTTTGTTACACAGGTATATTAGCAGCCAGGTGTATGTTACAGGTATATTAGCAGCCAGGTGTAAGTTACAGGTATATTAGCAGCCAGGTGTTTGTTACACAGGTATATTAGCAGCCAGGTGTATGTTACACAGGTATATTAGCAGCCAGGTGTATGTTACAGGTATATTAGCAGCCAGGTGTATGTTACACAGGTATATTAGCAGCCAGGTGTAAGTTACAGGTATATTAGCAGCCAGGTGTAAGTTACAGGTATATTAGCAGCCAGGTGTAAGTTACAGGTATATTAGCAGCCAGGTGTAAGTTACAGGTATATTAGCAGCCAGGTGTATGTTACAGGTATATTAGCAGCCAGGTGTAAGTTACAGGTATATTAGCAGCCAGGTGTAAGTTACAGGTATATTAGCAGCCAGGTGTATGTTACAGGTATATTAGCAGCCAGGTGTATGTTACACAGGTATATTAGCAGCCAGGTGTATGTTACACAGGTATATTAGCAGCCAGGTGTATGTTACACAGGTATATTAGCAGCCAGGTGTAAGTTACAGGTATATTAGCAGCCAGGTGTATGTTACAGGTATATTAGCAGCCAGGTGTAAGTTACACAGGTATAGAGCGGAGCAGGGATGACGTGTCTCTGTTCCTCCAGAGGGTTCTGGAATATAGTAAGAAATAATGTCTGTGGAAAACGCACCTGTTTGATAACGTTTTGTTCCGGATAACCTCCACGTGTCTACCCTACTTTTATAATGATCCCATCATAAATCTAATGTCCAGAAGCTAAATGCTAACGTGATGCTATAAAGGAGCTACAGCCGAGTCCAGCAGCACGACTTCAACGTCACGCCAACTTCAGATCCATATTCAAACACACAGATTCTAAATGGAACGAGTTGAAGCGTTTGAACAGTCTGCAGGAGGCAGGTACTTGCTTTCAAGCAGAACCGAAACACACTTAGAGGAGTGTTCACGTGTTCGGCGTAATGACGTACAACGGCCTCCACGACTTCTGTAGTCCTGTTCAGCCACTTGGTAACAACCATCGTTTTTCAGACACGTCAACTCTTCAGAAATCACCAGTGGGGTCACTGCTGATGGATCTAATGTCCTAGAACAAAGCGTGATCCGTCTCTTCAATGAGTCTCAACCACAGACCTTAGTTCAGATAGTTTCCTAAACCCTATGGAGAGATCCCATTGGCTTTGAGACCAGGGAACAGGAAGTGGTGAAATGCTGACTCACTTTTAGGACTCATTCCTGCACCTCTCTATAGACGGCATATATATATATATATATATATATATATAATATATATATATATATATATATATATATATATATATATATATATATATTGCACATATTTGGTATTTAACAACAAGGGGTGTTATAGGATGATGGGGGAGGGGATGATGAAGATGGTGATGATGATGATATTAACCCCCCCTCCCCCCCCCTCCAGCTTCACCTCCCTTCCCTCAGTGTTTTCTCGAACTTCCCCGTCTCAAAGAGGAAGATCGTGTATCGAGCCTCGAGCCTCGACTTCTCCCCTCACAGCGGCTTCTTCTCATTGGCCAATAACAAGGGACACGCCCCTCTCTTCAGGTCAGCCAATCAGCTGCTTTGTGTTCACGATATAGCTGTACTACCTGTGTGTGCCACTAGGGGGTCGGTAGGTTTTAAATAAAGCTAAACTCTCCTTACCTGATAATAATTCAAACTTCAGGGAGAATAAAATGATCCAATAATTAAATAAAAGTAGTTTCAGATTTAAACATAAAATAAAAATACAACTCAAAGATTGAATTAGAAAAATATAATTAATTAATAATAATATTATATTATATTTTGAGTAAATACAAATTAAGGAATGTTTTATTATTTAGAATTATAATAATTTATAATATGTTTTCCATAGTTAGCTGACGTTGGGTAACAGACGGGGAAAATGTCAAATAATATTAATATTTAAGTTTTTAGACGTAGAAACATCAGGGGGCAAAAATGATATATATTCTCCATGTTATTTTATATTAATTCTGTGTGTGTGTGTGTGTGTGTGTGTGTGTGTGTGTGTGTGTGTGTGTGTGTGTGTGTGTGTGTGTGTGTGTGTGTGTGTGTGTGGTGTGTGTGTGTGTGTGTGTGTGTGTGTGTGTTGTGTGTGTGTGTGTGTGTGTGTGTGTGTGTGTGTGTGTGTGTGTGTGTGTGTGTGTGTGTGTGTGTGTGTGTGTAGGCTGCTGCATTACAAAGACTTCTGAGGCTCGCTGATCTTCTGGAGGACGGAGAGCAGATTGATGAGCATCCTGTTTATTTTGTATTTCTGTATGAATTCATCTTATAAAGACATTAAAACTATGAACATGTGTAACATCTGTGTGTTTCACCAAGAGGAAGCAGGGGAACTGTTAGCTTAGCCTA